>CM075213.1:1652166-1979133 GCA_037577465.1 Liposcelis bostrychophila | reverse complement strand
GCATGTCCTAGAACTTGTGTCACTAAAATTAAAAAAAAAAAATAATAATAATAAAAAAAAATCAGTAACTCAGATGAAAAACTTGTATCGTGAAACAAATCATGTGTCGATAGCTAAGCAGACGTGAAACTTGCTATAATTGATTCTTACTAAAAGTTTTTTAGTGATGCGCACAAGATATTGTACAAGACTCGACTGAAATTTCGTTTCTGGATGTGTATTACCTTGAATATTGCAAAACCGAGCGAGTCTTGTTTTGAGTCTTGTACAATATTTCTTGTTTTAAAACAATATTTCTTGGACAATACAAGACTTACTTATTTTGAGATGCTTAATGCTATATGCCCAGAAACAAAGTTTGAGCCTAAGTCTTGTTTAAAAGTCTTGTCGAGACAGTCTTGGTCTTGTGCGAATCACTAAAGTTTTTCATGAAAAAATATATCCTTTTTTTAAAATTGATAATATAATACAATTAAGGGGCGAGCGGTAGTCCATTGGTAAGACTCGATCCGCACGCGGACGGTCCGCGGTCGAGTCAAGTTTATACCATGCATTCACCTCTTGAATCTTGTTATGAGATCAAAGTGAAATTATACTGTGATGCCCTACACGGTTCGGAATCCGTGTTTAAATATAGTAGGTCCCTCTCACCGGGCCTCCTGTGAGAGCTGATGATTGCTGGCAGTTTTATAGGTAATTTTAAGGTCTAATATGGAAATGTAACGGCGGAGGAAATCTGCCCAGCATCATCCCCTGTTATGCTTAGCGGCACAAAAACGGGGTTACGCTATTTATTTATTTACTTATTTATAATATAATACAATTAAAAAAGAACATTTCTAGCATTGTACAAACGCCCATAAGCTTAACATAGGCGAAATAAGGAATCTATTTTCCTTTATTTGAATAAATTATTGTATTCTAATGAACAGCAACATAAACCAGTACAAAAATTGTTAACCATTTTTAAGTTAACTAATTAAAAAAAAAAAAAAAGTCCGCTATCTTTAATTTTAATTTTAAATTAGGTGCATATTAGGGTCTCATCCTCCTGTGTCTCCCCTTTAAAAGATAAAACCGAGGATCAACCCCATCAAACGTTTTTAACACTATACTCTCATGGAAACATTTCTGCTTTGGCTTGTTTGAGTTTCCCAGACGCTGTAAATCCGTTACTATGTGCTTTACCATTTTTAAAAATCGTTTACAATGAATCGATCACTTTTTTTTATAATTTTAATTCTGGAAATAGAAATAGAGGTTCCTCCCTTGAAATGCAATCGCTTGCATTTTAATTCGATCTCTTGCGAGCTTAAAACCTCCAAAAATTGATCCATACTTTTTTAGGTAATGAGTATTCTTAATTTATATATGTATATTTTTTCGTTTTTTCAGATGCTGTTTGGTTTTTTCTTTTTCAGGGGGTTGCTTCGCGCGTTTAAATTTTTTTCGTTTTTCCGTATAGAGTTCCGTAGGTCACTTTCGCACAGGGTTGACCTTTGTTCGGTCGGTTTGGTAGGTTAGGGATTTAAAGTAACTTCGTTTTTTTAAGTAGTAGTCTAAAAGACTACTAACGGAAGTGTTTCGAAAGTAAAGCAACCCCCGATTAACGACAAATGAGTTCGAGCCACCTCCAAATCAGTCAGCGGGGACACCAAACCTCCCCGTAATTAGTCGAGACGCTGCATTTTTAGAAGAAATCCCGAAGACGGTGAGTCCTGCTATAAATTCTTCTTTTTTTTGGCCATTGTGCTTAAGGTAGACATAAGGGTTTATTAATGATGAGTCACAATACAAGAATTTCAGGACGAGACATAAGACAAGACTTTTTTCAAGAAATCGTCCAAATCTTGTCTTTCGACCTTTCTAAAAGCTAGGATTCTAGTACTGTAGTTTAATTGTAATGAGCGATTGTGCAGATTGAATGTTTAAATTTTTTAAAAGAAAAGGAGACCGCGTATTTAGTTGACGGATACTTAGTTGAAGTTTTAGGTCTTTCGCTTAATCAACAGTAATACGATTTATTGATGTATGGTTTTAATCAAGACATACTGTTTTTTTTAAAGAACTGGCGCAACCCAGTAGTCTAAATTCTAATTGGAAATAAATGCCCACCAAGACTACTATCAAAAACCATATATATTAATTCGTCATATGATCATTTCGGGAGGCTCAAAAATTTTACAATTTTTTGAGTCTCCCGAAATGATCATATGACGAATTAATATATATGGTTTTTAATAGTAGTCTTGGTGGGCATTTATTTCCAATTAAGACATACTGTGCTTCTGTAATAATGCAGTTAAAAGAGATTATTCCGCTCATGTTTACCTTATAAACATAGAGCAGAAATTCAGCATAGAACATATCGCTTTTTCTCTCTCTTTTTTTTTTTTTTTTTTTCCAAGTATCTTTTGAAGTACATTTATTTTGAGACTACAAATTACTCTCTAAATAACAGTTAGAGTATCCCTGTTCGTTTGTTTTCAATCTGCTTCTGAATTGGATAACATCCTCCAATCACCCTAAAGGATTTGGAGGAATATCCATGAGGGCCGAATCGAGGTCCCGGGATCTTTGAATGGCCATAATTCGGTTGCCATCTTTCCCCGTACGAAAAAGTGGTGCAAAAAGTGTATCAAATGTTTGCAAAATAAATGCAAAAAATTTGTATAAAAAATGTATTATTTTTTTATCATTGTACAAACATTTGGACATGCATAAATTTTGTGAAGTTTATGGATAAACCTTTTAAGTACCAAAATTCGAATATGCATCATTTTTACATTTCTGCATTTTTAAAGCATGAAATCTGGATGTATAATTTTTTTTTTTAATCATAAAGCAGGAAAATTTTCAGGTATTATGCTTATGCATTCATTTTTTTTTTTTTTTTTTCGTTTTATACATACTTATATATGCATAATTTTTGCATTATTGTATTGTAGTGTGAAAACAATTTTTCCAGTAACAAAAGTTTAGGAATTTATGCATCATTATAAATTTTTTATGTATGTCCAATTATTTGCATCATTT
Source organism: Liposcelis bostrychophila (assembly GCA_037577465.1). Lineage (NCBI taxonomy): Eukaryota > Metazoa > Arthropoda > Insecta > Psocodea > Liposcelididae > Liposcelis > Liposcelis bostrychophila. The sequence goes on along the minus strand of CM075213.1, from coordinate 1,976,097 downwards.
ATACATGTTTTTTTTATTATTTTATGCATATCTTTTTCGTACGGGTGGCATCCAAAGCATTAGGATGTACATAAAGACGTTCACACTCTATATATTGTTGCACTTTTTAGAAGTCCAGAATGAGGTGCAGATCTGAAACCTTGCGTAGGGCTCCGAGCAGCTGGTATAATTATAAAAGAAGGGCCACTGTGCACGCAGTTAAGCCCTGGAAGTCTTGTAGATACCAAGGAAATATTCCAAAAACCGTGTTGAATTTCCTTGTTAAATTATTTTCTTCTTTCTTGTTTAAACGACTAATGACTATTGTTTAGGTTTATGATGTGAAAAAAACCTTACCTCCTTTAGCCTTTTTATTAATTTAACTTATAAAACATCATATGGCCATTTCGGCCTTCGCCATCATTGGTGACCGCACGGTTGTCAGGGAGGAAGTTATTATTTTTCAAAAATACCGAAAAAAACGGACCTTACCAGTTGATTAGGGACTATATAGAGGTTCAAAAATGATATTCACCAAAATCGTACAAGATCGGTCTTATGGCCTTTAGCCCTAATTTTCATTTTTTTTTTTAATTTTTTCAAGTTTTTTATTATTTATTTTTATTTTAAGCCTAGAAATTTTTTTAGGAGGTTAAGATGGTTTATTTTTGTCCTAGAAGACATGAAAAAAGTGAATTTCACCATCCCGATTTTTTTCGACTAAAATACGAGTCCGTTTTCGCGCATTTTTTAAGCTAAAAACGCAATTTTTCGTCCTAATTCCGTTTTTTCGTATAATTTCAAGCCCTTAATTTTTTATCGCGGTTCACATTGTGGAAACTTACGATAAAACATCCGAGGGTCGCCAATTTGACTGTCCCAAATTTTTCCGACCAGCGTTGGAGTTAATAATAAGGTTCTTTTCACGATTTAGCCCAATTTTTTCGTACCAAATTTCGATTTTTTGCCTATTTTCAAGCCTCTCAATCCCTTCCACTCCTAATTTCTTAGACCAGGATGAAGTAAAATCAAATCAAAACTATTTTAACTTAATTATTACAAGATCCATAAATTTTTATTTTTATTTTACAATTGCACATTGCTTATCACATTGAGGTTTTTTTTTTTTTTTTTTTTTTTATTATTTTTTTTAAACAATACAAGGATTTACAAAATATTCTTTTTGGGGCGCAAAAGAGTGCATTGCACTCTTGTCCGCGCAGTCTTAGTCTTATATCATACTGTTCAATAAGAAAAAATTAAAATAATAAACTAAACAAATATTCTCTCTTCTCTTCTTAGTCCTTCACTCGATTTCGAGCGTGGTGATCTCTCTCATATACCTGTGCGTGCGCTCACAGGCATATGGGACCTACAGTTTAACGCCGGTTCCGAACGGCTATTTTTGAGAGATTTACTAGGCAATTACCGCTCGGTGGTTTGCCATTGCCTTCCGAGGGGTGGTGACCGTTGATTTTCTGACTAGCGCACTAGTTTTGGCCTGAGAAAAATCCCTAGCTGTGAACTAGGATAGAAGCACGACGCGTCGCATCGAGAGTCGAGCGCGCTATGAACTAGGCTACGGACCACCACAAACAAATATTAGTTAGTGTAATTTTAAAAAAAAATAAGTTGTGTAATTTAAAAATAAGTAGTGTAATTTTTTAAAAAAATAGTTAGTGTTTTTTTACTTTAATAATTTGTCAAGTTTTTGTTAGTGTAATTTTAAAATTACACTAAACAAATATTAGTTAGTGTAATTTTAAAATTACACTAACAAAAACTTGACAAATTATTAAAGTAAAAAATAAATAACAAAAGCTTTTTGCCATAAAAGAAAAATAATAACTGACAATAAATACTTAAAACTAAAAATGAAAAAAAAAAAAAAAAAAAAAAAAAAAATTCAAAATTTCATATTGTATTTGATTTTGAATTCAGACGACAAACATCCAAAAAATTAATAAATTTTTTAAAAAATTTATGGATCTTGTAATAATTAAGTTAAAATAGTTTTGATTTGATTTTACTTCATCCTGGTCTAAGAAAATTAGGAGTGGAAGGGATTGAGAGGCTTGAAAATAGGCAAAAAATCGAAATTTGGTACGAAAAAATTGGGCTAAATCGTGAAAAGAACCTTATTATTAACTCCAACGCTGGTCGGAAAAATTTGGGACAGTCAAATTGGCGATCCTCGGATGTTTTATCGTAAGTTTCCACAATGTGAACCGCGATAAAAAATTAAGGGCTTGAAATTATACGAAAAAACGGAATTAGGACGAAAAATTGCGTTTTTAGCTTAAAAAATGCGCGAAAACGGACTCGTATTTTAGTCGGAAAAAATCGGGATGGTGAAATTCACTTTTTTCATGTCTTCTAGGACAAAAATAAACCATCTTAACCTCCTAAAAAAATTTCTAGGCTTAAAATAAAAAATAAATAAATAAAAAACTTGAAAAAATTTAAAAAAAAAAATGAAAATTAGGGCTAAAGGCCATAAGACCGATCTTGTACGATTTTGGTGAATATCATTTTTGAACCTCTATATAGTCCCTAATCAACTGGTAAGGTCCGTTTTTTTCGGTATTTTTGAAAAATAATAACTTCCTCCCTGACAACCGTGGACCATATAAAAAAAAATTAATAAAAAATTCTACAATGCGGAAAATAATTCTAAATAATTAATCTGATTGTCGAAGTAGCTTAGTAATAGAGCAATCGTCATGAAAACGAGAGGTCGGTGGTTCGATTTCATCTTTCGCCACTTCAATTTAACTTTTCACCTGATTTTCTTAGTTAATATTTCCTTGCACACGATAAACATCGTGGCTTTTTCGAAATATAGATCCAATCCCGCCATTTATCTAATAATAGAAAATTTGGTAGTCTTTTAATTGATTTAATCGATTCAGATATACTTTTTAAGTCAATCCTCGATTGTGAAATATAAGAATAATTAAGTTTTGTTTATGCATTTAAAATCATGGATCTATATTTCTCAACATAAAGAAAATTTTTTGGCACGGTTTCGGTTCGGTTAGGCCCCGTTTTCATGTATAAAATACCTGATTAAAAAAAATTTTTTTTAAATATATTTTTTTTAATCGTTATAATGTCTCCACCGCCCGGCTAATCGGCCGGTGATGCAAACGAACTAATAATTTTATCGGATAATACCCACACAGTAAAAAATTTTATGTCAAAATCAACATAAATCAACATAAGCAGGTCCACATAATTTTTATGTTGTTTTTGTTTTATATTTGCCTTATGGGAGAAACAACATAAAAAATTTATGTGGACCTCTTAGAACATATTTACATAATATTTTTTACTGTGCATTTTTATATCTTGAAAGAAAAGAAATCAGTGGCGTCATTTGAGAAATTTCTTGGGGGGGGCAAAAAAAATTCTTAGAAATTTTTTCGTAAAAACAAAAAACCGGTTTAGTTTCAATTTTTTTTTTTAATATCAATTTTTAAGTGGATAATTAAGTATTGTTTTCGAAAACTTACCATATTGAGCTGTCAGTGTACTCGTCAGTAGTAGCAGGAAGAATGAACATTTTTTTTTTTTGACAATTCCTGTTACATTTAAAAATTTAAAGTATTTTTAACTTAAAAAAAAAAAAAAAAAAAAAAAAAAAAAAAAAAAAACAGGAAAAAAATTGGGCTGAGAAGGGGGATCGTTCGGAAACCAACTTAAATTTGTCTCTCCACAAAGAGCTTTTTCTGGCAATTCAACTTTCAAGGTTTTTTCCTCAGTTTCGCCTACACTTTTCGTTTTTTTTTCAAAAAACCACTAATTACTGTAAGAATTGCTGTTTCCGTTTATTACTCATGGCGAAAAAAAAAAAAAAAATTGTAAAAAAAAATTCCGTTTTTAGAAGAAAAAAAAATAATAGTAATAATAAAAAATAAAAGTCATAAATTTAAATTTTGCAGCGGTGAAATTAAATTCATCGTGTTATTCTTTTTTGATAAAAAAATTAAAAACTAAATGTTAAAAAATTAAAGTGCTTTACCGCAAGTTTTTTTTTTTTTTTTTTTTTTTTTTAACTCGAACAGTAAAAAAACCGAATTTTAACCCGAATTTTGAGAGCGAGCCGAGCATACTGACTGAAAAACCCCTTGAAAAAAATGTTTGACAGTTAGGTATGGTGGTTGATGAACGCCGGAAATAATAGCACAAACTAAAGACGGTCTATCTTTTCTACGAAATACCAAAGATTTCGGAGAATCAGAAAAAGAGGTCGGCAAAAAATAGACAGCAAAGGAATAATTTATGGGGTTATATTTTGGAAGAACGTGATGAAAAAATAGAAAATACCAATAAAGGAAAAAGAATTGAAGATATGCATAGATGGAAGTTAGGCTCGAATGCACATTGGATAATAGGATTAAAAGAAGATTCACGGAATCGGAGAAAAGAATTCAAAATTAAAAGAAATTGTCAATAATGCAAAAATCATCATAATAAGAGTTAAGATGTCCGGATGACAAAAAAAGAGGAGATATATTTAAAAAATTAGGGCTAAAATGTGTGACATATTTATATTTCTATACCTGCACCATGCCATTCCGTTTCCAAAAAAAAAAGAAATCATCTTGAATTTTTAAGAATTAGTCTTTTTTTTTTTTTCTAACTATTATAATTATTCCTGAAAAATTGGAGTAAGAAATTTTCTCCTGAGCTCTGAGGTCTTGGGGGGGGCAAAATAAGCTTGGGGGGGGCAACTGCCCCCCCCCAAGGATACCAAATGACGCCACTGAAAGAAATCATTTTTTTAAATCCTACCGGTGACTTGCTTTTTTTTGCTTCTAGTCAAGTTAAAAATATCTTGTTTAAAGAAAATTAATTTGAACTCAAAATTTCCACATCTTTCTTTGATTTGTCATTTAAATGAATCTTAAATTACCACAAAACTCTTTTGTTTTTTGCCCAAAATCACGTTTGACTGAGGGGCCGCTCGTTTTGCCTCCACTATTAATCTTTCCAACCGAGCAATTTGTAATATTAATGCGGAAGTTCATGAAGAATCTGCTTTACCACTTAGCGGCAGACAGTAAAACCTCCAGCTTAATTTAGTTTTTTTTTCTTACGCTAGATGCCTCTGCCTATTACGTTTTTCCATGTACGATTAGTTTGTTGATATTACCATGGATAAAGAGCGCAGCACGATCTAGTCGCCCGTCGGTAATTTTTGTTTTATTTTTTAATTTCGCCATATTTTCCAGACCAGAGGGTACTCCCGTTTTCTTTTTTGCCCTTTTTTTTACCTTCATTAATTTTTCGGCAAAAAAAAAAAAAAAAAAAAAAAAACCAGTTCGACTGGAGTTCTTTATTGTGTTGATGAAGTCTGGCAGTTTTCAAAATCGAAAAAAGTTCAGCGATTAAAAAAATAAAAAAATAAAAATTTGGCCAAATTAAAATTGTGGGTCGTCGGGGTTTTCACCCTCTTGGTTAAAAAGCAAAGGAAAAGAATGAAACAAACAATTTAATATGTACAACTCCCCATTGCACAAGCCTAATCTACAGATTAACTTTTAATATAGTTGAAAGCCATAACAAGTTAACGGAGTTATTGAATTTGACGTTCTCCAGCCTCCAGTATTCCAGCAGCCTCCAGTTGCACATGTAATCCGTAGAGAGATATGTCTCGATAAAGTTCTCATACCCAGTCAGGGACGGAGATTAATTCATATTTATATTGTGATACGCAAAAAGTTACGGTGGCTTCCGTTTTTTTTCCCCCTTTTGTTTCTTCCAATTTTAGGGTTTAGCTTACGAGGGTTTAGAGTTTGTATAAAAGTTATTAAGCTAATTGACAAATAAAATGGATTTTTAAGGGGATGGATTTTTCCTTGATACGGTTCCGGGGAGAAAACGACGGTTGTTCAATGAATGGCACTTGTCACTCCCAACGGTACAGACAGGGCACGAGTACAAGATACATCAATAAACAATGGCAAATTAAGAAGGGTGGCGCACCAACCCCTCGCTCCAGCCTCCACACCGAGGAATAGGGGTTGATGCTTCTTAAAAATGATAATTTCACCCGGTTTGGTTTTTTCCTCCTCTTTGTTTTTATTATCGTAATAACAAAATAGTTTGCATATGGTTTTTCAAACGAGATTTTGAGGGTTTTGAGAAGTGGAAAATGCCGGGAAATGCGGGGAAAAGGTAAAAGAAGGCGAAGCGGGACGTAAGCCATTAACGTTTTCCCGTGTCATAGCCTAATTTCACTGGTGCTCTGGCATTAATTTCTTTTAATCTTTCATAGTTTAATTCTTGGAAGATGTAAGGCCAAGAGAAGGCATTGGTAGCGGTAAATAAGCTTTTGGGTACTCAAGCTAGTTTAAGGGACAAATGATTTTGTAAAAAACAAATCTGGGCTGAAAGGGTGAGGCATTGAGGCAACTGAGGTCCCTTTTTTTGGAAAAGTCCATTTTTAGCATGAGCCCTTAAAAGTCCCTATTTTTCTTCGTTTAAATTTTTATGCCTGTATTATTTTATTAAATCAGCTAATGATGCTAAAACTTTGGGAAATACGTAGTCCTATCTTCCCTCATAATTTCTAAAATTTTTCTCTCTGTCTTCGGCCTCGCTTAGCTTAACTTAAAATCTATTTCAATGAATGCAGTTCAGAAAGAAAGTAGGTGGAAATGAAAATGAACCCGAAAAACTGGGATAAATAATGTTTGAGAAAAAGTTTTTAGAAATTTAAAACCAAAATGAAATATTTGAGTCTATAATGTTAGCTTAAATTTTGATTTCAACCCAATTTTCTTGTTCAATATTGCCTTTGGTCTTATTTTATTCTGAAATATGTTACCTATGTTTTTAAGTTAGCACTATGCATCCTGCTTCAAATGCGATCTTTGAGCTAAAAGAATTGGAAAACATGTTTGAGCTGTGATACCGTGGTCGAATCAAAATTTATTGTGGATATATCAAGAAGCTCCTCGTAGCCCAGTTGCAATTTTTAATCTTAAGCAAGATGAAAGTTGTTGCTAAAAAATGGCTAAAGCTAAATCAAAATTTTTTGAGCCTTCTCAGCTATTTAAAAGCAAAAATTAATCACATAATTCTTATAGTCCTCGGAACAAGGTTTGTATGAAATTTCGGCCTTTTTCGTGAGGGTCAAAGTGGATCAAAACTGGGTGTAAGGGAGTCAAATCAAGCCTGGACCTAAGTAAAAAGTTCGAAAACTAAATGTTTTTGGTCCCTAAAAGCCCCTAATTTTCCCAGTTTTGATCCCTGAAGTCCCTAATTCTTTAGGACTAGAACGGTTCGATGCCTGTGAGCCTAGCATAAAAATATCAATGTTTACCTTACGGAAATAAATAAAGAGGGGGTACCATGCTCCCTATGCCCTTAAATGATGCCCCTGACTTATTGCCAGCAGCTGATTCACACCCAACTTTTTAATCTTCATCAAATGCGCTTAATAAAATTAATGGCGATAAATTACCCGAAAAATAAAATCCACGAATTAAATGAAAAAAATATTGACAGATGCTCATCCCGATAAAATTTTGAAATCAGTGGCGGGCGATGGGAAACGATAACATATTTAATCGGAATCGGGAAAAGCCCTTTCTTCTTCTATTAAGTTACAAATCAATCGAAGCAAAACACCCCTTCAATCGAGAGGCAATAAAGCAAAAAAAAACCCCTGCGTCAGCTATTTAAAATCGACAAACGGAAGATATCAGTGAGGAAACAATAAAAAGCATTTAACAGTCGATGGGGTCAAGATTATTTTTCGCTAACAAGTGTTTAATCCCCTAGACGTCGAAATGGGGTTGACAATAAACCCACGAGTATCGTATTGCTCTCTTTTTTTTCAAGTCGAAGCTTTTCGTGTGAAAATTTAAATTGCCCATATGTACCAGATAATCGAAGGAATCAATGAATGAAAAAGGACGAAAAAAAAAAGAAAGAAAAAACAATAATAAAAACTAATAATGGTCGGGGTTATAATAAATTTAATAGGGCGCCAAGGAAGAGGTGGTTTGTAATTTGCCAAGTCCATAGCGTGCATGTCCGATTGTCTCATAACCCAAAAATGTTTTTTCCCCCTTAAATCCCATAACGTAAACATAAGGATTAAGAATAAAAATCGTTTTTATTAATGCCCTGTTACGTTTCCGTTTCTGTGGAAACAATTGCCGATCATTAAAGTCACAAATTTAATGTTGCAAAATAAGAAAGGCGTGTCGCGGCCTTGGAGGATAAAAGATTAACCACAAATTGTTTCGTCTGTCATTTTCTGTCCCCCGGTACGTCTGCTCCTTTTTTATTTGATCGTATCTTGACCGATCGTTTTTCATGCCTTGTTCTTTGTCTTTTGTTTTATGAACATCTGCGGTGTGGCACGAAATTCGGTTTTCGATCTGAAATTTGCGAAATGATTTACCGGAATGAAACTAGAAATAGAGGAAACATTCTGTTGCAAAAAATATTTTGTGGTATTAGCAGTTTGGGAAATAAGGCTGAACCTGATTAAGATTTAGAAAACTTAAAATATTAATTTTTGTGCAAAGAGTATTGGTTACGTTAATATGAATTTCCTTTGCTCTTAGAGCACATAGGTCCACGGGCAAACCTGTAAGTCCCATGTGATGGAAAATTTGGGAAAAAGCGTTGATCTCTTTTTATTTATTTATTGAAATTAGATGAACTATCTAACATACAAAGTTCAATGTTTCCAACTATTTACAGTGAAATCATGGAGTTATTTAAAAAATTTTTTACGATTTCGATTTCGGTTCCGATTCCGATTTAAACCAAAATTGATAACTGCAGGCATGAAACCGACCTACTTTTTTTTTTTTTTTTTTTTTTTTTTACTATTTTATACGTTTTTTTAGAAGGAACTACTGTTACGTCGTCCGTGAAGTTGGCAGGACCCAGTCAACGGATTTGATCGAAAATAGTCTTATATAGTAGCTTTTCATTGTTCTTTAATAGGGGGTCATGCACATATTACGTAAGCATTTTTTTTGCCATTTTCACCCCCTTCCCCCCCGTTGTAAGCATGAGTAAGATTTTGGCATCCCCCCCCCTCTATATTACGTAAGCTTTTTTTTTTTTTTTTCTAATGGAACCAACGACACTTGACTTCGGTAATTTTCCCCATAATTCATGGAACTGAAATAAACCAATATAAACACCTATATTGAGAAAAATTAAAGAGAAGGTTACCTTTATTTATACGGTAAGAAATAATGTAATATTAGCTCGCCGCAACATTTACAATATTTTAAAAAAACATGAAATTTATTAATTAATTAATTATTTATTTTATTATTTTCAAAAATTCCTGGTCAGAGTAGAAAAAAGCTTACGTAAGAACGTGTGAGACCCCCCCCTCCCCTTAGTAAGGTGTCGTAAGCATTTACGAGACCCCCTCCCCCCCTTAACATGCTTACGTAATATGTACATGACCCCTAGTTCCATGATTGTTCCAATTTGTTCTCTAACCTGAAAAAAACTGGAGCCAAAAGTAGGTGGGTCCTGCTAACTTCACGCGAACAGGACCCAATTTGAATTTATCAAAAATTTTTGCCTTTGTCGGTTGCTTTTGATTTGTTCTTCATTATTCGGGCCAATTCAACGTTTGTTCTGCAACAGGTATGACAGTATTAGGAGGAGTAAGGGCACTGCCAACTTCACGGAAATAAAATAAAGTCAAATTCAGACGTTTAAATAGCTTGAATCGATTTCATTTTGTTTGTTTTCCGAGAAAAAGGTTTGTTCTTGTACGAAAAATACTATCAGATTGAATTTTTCATTTTTGGAAAGACATTCTGGGTATGAAAAAATCATGGCCTATTTGTAATATTTAGGACTTGTCTATCAATGTCTATTTGATTGTTCTGAAATGTTCTACAAATATTTCGGTACTCCATCTTCTCAAATCCTGGAAATACAGACTTTTGAGATCTGCGTGCAGCAGGACCCATTTTTTCCCCCCCAATAGAGCGCGCCATCTTTCCGGTTTGTTATTCAATCTGCTGCGACGTCGGGTTTACAGTGTTCTTTTTTTTTGTCCATTATTGATCAGACATCGTTTGTTCTCGATTGTTCTCGTTTGTTCTCGTTTGTTCTCGTTTGTTCTCGATTGTTCTCGTCAGGAAAACGCTTAAGTTTATTTGTGGCTGAAAGTTCTGATCAAAAGTCGTTTGTTCTTGATTGTTCTGGTATTAACAAGATAATTTGGAATACCTGGCATTATTGTAGTGATGAAACGTCGTTTGTTCTCGTTTGTTCTCGTCAGAAAAACGTTTTAGTTCATTTGTGGCTGAAAGTTCTGATCGAAAGTCGTTCGTTCAGTCGTTTGTCAGGGAAGAACAATCTTGAACAAACGATTTCTAATCAATACAATAATGCAAGGTATTCTAAATTATCTTGTAAATACCAGAACAATCAAGAACAAACGACTTTTGATCAGAACTTCCAGCCACAAATGAACTTAAACGTTTTCCTGACGAGAACAAACGAGAATAATCGAGAACAAACGATGTCTGATCAACAATGGACAAAAAAAAAGAACACTGGCTATCAACACCCGACAGTGGTCCAGCAGTGGTCAGAGAAGAATCGAAGGACGCATGCCCTAGGATAGGTGTTTACTTTCTGGGGAAGGTTGACATAGGCAGGCGTCACTTTTTTCGAATAAAAAAGGAAGAAAGCCTTCTGGATCCGATACGACTTTTTACGTTGGCAACAGAATCGTCATTGTTTTCTGCATGTTTATGATGTTGAGAAAAGTATTAGAAATAAAAATAAAAAATAATTAACAAATTTTATTATTTTATTTTATATAAGTTGTGCTTAATGAATTAACTTTTCTTACGGTAACTGAGTTATGAGAAACGGAGGAAGATTCAACACTAAATCGTTGCTTGTCTAAAACAAAAAATTTGTTTTGTTATTTTTGTTTGGTATGTATGCCATGTATTTTACTTACTTGAAAAAATGTTACGCTATGAATTAATGTATCAATATTTGCAATGAAATTAATCTCAAATGCTATACTTGTAAACTGAGGTTGTTCGGTTTTCTTTAGCATCTTCTTTATCAATTTTTTAAAATCTAAACCCATTGGTCGCATCATTTATGTGATCTTTATGACTCTTTTTTATTTCAGAAATCTGCTCATTTGAGAGTTTGGTGTCTTTAAGTTTATTTATAAACTCGCCACATGTATCGCACGTATCATTTGACGGAGGCTTGAAAGATAAATTAAAATGCTCGTTGAACATTTTGTAATACAACCATTTTTTCCCTATGTTCTCCTTTGGAACGCCTTTATCGGTTTCATCAGAAACGTACTTTTTATTTTGTTCTGCCCCTAAATAATTTCTTTTGGATCTTTCCCTAGAATAATGAGCCTCGGCCTTTGGAAAATTTGCAATATGAGCTTTCACACTTTCTAAAGTTGAACCTGGGATTTTATTGGGGGGTGTTTTGTGACCTCTCCGGTCTGGAGAAACGGTGCCATCATCTTTTTTTTTCTTCAAGGTATTATCGACGACAGTGTGACTTTTTGCTAAAGTATTCAAAAAAAACGTTTTGCATGCAGTTACACTGTTATTATTATACTTTAAGGTGTAACGCCGTGAATTTTTTCGAACTCCAGATTTAGGGCCATTAGGGTTTTTAACATTTTTTTTTGGAAAGCAATACACTCGGTCGGCAATGTACAATCGCTTTAGATCATTCGAATTCAGCGCATGATAATTAGCATTGATATCATATCGAGCTTCGGTGGGTATATTTTCAGAACAATTTAACGAGCACGTCGCTGCAACACATCCCGGGAGAGGAGGTTTATGTACAGATCTTTTTACTTTTTTTATTTCTTTTTTCCATCTTTCGGGAGAGCGGGTTCTTTTTCTCGATCTTCTTTTCTTTTCAATAGGAACTAAACAATAGAGGTGATCATCCATTTAATATTTGATTGAGTTTATAATTTTTGAAAACTCAAAACAAGCAGAAAAATAACGACGATTCGTTTTTATTCGAAACGATTCGAAAATAAAAACTGCTAAGTGCCAGTCGGCCATTTTGAAGAGTTGGACTTGTTTACCTTTCAAGTACAGGTTTCTATGTTTGTTAAATTTTAAAATTTAAAATTTAATTTTACCAAAATTCTTTTAAAAGCTGATAAAGCTTTAAAATCTGGTAACCAATTCTTTACTAGTAAGAATTCTTTAAAAGCTGGTTTTTTTTAATATCTTAAGTATCACTGAAGATCTCATTAAACTAGGAATTATAGAATATCCGTGCTTTTTGAGACTAATAAATTTTGATTTGTTTGTTAATTATTTGAAAGATATTTTAGTTTAAAAAAAAAATTAATTAAATCTGGAGGACAAATATTTAACACTTTAGGACTGTAAAGAGTATGGGAGTAGTATTTATGTCCAAAAAAAGAAAATAATACTAAGGTTTCACGCTGCTCCTTGCAAATTATTTGTTTATTCCCTATAAATTGTACTAGACTTTTTCATACTTTTTTGAATGGCTAAAAAGTACTTTTCTACTTTTTTGAAACTAATAAATTACGGATAATGTACGGATAATGTACGGATTTGTAATAGTTGACTATAATGGATTTTCTAATGCTAGTAGAGTGCTGAGTTGTGTATGTTATACATTACATCCTTTTTCGTTAACATATTCCAAGGCTTCTTTTATAGCTATCAGTTCTGCAGTACTGTACATGAAGATTACAATATTATCATTCGTATACGCAGTTTCTTTCGAAATCATGAAAAGATGCGCCAGTTGATTTTGAATTTTGGGTGGTTATTTTAGATTCGTCAGTATATATGTAGTGAGAATCAGCCCATTCTGTACTTACTTTATCTAAAAATTCTTGATTCTTTTGTGAGTGTTTTAGTGACAAAAATTTGGATTTCCAAAATTAGAGGTCTTTCTCCAAGTACATAAGCATTTAAAATTCAGTCGTTGAACTAGCTGGTTGCATCTCCTTCAAATGGAAGAGATGCAGTTACAGCACCTTGGGTTTGCGAAGTCATTGAAATGGTATTATCCCCGGTTTAGCCTTGTTGAAATATTAGGAAAAAAAAAGAACATTTGATTTCAAATGTATGTATCTATGTATGTAAATGTATGTAACTATTACGTATCCTCCATTTTGTAAATTTTTTACTGTAGGTGGTAAAAGTAATTAAGTAAAATTTTTTGTAACCAATATCATGAATTGCGTTTTGAAACGTAAGTGTCTCTTTAGCTTTTTCTAATGCTCGAGGTAGATATTCGTAAAAAAATGATGACCCTTTTTCTCTATATTTGAGTAATCTCAAATCATTTGCGGTTGGTAAATGAGGAGGCTCTTGTTTGTCATGCTTAAAATTTCCCCCGACAAGTCTTAAAAGCAGTAGTAGCACTTTCCCCAATGTCAGGGGCAGTCTTTCCTATTTCTTGTCTTTCCTTGGGGTCATTTTTTGTTTCTTCTCTTGGGGATGTTATACGAATTGAAAGTTACCTTCATATCAAATTTTAAATGTAACGTATGAACCGAACTTGACAAATTTACCACTTTGCCACTTTGCCTACTGCACGAGTTAGGTCTGAACCGCAAACGGTGCAAATGGCCTTAATTTCTATAAAATATTCGGAGTTTTCAAAGTCTATTCGAGCCCTGGTATCTTTTAAACAGCAAAACAATCTGGAAACTTAAAAAAAATTATATCGGTCCAGCTATACCGTTTTCAGCACCCAGTTTTCCAGTTTTTCCGTTTTCCGGTACTCCGATCTGTAAAACTGATCTCCGGGTTTTTACTGAATGATACAATGGTGTACCCGTCTTGTACCTTTGTATTTTAAACAGGAATCCGTGCAACGGCTCAGGTCCGATGACTGAGATGACACAAATCGAAAAGATTTTCAATTTCACATTGAACACTTATCGCCAAATTCAGTAGTTATTACAGTCCATTGTTGTAATTTATAAAAGTCAATTGCTGCCGTTGCAAGCGATCTATACGTATAGTCATTCTGGAATTTCCACTCATCTTCTATTCTTCTACATTTAACTTACGTTAACAAACCGTCAATTCCAGAATGGACTTACTTCAAAATCGCTTGCAATGGCAGAATTCATGTCTTGAGTTTCACTAATTTGTGTCGCGTTGGGCAGCAAAACGGCGAACATGATTGGCATACGGTAAATATTCCGTATATAGCAAACCCATATAAAAATTCAGCTTTAGTTGCAGTTTTACGGCAAGAAAAGACCCAAAAAGTAGAATTGAAAATCTCGACTTTTTGAATTATACAACTCGTTACGGTTATTAAAATCTTGGAACTGCTCTTGCTATAAAAGTCACCAAAAACCCCTTAGTGACACGCACTGCTGCTAATAAAGAAAGAAAAAACTGAAGTTATTTGGTTTCTTTAATGGTATTTTCCACTTTAAACAAAATGAAAAAGTCAAAGAATAGACAATATTTATGTTTTCCAAGGTAAGATTGTCATTTTATTACGTTTTTGCGACTTCTGGGGCCTGGAATTTCCCAAATTGTATTCCCTCAGTAAGGATCTCAATCTTGTAAAACCAAATCTCTTTTTGACATGTCATTTTCTATCACGTAGCGGACACTTTTTTAAATGACGAGGCACGTTCCAGGGTATCGCACGTGTTACTCGTTCTAGTTAAGATTCCCCTTGTAAACTTAAAATCCTGTAGAAACGTAAGTAGGGGCAGGACGGGAAATGGAAAATCCTGAAGGAACCTTTCTTTTTATCCCGATTCAAATTTGAAGTCACGTGTTGTCGTGTCATTGACTGATTGTCACTTGTCTAAAACGATTTTCGAGATAACTTCTCTTATCCCGACAATTTTCTCTTTTTCAACGAATTTTCTCCTTTTTTTTCCTTTTATTTTGTTCTTTTTTTTTTCTCCTTGGGATGACTTTTTAAGGTAAACGAGTTGAACGCCGTTCAAAAATCGATTTCTATGAAATGTAATTTGTCAAAATTAAAAAGAAACAAGATTTTTGTTAAAAAGTTAAAAAAAAAAAAAAAAAAAAAGAATATAATAGTTGACGAAGAAATGACAAAACGGAAATGAGATTATAACACAGTTGAAAGTGTTGGAAGTTGAGCTCTATATAATTACATTGTCAACAGACAGACAAACAAATTATAACTGCATTACAAAAGCTTTTTTGTTTGTTCAAGTTCTCTTCCCGGTTTGAACTTTTTTTTTATCTTCCTGCGGTTTAAATCGTTTTATCGATAAATCTTTCGAAAAATAACCGATTTTTTTTTTTTTTTTGTTTCTTTTTTACGGCTAGTTTATTTTTGGCAAGGCAATTATTCCTGTGCGTGTTGGGAGTTAACCTCGTGGGGTAAAATACGTAGGTGTAAGATGCAGTTGCGATTCTTACGGCAATTACAGTCACGAACAATAGGAATTCGGCTTTGTCTTTTGTCCCCAAGGTATTTTGGGTTGATTTTTCAAAATGGGAGAATCTGACTCTCAGCCGATTGGATGATGGCACCGAGGGATGGAATCCTTTAAAAAAAGGAGTTTTTTTTTTATTCAGCCCTTGAAAGACCTTAATCGGGAAAGGGCTCTATATTCCGAAGTTTAAAGTTGTTTGCTACACATATTATGACTATATCGTAACAGTATGCTCCAGACAGTTTTTCTGTCGTAGTTCGCGAAAAGGCGGTATGTCATGTGTAAATAAAAAAGGAACAGAACTACTTCAACAAAGCGAACCACCGGAAATAAGCACAAATTCCTTTGATATATTTACAAAGCACATAACCGCCTTTTCGCTAACCGCAGCAGTTTTGTTACATCATTTGAAAATGAATGCATAACCTCTTTTTTTTTTTTTTCGGCCTTCCTACCAGCCGGTTTTTTTTTTAACTGGTAGTTTGACGTTTTAAATTAGAATTTCTCTTGAACCTATACTTAGGGAAGAGCTTATAAAAGGTACAAACACGGCTACGCAGGGGTATAAACAAACTCCTATTTCTTTGTCCCAATCATCTGCTAGGATCTGCAATTTATTGAGAGAAATTTACCCAAGCTCAATGCTTTTAAGAAAATTAGTTCACTTTAAAGGATTTTTCAGCACCTAAAATTAAATATTGGCGATTGTTTTATTTAGTGGCTAATGTCCACATTTGTCTATATTGTCCTGATTGCCCTTCGACCTTGTTATGTCCATTTAAGATTTTTTTTTCCAATGGATCTCCTAAGAGCCATTTGAAAGAAAATTCGATTTGGGAAAAATAAAAATGTTTTTATATAATTTTTGATCATGTAAAGATAAAATTTATTTACATATGCACCACCTTATCATTTCTTCGTTTTTGGCCAATAAATTCTTTCTTTTTCTGATACAAAATGATTAAAGTTTCCTACAGCAAGTATATGATTTTGAAGCTGTGCTTGAAAAAAATTGTTGCCAGTAATCTCATTTCAGTACCAAATAATTTAAGCAATTATTCTATCCTTTGCCTCTTGTGTTTTCTCCTTTGGTTTGATCACTGTAAACTTTTATATATAAATTCAAAGTCCTGCACTTTTGTGAGTCTTAAATAGTTTGAATTTCTGATCGTGGCCATTTTGCTTGTCACGCGACGGCATCTAGTATAAGTGTGCAGATGAAGACGTCATTGACAAATTTACAGATATTTTGCCTATATTTACCTTGTGAAATTCTAAATTTTCTTAGTGCGACTTTTTTATGAGCGCTCATTTTTATGAGATCTACAGGGTATAACAAGTTGTTGCATTGGAAAAGTAACGAAACTGTAATATTTTGCTTACGAAAACAGTTGATCAATTGTTTTACTTTTCCGATGCTATAATTTGTTCCACCCATTTTCATTTGAAACTGGAGTCCGAATCAAAATACCCCGATCATTCCATTTTTACGTAAACTTAAAATTTTTAGAAATTTATTACAAAATAGGAACATAGTCCGGTCATTCTGGAGCCAATAAAAGAATAATTTCGAAAAGAAAATGTTGTCATAAGGTTATCAGAAGAGAAAAAAAAAAAACTTTTAAAAAAATTCAAAAATTGCCGAAATGAGCAAAAAAAATCGTACTTTTTTTTAAAGCTTACGTTTTTAACGGGTTGCTGTCAGCAATTTACAGCATTAACAATTTTTCGAGGTGGAATAAATATTCGTCACGAAAGTAACTCCATTGTCATTTTTTTTCTTGTTAATACCCGTACAAAAAAGAGATGCATAAAATATGTAAATTTTTTGCAAAATAAATACAAAAAATATATATTAATTTTGTATAATTTATACAAAAATTTGGACCTACATAATTTATATATAATTTATGTATAATTTATGTATAATCATATATATAATTTATGTATAATTTATGTATAATTATGTATAATTTATGTATAATCATATATATAATTTATGTATAATTTATGTATAATTTATATATATTATATGTATAATTTTTCGTTGAAAAAGTTTATGTTTCTTAGTTTCTTATACATAGTTTATGCATAATTATCCCCGAGGATAAAAAAAAAATTTGTTAAAAAAGTTAAAGTTTTTTATACATAATTTGTGTATAATCATATTGTAGGATAAAAAAATATAAGTTCTTTATACATAATTTATGCATTTTTTATGCATGTCCAATTTTTTGTATATTTTATGTATAATTTTTGTATAAATAATACAAGTTTTATGCATCCCTTTTTCGTACGGGATATTCCCTAATAAATGAGACATTGCAGATGATCTCAATAACCACAGTTAGTTGGCAGGATGCATTTCTTGGCCGAGATTTCCATTAGAGGTTTTGTTGTTTACAATGCGGAGCCTTCCAAGATTTCTTATACTTTATTTCATAACTCTTACTTTAATTGATGCTCTACATAAAGGTCAGTTTTCTTGGAACCTTATTGAAACAGCTCTTTACTCTCCCTTAGTTCAGCCATTCCATTTTCCTTTTATTCTTTATAATTAAAGTAAATGGAAAAATCAATTCCTTTGTGTTGCATTTTTTTTTTTAACATGTAAGTGTAACGATTAAATTAAAAAGCTTATGATCTTTAATCGATTAGATTAAAGATCATCCCAAGAAAGATTATGTTTTAAGTTAACGTCAGTAATTGGCTCTAATCCTAAAATATCCGCTACCCAAGCCGATATATACGAATGTACGAATATTGAGTACCGTCGTCGGAAAAAAATGAATGCCATTTATATTTTATTGGCTTTTTTTATTTAAAAAAAAAAAATCCTTAACTGACTTACTGAGACTTAAAGCAAAACACCGAATCCTGACCGGCACATGCGCTAAACATTAAATTCATATGAAAACTTAGTGTTAAATTTATGTACTGGTCAGGATTCGGTGATTTTATTTCATGGCGTATGATTTGCAAAAGAAAAGCGTCTAACGAAATCCTTTTTAGGTTGATGTAATGTAGGTTCATGTCGCTTTTCCATTTTTTTAAAAATTTATGTATGATTTTTTTCTAAAAAGAGTACATCAGATTTTTTATAGTAGCAGTGAAATTGTTATTTATTTGTGCAATAAACTTTCCATTATGCCCCCTCGTCTGTCCAAGAGTGAAAAAATTAGTATTGCACTACGAAGAGTATTGGCGAATTTCTCTGCATAATTAGTGCCAGTCTAAATTCCACTCATAAACTTAGCTAGTCAAACTTAGCTATACTCCTTAAAAAATATGCGGCACAATGGAGAATTTGCCTTCCCAAAATATTTGATCGTGCACAAAAAAAGAGAGCACTTAGATGCCGATTTTTTTAGTCACTTCAATCGATTCAGGAGTTGATTTCCTACTAGAATGGTATTCCTAGGCTATTTGATCCTTTGGGACTTTTTTTCCTTCTTCCCTTCTTCTTCCTCTATCATCAACACCGATCTGTGACAATGCACGGGTAAAAGGGCTTGCATACACCTTTCGATTATCGAAAACTATTACTAAACAATTTATGAAAATCGTATTGAACTTACCTTTTGAAAATAATGCTGTTCTAAAAAACTAGCATGATACACTTTTCCTGTCATTGATTTGTTTGACATTATTATGTACAGTCATTTAATTTTTTTTAGGACAGGAACTTTTTTAAACATGAAAAAAAAAAATTCATTTATAAGTGATTTATTATTTAAATAATTTACATGACAACAATTTTTCTTTAAAATCCCTTTTTTTTAGAGGAATTGTTTAGTCAGTTGTCCAAACGAATTAATAATAAATATAGGGAAAATTTTTAAATACTGTAGAAAGTTGGTTTGGTTTAGGGTCGTTTTTACAACTGACTTTTCAGGACAAAAGTCTGCTCTTTACATTTAATACCACCTCTTTTTTTTTAAACACAAAACATTTTATTTGGTTTTGCTATCCTCCAAAGCTTATTTTTTATATAATTCATTTGTTTGTTAATGAGTTTTTATGAATTTTGGGAAGCAAATACCGTAATTGCGTGCGGCACGGCATGAAACGGTTCGTCGACTATATTATATGTAGTACTGATGAAATGTTTAATATTAAAAAAAGTTTTTAAGGGTTTCTTTGGTTTTAGTTTCATTTGTGGAAATATCGATTGAGGCGTCCTTCCCTCAGAGGACACAGGACACTATGATCAGTAATTGTATCAAACCTACCACTCGTAAAATTGCTACAAATTAAACTAATTGATATATGTTACCGCTAACCACCGACCAGTCCGGTCCGTCTTGTAAGGCCTTGGTGATGTCAAACTTAATTAATCCTTTTAATTGGCATGTTTGGCATTTTTCTCCAAACACATATTATGAATGTCTACAATGGACACCTGAGTTTTGCATCTCATCTTTTCTGTTATTTTAATCGAAGACGCTTCAAAGTAATGAAGAGAATTGAAAAAAAAAACTTGAAAGCCCCTCCTGAAGGATTTTTTTGAATTCTCTGTCTTATGAATTCTAAAAGTCTTTAATTGCTCCTTCTGAAGCGCTTATCTTATTCGATCATTGACTTTCGCTTCTTAAATTGATTAATTAAGTTAGTAACCATCTTTAGAGTTGGTCCATTTTTCAGTCACTCTAGAATCAGCAATAGGGTGTTTCGAAATTTTTAAAAGATTTCCAATTTCGGTTTTCCTTTGATACAGAATTCCGGGCTTAAACTATTTTAAGCCCTGAATAATTTGGGCATTGCGTTAAATAGTGACTATTTGTTATGTAACATTTACTGATGTCAACGGAAATACTCTACAGGCATATGTTTTCAAGGTCGTAGAATTTTAATTTGACAACAGTTTTTTTACTCCCATCAGCAGAAACGTAAGAGGATCGATTTTTTTTTACACTAAATTCGTATAATTTCTGCATTTTCACATCTATGTGCTACTTTTTAAGAATAAGCGAACAGTCGCGAACAAATGTTGCCAAGAACCGATTTTTAGGTTTTGAAAAATTTTTTAAAGAGTAAAGCTGACAATTTACTCTGTAACTTTTGATTTTTGAATGTAAGTTTTTGCCACATTTTTACTCAAGAAACTAAAACCTGACTAAATAGTCAATTTCTGAATTTTTTGACAAGTCAGTTGGAAGTTTTTTTTAAATCTGTTGTCTCAACTTTAATTTGGTGAATAAAATTAAAATAAAAAAATTCAGTAATGACTGAGGACTCTAAAAATGATTGGTACTGATCTCATTGACTGATTGAATTGGTCACTACTGTTTGTGATTTCTAATTAAAAGGATCACTCTTCTGCTATGATCGCATTTTACAGCTAAAGTTAGTACAATTTTGGTACGATCTGAAGACATAGATTCTGGTTGCTGAGAATCATTGCCTGTGATCGAAAGACTGCTAGAGGGCTGAACTGGACGCTTCCTTCCCAACCCACCCACAGTGTGGAAAGAGGGAATTTTGCACTTCTCTCAGATTCATTTTGGGCAGAATGCAATTCTTGGTCAAGTAAACAATTTTTGCTTTCCAGTTTATCCAAACGGTTTTTGTTAAAAGATACCAGCTTTTAAGTCTCCACAAGTTTTTTTTTTTTTTGTTTTTTTGCCATGGAAAACAGTAAATTGTAATGATTCGATCTACAAAAGAGCTTTAATGAACTAAAAACATTGATATTCGATACCGTGCCGTGCCATTCACAACCCTTTTATCTCCATATCCACTTTTTTTTTTCATGCTACATTTATAATATCGACTTATCTCTCAATCGATGATTAACAAATGGGAGACGCCAGGGGTGGAGGGTTAATCGGATAATGCGAAGAAGGAGGAGGGGGAACGGGACCGTTTCCGGCCCAAGGTTGAAGGTTTTGCAATGCACTAAGACTCGTATTATCACCGGAAGAACCGGGGCCGGGGACCGGGACTCCAGCTGGTCGATCCGAATGATAAATTCCTTTACTTAAAGCTTCCGCCTGCAGCGACATCATCAGTCTGTTTGCCGCTTGACGTTCCGCCTCTCTTTCTTCGGCAGTTTGCCTTCTGAAAAGAAGAAAAAAAAATTTTTTCATTTTATTAGGAGCAAAAATTTTAATTAGTTAAATACCAGGAAATCGAATGTCGGTTTGAGGTCACAAACATATAGAGAGTACTTGCTCGTTTTGCTTATTTTCATAAGGCGAATTCGCGCGGGGGATGAAACGAGGGCAAATTAATTGGTTTTCAACTAGCATGAAGCTACAAAGGAATAAATAATAGCTGTGAACTGTATGCGGTCGGAATTAAGCACGGGGATTATATCAGATGTATAGCTCTCGGAGGTGCGTTTTGCGTGTAAAGTCTCTTTTCCCCGTTTTTAGGTAAAATCCACGTCGGAAATCGTGGACTACAAAAAGACAAAAATAATTTTTTTTTTAAATAAAAAAAAGTATATTTTTGGAATGTCCGCCGATTCTTCTCTAATTTTTACAAAAGATAAAGTAATGGATAATTCTTGTAGAGCCGTCACGTTTCCCGATTGTCCCACCTCATTTCATTTCCTCGCTAACAACTTATTCCTAATTAATTATTTAAATTTTTTTTTAGTTCCCCGTAATGACAATTTAATTGCGATAATTTGCAGCCATTTTGTTTGTTTTAGGCAAGGCGTTTGTCCATGGTTTATTTTTGTGTGTGTAAAGTTTAGGCCTAAAGTTTAATGTGTTTGTTAGGATCGGACGTGTGCGTTTTACATTTATTTTTTTCGTAGCTCCAGGGACAAAATAGATCGAGATTATTATATTTCAAGTGTTAGTTCTTTTGACGAAAGAGAGTTTCGGATACTAAGAAAATCAAATTTTTTAAAAGTATGTAAATGATGTAATTAGGTGGTTAATTCGATACTAATGAGCTGTAACAGAGGCAAAAAGCGTGCTTTTAAGTGATATTCTTTTAAAATATTTTCAGAATTTTTATTTTTATTTTCGGAGAAAAACTTGGCCAAGCGATTGCATTAATGCACACTCGGCATAATGCACACTCCTAGGTACTGAACATTATATTTGAATTAAGATGCACAATATGAAGTTTCATTTTTAAAAAAAATCTTGAAATGTTGGGGGGGGGGCATGTTAAAAATCTGCTTCCTTTAGGTGTAAAACAACAAAAAAAAAAAATTAAAAAAACATTTTTTTTAAACCGCTTAGTGGTCCCCCTAGGTCATTTTAGCTTTTTAGAAATTGGGTAATCAAGGCCTTTTAATCTTGGTTTTTTTTTGCCCAATTTCAAAGGTTTGCAAAATTTTTTTAAAAAGTGTTTCCTTATGTTTTCAAGGTCGTAAAACACGAATTTTACTATCCCGGATTTTTTCGATAAGCCCCTGTGACGGTATTAGCGTTTTTATCGAGCTTATACCTGATTTTTCCGACTGAAATCCGACTTAATCTTGCCGATTAAGACTTATAGACCCAATCCCGCCAATAATCTAATACAGTATTTGACAATATTTAGAATGCGTAAAGTCAGCTGTACAATAAAGAGCTCAATATATAAAATCTATACCAGGATTTTGAGCTTTTTTTGAGCTTTTAGGAAAACCAAATGTCAGACTTGGTGCTTTTAAAACAAAAAAGTTATTTATTTGCATTATCAACTTTCTATTGCTAACTTCCCGGGAAGTACAGCGAGAGCTCAAATTTTAAAATAAAGACTCCGTTCTATGCCCATAAATTGTTTTTAAACAGGCCTACAGCGTTAACAAATTTTATATCGTTATTGCCAAAAAGTGAGTTTAAAACAATATACAGAAGCAAAAAAATGTCCTTAATGATTTTTTCGTTTATATAAGGAACAGAAACAACCTAAAAATTGTGTTGTTTGATCAGTTATGTAAAATTTTGAAAATTTTTAATCGAATTTTGTTTAAAAATAATTTTTTTTGGCCCCACTGTGCATCGGCTTTGAAACCCTGTTGGCTAAGTTCAGACATTTATGAAAAACGAAATAAAATTAAAGAAAAGAAAAGAAAAGAAAAGAGAAGGAAAATAAGCATAAACTTGGCAGAAAGTAAAAGATGAATCCATTTACAAAGAAAAGGAAGTATAAAAGACTATAATGCGGTAACCAAAATAATGAGACAATCTATGAAGTTAACCGGTGGACTGACTTTCTGAGAAGCTTTCAGTTTTATTAAGCAGCATTACACGTCAAGATTGTCTTTACTTAAATTGTCTTTAGAGGAAAAGCATCCTTTTCGATAAATTACTTTCTCCGTTTTCAAACCGCGCAAGTCTTTTCCTTTTTTAACTTTCTTTTTCTTTTTTTTTTTCTTAAAAGAAAATCAAGATTCGTTCACCCCTTCATTTAAAAGTAAAAAAAAAGGAGAATTTTCATTAATTGATTATCAAGGAGCGGAAAGGCATCTTTTCAACTGTTTTGACGGTTAAAGTGCATCTGCTTTACAACCGAATGTTTTCTTCCTATCAATGAATATTTGACAAAGGTAAATACAGTGTTGTGTCTGGCATTAATAATTCAAAGCGTAGCATCAATGATTCAATCCCGCTTTGAATGTTTAATGTTGAACGTTTTAAACTGTCACCGACAATATCGTCTTTATTTTGCCGAATCTATTTTCCGTTTATATTTTCCGCCCCTTTTTTCCGGCCATTTTATACTAGAAAAAAATAAAAGAGGAGAAAAAAATTCCTAGAGATTTTTTTTCTCGTCTTTTAATCTCGAGAACAACCCCTTGAAACGGCTTTGATGACGTCATATTTCACCGGCGTTCAATTGGGGAAAGGGAATTGATCCACCCTTGAGAGATGGCTGTCGACGTCCAATAACCGTCCTTCTCCCCGTTCCCTCTTATCCCCGGGATGCTTAAAGGCTAATGAGTCAGGTGAAAGTCCCTGCAATTAGGTTACAACTCCGATTCTAAACTTTTCATCGTTTCCGGAGTAGCTTATGTCGTTAAAATGTAAACTCCTAAATAATGTATGGAGTTTAACTGATTTGTTGTCGCCCGTGACTGCGGGGGTCGGTCTAATGGGACTTTTGATCAACGTTTCCATAGTTTTCCCTTCCTATCCGGGAAAATTTTCGGGTGATCGCTTTTCCCGAAGATTTTCGCTTCTCCCAAGAAGAGCCTTCCTCCCTCTCCATTATTTCAAAAAATAAGTGGGTGGGATGTAAATAATTAAAAAGTGAAAGTATTTGAAAGTTATAAAAAGAGAGAAAAAGCACTTTTCCCTTGACAGTCAACTGGTGAATTTCAAGTTTTTTGATTTGTAATAAAGACTCCAGACAGTTTGGACAAGTTTTTAACTAGTTTCAAGAACTGATTTCTCGTTTTTTACCCCTCTACAGTGACAGTAATAGCAGTTTTCAGGATAACTTTACTTCTTCATCGATTGGGACTAGATAACTTTTAAAATTCTACGCTTTTTACATCATATTTTCATATTTTATTTACGTGAGAGATTCAACTTCGTTATATCGCTTTTGAGATAAGGGGTTTTAAGTTATTACAAACTTGGAAGCTTGGGATTTTTATAGCATTTATACCTGGAAGCGGTTCCTAGTTCCATATGCAAAGCGAAATAAATTAAAATGGGAATATCGAATTCTCAGGAAAACGTATTTTGGATTTTTGGACGGTGCCACTACCTGTTCTCTCAAATGGCCAATCAAATCAAAATCTGACGTGCTAAGTGATTTTGTCGTAAACATATTCTGGAATAGGCACTTATGCCCTGTCTCCATTGGCCAATTAATCGAAGGGTACAATTATCTGTACCACCTGTTATTGGTAGGAATAAAATTGTAAAAATAATAATTTAGGAGGTAGGAATAAAATTGTAAAAATAAAAATGTAAATAGTCGCTGATTCCAAATCTAATAATTCCACTCGGAAAATTCAATATGGCGGAAAAAAATTTATTTAAGTGATTAAAAATAAAACGGTTCCACCATATTGGATTTCGGTTTTTCCAGAAATTTGAGTTCAAATTCGGAATTAGCGGTTCAAATTACCCCTAAAAAAAATGTCTTTCATAATTTTTTACTGAATATAAAATTTATTGTCGGGAAAGCGTTAAAAAGAAAACTTTCTGTAGGATTGTAATATTTCCCTTTATTGTTTTCAATACAGAAAGTTAATGTAAATTACTCACTTCTTGCTACTTTTTTTTTAATTTTTTTGGCTTTAAATTCAAATCTGTTATGGACATACACAAAAATTGGACATTAAAATTTATATGGGACATAGATAAATTTGACTTTAAAATTAATATTGGGCATAAAAAAATAACTGGTCAACTATTTTTGGACACAATAAATAGCGGGCTAATTATTTTAACTGTTTTGGACATCTTTTATAATTGGACAAAAATTTTTGGACCAATTGACCGATAACTCGAAAATGCGGTAAATTTTTATATTTTTTTCTTCTGCTACCAATTTTTTTTTTTGTTTTGATTATTTTTTCGAACACAAAAAATAATGAAAACGAAAAAAAAGTGGTATTAGAAGAAAAAAGTCTAAAAATATACAGCATTTCCGGTGGTATAATTAATTGTACTCTCCGATTAATTCTTCAATGGAGACAAAGTATTAACTCATATTTTTAATTTATGCAGAACTAGAGATTCCAAATTCCAGACGTTTTTTCATTCCCGGGAACGAGAATTCCCGTTTTGGTTAGCTTTTGATTTCCCGGGAATCCCGGGAAAACCGAGAATTTATTTTGAAGGCGAAAAAAAAAGAAAATAACCCTGATTTCCGTATTGTTGGGAAGTATAATAGAGATAGAAATATATATCGGAGCCATGCAGAAAAAATTTTTTCTACGTTGTTTGAAGGGCGCGCTTTAGGCAAATTATGAAAAAAATTTCTGATTTTTATAGCTTTTTTCTAAAATATTGAAAATTGTATGTGATAAATGGTCAAAAAGTTGGTAAAATTGATATTATTCCCGTTCCTGGGAAAAAACTTGTCGATCCCGGGAATCGGGATTTCTCGAAAATGAGAAAAATTCAATGCCAGAGAAGCGGGGATTCCCGACTAGTTATAAAAAAATGTTCCCGGGAAATTTTTCGGGAAGAAAAAGCTAGGGATCCCGGGAAATTCCGGAAGGAATATCTAATGTAAACCAGCAGTAGGTTCCAAAATGGACTAGGGGTGGACACGGGACGGGACGGGACGGGACGGGATTTTCAGATTTCCCGTCCCGTCCCGATAGAAAGCTTGTCCCGTCTCGGATCCCGTCCCGAAATTACTACAACGGTCCCGTCCCGAATCCCGTCCCGACCCGGGAAATCCCGAAAATTTTAATGCTTTTATTTCTTATAATGGGACGTCTATTCTTTTTTTTTACATTATTTACTGTAACCACAAAAAAATAGCATTTAAATAAAAATAATCAATTTTTTTTTAAATAGGCGCAATCATTTGAATTTTGACACTTTTTTTTGGGCAGAAAAAAAAAAGAAAAAAAAACTTTTGACCAGAATAAAAGTTGAACGATAGACATATTTACAACCATCATCCGTTTGCGATTCTCAGAATTGCAAAAAAATTAAAAGGAAAAAAAAGAAAAGAAAAAGTGGGTTGTAAAGTAATATTAAAAATAAAACTGAATCCTTTAAAAAATGCAGGAAAAAGTCCTACTTTTGGTACAAATAAAAAAGGTTAATATATACAGGTTCAAGAGGGGAAAAATAGTCAAGGTCGATCCCTAACATTACACAATATATATATAACTGAGGGTATCATAAAACAAACCCATCCAGTAAAGTATATTAAAACGAACCACATGTACCTGCAGAACAAAAAAAAAAAAAAAAAAAAAAAAAGTATTTCCACGAGACCGAAAACTAGTATCGAAAAAGAAAAAAAAAAAAAATTCGGGATTTCGGGACGGGATTCGGGATTTTATGTGTGACCCGTCCCGTCCCGAAAAATGTCTGTCCCGTCTCGAATCCCGTCCCGTTGTTAAATCGTCAGTCCCGTCCCCGTGTCCACCCCTAAAATGGACTTAAGATTCTCTTTGAATTTTGAAAAAATATTGCAGTATCGTAAATATCCAGCAGAGCCAGATTCACTTCCAATTTTTAACTTAGGAATTTAAAATCGATCTCAAACTCTTCCTCGAAGTTTGAGCTTTCTGAAGAAATAACGTTCATATAGTTTGGGAATTCAAGAATCGAAATTTCTTTTAGGTCACAGTACAGTTAGTGAAAAAATATGAAAGAGACCTACAGGATATTTGCAAATTAATCGTTTATTCGCTTGAGTTTATTACAGCTTCCATATTTGAAGTCAAGTCTCCCTTATATTAAATCGTAGCTGCCGGTTTTTGATGATATTCCATAAAATTTTTTCTTTATCTCATCCCTCCATATCCCTTGGCTTCAAACAGGGTGGTGATTCGGAAGGTTATCATGATTGCCCCTCGTCTTGTCTGCCAACTTTAGGATTTTAAAATCATTCGTCCGAAAGCACTCTCTTGAGATGTAGGTCCCTTTGGGTAAATAATTTACTCTTTCTAGACTGATCATATGCCTTGGTTCCTTCTAAAGGCTCCTTTGCCTTCTGGGAAGGTAAAAAAAAATTTGCCTTTTTTTTTTCTTCTGAAGGGAATGCAAGAAGACTGGGAAGACCGGAGTCGGCTTCCACAACAAAATAACATAAAAATTGTGTCTTCCTAGACTTCGGTAAAAGGTCTAAAAGGCCTTTCTGTTGTAGACCATGTTCTACTTAATCATAAAAAATATTTTTTTTTACTGCGAAATTAGTATATAAAAATTAATCCTCTACTTTCTTCGATATTAAAATACGATGAAAAATTATACGGAAAACAAAGCTGGAAGGAGTTTTAAAAATAAAACCCCTCTTGACTCTGAAGGTTCAGGAGTGTAATCCTGAAGCCATCGAATAAAATGAAAGAATAAATCCCTGAGGTTTTCTCACCCGGTTGTTGTTGTTGCTGCTTCTGTATAAAAAAAAGAGCGAAAAAAAAAAAGAATGGAAGAGGAATTAAAACGATAACGAAAGTGAAAAACACTTTCTCAACCCTCATCCCCGGTAAATTATAAGCCCTGTAAAAATAATTTTATATCATAAAATTAACAGGCTGGTTGGCAACTAGCGCTCCGTGCGGTTTACTTTCTAATTAATTAAACTTGCAATTAGACCCGACAGGAAATTGCTATACTATCAACAGGAATTTTTCTTAAAAGCTGTATCTCCTTTTACTTTTTTTTTTTTTTGAAGACGGACCGATGTGATTTTTTCCTAAGGCGCATGATTACGTTCTGGGAAAGTTTCTTATGAGCCATAAGGAGTTAAAAGCTTCTCAAGTCGCTGTTATGAAAGCGAGTTATCGCATTATGGAACCGTGACATAAATGTGTTAATAAAGAATCAAAATATTAATTATTTACGGAACAGTTTATGCAAATTGCCTCATCTTTTATAACTGAGTAATTAACAACCCTTTAGGTAATATTGTTATTGTAATTATTTTAATAACACTTTATACGGCTTTCTTTCTTTTTTTAATTCTATTTCTTCTCTTTTAATGCTAATTGAAGTAAATGGAATTTAATCATCGCAAAGGGATTATAAAAAACATCCGCGGCCATTTTGTCTCAAGGTCCCTTTTGCATCGAAACTATAGTTGTATGCAATATCAAAAATTACCTAGCGGTTAATCGAATGTTTACTTTAATCGTTTCAAAATTAGTTAATTTCCTTGAAAAAAATCTTTTGGTGCTAATTTCATTTGTACGTTTCTGGAGTTTTTGCTTTCTCAAAGTTTTGAAATTTCTGGAGAATCTCAGTCTTTGGGTCCATGATCCATGATCCATTTGTTAATCAGAAGTCCGAATCCGATGCCGATGCTGATTTCGGATATAAAAAAAAAAAAAGAAAATCCGATGTCGATGCTAGTGTCGACATCGACTAAAATTTCCACCTTCGGACTCGTGCTGTTAATTGTAGAAATTTTTGAAATTTTTCAAAAAAAATTTCAAATTTTTTATTTGTTGAGTTCTAGGTCATCGTAGTACTTGACCAAGTCCATAAAGATTTT
This sequence comes from Liposcelis bostrychophila, assembly GCA_037577465.1. Classification (NCBI taxonomy): domain Eukaryota; kingdom Metazoa; phylum Arthropoda; class Insecta; order Psocodea; family Liposcelididae; genus Liposcelis; species Liposcelis bostrychophila. The sequence continues at coordinate 1,946,582 of CM075213.1, read as the reverse complement.
ACTGTAAAAAGACCACTTCATTGGTATATTTATCTGTCGATGTGTTCTTTTAACGTTTTATTCGGAATTTTGAAATTAAACCTTATAGTAGAAGGTTTTTCTCTGAATAGTACAATTAAGTTTGTATGATATCTTCTATAAAATTTAGGAAGCAAAATGTTTCGAAAATTACCCATTGTTTTTTCTTGTGCTTCAATTATAGAAAGTTTCTTCTTATAATTCATTTTGTATGGACTCGGTTGAGTTATGTGCATAAATAAGTACAAAGACTGTTGTTTTTTAAAAATTCCACTAAAATATAGCCGATCTGCTGGATCAATGAAGCGGAGAGAACTATTTGACATAAAATTGTGTTACTGGACTTTTACTCAGAAATTGAACGATTTGTCATTTCTATATTTTGCTTTAAATGACCATCAAATCTTTGTGGTATAAATCATTAAATTTGTTTTTAAAGAGATTGATTAAGTATTGTCCTGTTTTTTCAATAGTGATGCATGTCATCAGTCCCAGCGAATAACAACAAAATCATTGTGCTATCACTAATATCGAAAAGGTCATTTGTCCAACTTTTTTCAAAATGGAGCTATTTTTTTATTTTATAGCAACGTTTTTCTTTGCATATTTTGAAAACAAAGCAACAGATCTTTATTTTGAGAAGAGATGACCAAGTGAATTTTTCAAAATTTGTGCTACTAGAAGCTAAAGTACTGTAAAGATCTAGAAATCTGCTGCATTTGGATAAATATATTGTGCTGCTACTATTAATCTTAAAAGTGATATGCACATAACAAAGCAATTGCTTTTTCTAATCACAAACGAATATATGAAAAGGATTTTCGGGAGCGAATAAATTGTTTTTCAGCACTAAGCAACCATTTTGGCTGATTTTTAAAAAAATTATATTGGACATTAAAACCATCATGGAAAAAAATCTGAAGGGCAATGTAAGGTAAAGTACCCGAATCCTGACCAGGCATTTAAACCTGACCTCATAAGCTAAACATGTTTTCCTTTTACGGTATTACGTGTTTAGCGTTATAGTGAATCCCTGGTCAAGATTCGGGTACTTTACCTTAATTCTCCTGTTTTCGGCAATTCCGAAATATCCTAAGATTTTGATAATCTTTCAAGAATCTCCTCAATAAAGATAAAGGGTTTTTTTACTAAATTTCGTTGTGCAAATATCTTTGAAAGTTGGATGTTTGCTGTTTGCTGTTCCACCTTTGCTATTCCTGTTACTATGTTTTAACTTTGTTCTTTTTTTTTATTTTCAGGTAAGTTTGTACATCACCTTCTCTTCTATGGTCAGTTTTTCGTCGGTATTTGCAGGAAAATTTCATGGAGGCCAGGTGAAAAAACTGCTGAAGCTAACGGGCCTAGCCAGATTCCTCCACATTTCCATTCCTCCAACTTTTTTCAAGGAGCAGTCGAAAGAGCCCCAAGCAAATGCCCCACTCCCTCCCCCAAAATAATTAATTAAATTAGGTCGTTTTTAGAAGCTCAGAGAAAAAAACAGACAATCAGATTGAAAACCGCATCCGATTAACAACTTTGTTTGAATAAATATTGTTTGCATTTCAAAACTGATTTTCTGATCTTTTCTCGATCTTCGTTTGTGATCTGGCAATTTTTGCAAGAGTTTCGGATTTGAGTTTAGACTTTAGATTTCTTTTAAGAATCAGTAAATGAGATCTTGTTGAACTTCATAAAAACAATTATTTCTTCAAAAGGAAAAACGATTTAGTTCAAAGTTGGAAAAAAGTTTCAATTTGCTTGGGAAAAATATTCCTGCGATACAGGACAACCAGATTAGAGCAACCGTCCCTGATGTTAGGATTGCAAATCAGTCACGGGCGTAACAAAAAAATTAGGTGCTTTTGCAACTTTAAAAGCTGCCACTGAAACCTTAACCTTAAGGGTAATTATTTAACGGGTCATATTTTTTTCTTAAAGTTTATGTTCCGTTTGGCCCTTCTCTTTGTTAGAATCGATCCGAAATTTGTTGACTGAAATAATTAACGTCTCAACTTAATTTTTTTTTTCTTCCAGAACAGAAAAATATTAGTTTAAATATTTCACTTTATAGTCTTCCTAATGAAAGAAAAATGAAGGATTATTTTATTTACCTTAGAGAGGAAAAATTTGAAAAATAAGTTCTTTGTCAAAGAAATAAAATCCGATTACAAATTAGAAAATAAAGTAGAGTTAGGGGAATAAACCGAGGAAGGGTTCTCTTAGAGATCTCAAATTAATCCAAAATTTATATCCATCCGTCATCAAAAGCCGGCCATTAATCAATCTATAAGTTGGTTAGAACTGTTTTCCGGTTTGAGGGACGTAATAAGGATTGCGTGTGTCACTCTCACGTCCTTCGCGTTTTCCCAAAATCTCCCACTAAAATATATTTTGTGATTCTGATTTCGTTTTTCGTGCAAAAAATTATTTTTTCCCCCTTAAAATTTTTCATTTGGTTTGGAGGAATTAAAAAAAAAAAAATGGAAACGCCATTTTGATCCCGTCCTGCCAACATCGGAAATTGCGAGAATAGAATTTCCCGAGCGGGGGTAAAAGGGGATGGAAACGCGACCGCTCTGGACATATATTTCTGCACTACGTCACGGCTGTAAACCTTTCATAATTAATTAAACCAGTAATTAAACTCTGGGGCGAAGAGTAATTCGAAATAATGCCTTCAGAGGCGCTCTATTTCTCATTAATTTTATACCGCTAATTGTTTTCTGTGTTCATTTGTTTTCATTTGGGTTTTCACTGTTTTATACACTCGTCAAAACGTTTGGAAAACTTGATAACAACATTTCATTTCTGATCCCAACGACCGGTTTTTGCTCTAGGTTATTAATTCTTTCCTAACAAAAAAAAAAAAAAAAAAAAAAAGCAAGAAATTCTTACCTCCATTTTGTTCTCCTATTTTGAAACCACGTTTTGACTTGAGCATCTGTCATTTTTAAAGTTTTAGCCAAAGAAGCTCTTTCCGCCGAAGCCAGGTACTTCTGTTTATGGAATCGCTTCTCTAATTCAGCGATTTGCAGTCTTGTAAATGAGGTCCTCGGTTTCTTTCTTTTTGGCGGCGTCCTATTTTGATATGGATGTCCTATTCTCCTAGTAATTGGAAACGTAGCTGAAAAGAAGAAAAGGAAAAGAAGATTTTTTTAAGTTCCCATTCCGGTTCATTTTTAAAAAAAAATGTTGAGCTTGAGTTAACACGGAAAAACATTTGTTTATGTTGATTAGTTAAACGAGAAAAAATACATACGAGTGGTGAAATGCAACCGGGAGGAGAGGGGGCTGTGACAGGGTAATAACAAGGATGATCCCGACAAGAGTGGCATGTCAACGAAAATGGGATATTGCCTCTGTTGCAGTTTCCAATGAAATTAAAAACTGACGTACAACATTCATTTTTGAAATTAAAAACTAATCCACGGCCACCCCTCTCGTTGTTGTTATTGTTGTGTTGTTGTAGTTGTTATTGCTGTTGGTTTTTTTTTTTTTTCTCACCCCGTTTTTAAGGTTGTGTTGCGTTGTAAATCATTTCACGCAAGTGAAACACTGGGGTATGAAGTTAGGATCGCTGTATGATTTAGTAGTATTTATTTTAATGTAACGCCTTTGCAGGCAGGTTAGGTAGCAAGAGACCTGAAATAATCCGGAATTTCTTCTTCTTTTAAAAAAGTTCGAAGGCTCAGGCGGAAATTCGCTTTTCATGTTCTAAAATGTTTTCAAGTACTTTTTTTTCTTCGACTTTTATGGGTATTTTGAGAATAAAAATGGACCAAGTCGTTCTGAAAAAAAAAAGGTGTTTCTCAACCTGAAATTTTGGATGTGGGAGCTAAACAGCATGTTTTATTTTTAGTTTAGCTACCACTACAAATTATACTAAGTTCGAAGCTGAAGTAAGCAACAAAGAAGAATTATGTAGTTTAGATACCCACGGGCTTCTCTCCCAAGTCCCACACTTGAGGTTTAATGTTTTTTGACACTATATGGGATTTCCTATATAAAAGCTCATCAAGCACTCTAGTCCGGAGTCCGTGGCCCTGGGTCGCAGCCTCTAATGGCAAAAGACCCACAGATAGATAAAACTAAATGACTGCCCAACTTTAAAAGTTCAATTTAATTTCTATATTAAAGCGTTTTAAAGTCCGGTAATCAATTAAACTGTATATTTACCTATTTTTTTTTTTTTTAAGTTAGATGTCGTATTGGAGTGTCGGCAAACTGATTTTTATAATTTTTTAAATTTTTATTCAATCTATTTTTCCTTTACCTTTGGTAAAAATATTCAAGACTTGAAAAAGAAAGATCGACTGGAATGTAATGCCCATCTAGATTGGACTTATGGCCGATTAGCTGGCTTTGAATATTGGACAGTTTTTATCAATACTGGATCAATTTTAGATCAAGACTAATTTTTCTCTTATCTTGTTTTTCCAAATAAAATTAGGGATGCACGACGAGTCGAGAATCTCGTGAGAGAATGAGACGAGACATTTTTCGAGAAATGGCAAAAATTTGGTTTTTGACTGGTCAAGCTGCAAGGTTTTAAAACAATGAACGAGAAATCCCGGTCTCATAAAATTTCTCGTGGGATTTCTCGTACGAGAAATAATACGAGAAATTTGAATTTTGGACTCCTTGGTGCAAAACTTGTCGGGAAACAAAATTTAAGCCAATTTCTCGGACACTTCTATAGAGTCTCATCGTGCATCCCTAAATAAAATTTCCTCCAAGGACCAAGAAACGAATATATGAAGTTTTCTTCAGCTTTCAGGCGCTTTACTTATTTATTTTTATTCTCATTTTTAATTAATTAATTAATTAATTAATTTTTTTTTTGACTAATTCATCATTAATTTTAAATTCTCGGTATTACAAATTCATAGATAGAACTGTACTAGAAATTATTTTTTTGATTTAACCAGATAGCATGTATTTCGAATTTAAATCGCTTTTTTTTTTTCTTTGAAAAAAAAAAAAAATGTTAAAAACATATTCTCCAATCAATAAAAACCATTCTCATCCCGTTATATTTCACACGAGCGTCTGCCACAACAAAAATTAATAAAAATGTTACGTTAGCTTCAGTCACTTCTGCATTATTGTTTATGAATATTTAATGCTGAAAAAAAGAAAAAAAAAGTTTGCAATAGGGGTGCGTATAAGAAAGTCAAGAGGAGGGATGAAAAAAAGAAAAAAAAACGAAAACCTCTTGTTGCTATCGATTCCACCGCACCGTCCTCCTTTCTTTTCCTTCTTATCTTTTAACACGTGCGTATATAAAATTTACATTTTCTTTTCTTTGCATGATATTCCATTCGAAAAAAGCACCGGATGCTATTGAAATAAATATGGCCGGCAAACTCCCTATTATAATAAACAATTTTTATTGGAGCAAAGCGGTAAAATGCAAACTGAACCACCCTTAAAGGTATAATAACGATAATAGTAATGATCTTATTAAAACCCAATATATTGCATGTTTAACTTCAATATTTCGACATTATTATGGAAATCGTCCCGACATAAAATGGAGTCTTATATTTCGTGTTCACATGTTATTAGCTTGATATCGACTTATAAATTTTATATCTGCGTTACATGGCGTCGTTTATTTCATTTTTTTTTCTCTTTTCAACTCTTTCGTTCTAAAATATGGGCAGAGCTTTTTACGTCAATAATTCGATAATTTTTAATTTTCCAACTTTATCAATTTTAAAATTGATAAAAAAAATTGATAATAGAATAAATAAAAATTGACATAGAAAATTATGTCAACTGATTTAAGAGCTTTTTTTTTTCTTTTTACTCAAAAAAAAAAAAAAAAAAAAAAATCTCTTTTCAAGAAGATCTTAAAAAAGGGGAAAGGAAAAGAAAAGACGATTCTAAGAAAATTTCAGGACATGTCAGCTATTGCGTTTGCTTAATACGTTTGTTAAACAGTTTCTTCCAGCACTTCAACAAATTCCTCGCGGAAAATTATGAAAAAAATTATCTAAACTGCTCCTGAAAAATTGTTGAAAAAAAAAAAAAATTGAAGAGAGAATTTTGTTAACTTTCTAGAAAAGGAAATCGACCAAAATTTTTAGTTGTGGAATTCTGTATGTTGGTATATGTTTTTTAAACAAACTTTGCCAATCATCTGGTTCGCCTGATGTTGAAATTCCGTATGATTTTTCCATGTTTTGATTTGGGAAAGTCGTATAGGTAATCCTGGTGGAAATTTCAAATTTGGATCAGTGTTGGGAAAACAGACTGGATTGTAAAAATTGTCATGGTTGGATCTTATGGCTGACTTGCTCCCGTTCAATATTGAACAGCATTGAAAATTTTCCAAGATTGGATGAATGTAGGATCAAGACAGATTTTTCTTGATCTTGATTTTCCAGTTAAAACTTGCCAGGGAAACTGCTGAACGGAAACGCCAAAATTAAAATTTTGAACTGCGGACGATTGAAAATTAATCGATTTATAGAAGAAGGGGAAATTGTGGATTTTTGAAGAGTTTTTAATTCATCCTTCAAAAGGATAGATTAAAGACTTTTTAGAGAATTGAAAAAAAGAGACGAGGATATAGTTTCTATGAAAGCGGCGATTAATATTTTAAATTTTTTTCCTTCATGACTTTAATGAGTCCATGCACGGTAAAAAATTTGATGTTAACAACCTTAAAAAGGGCTACACATATTCCTTATGTGACACTTTTTATATTGGCAATTGAATGTAAACATTTTATATTGACAAATGACGATTGTTATTGGTTAATCGACAATCAGGCTGATGCAATGTAATCGTTCGTTGTAAAATTTACATCAAAAATATATGTGGATTTTTTTTTTTTACTTGTGAATTATGTTACTTTTTACATGAAATTTATATTATGTAATTATGTTAAAATCGGTCTATACAAATTTTTTCTGTCGTTTTTTCTATAAAGGGAAACATAATCGAAAAACAGCAAAAAAATTATGTAGACCGATTTTAACACAATTAAGTTCATTTTTACAAAAACATTTTTGCTGTGCAGTTTGAAGTTAAAAACAACTTTGAAATTCGCAATGGTGACAGTAGGTCTCCGTTAAAATTTTTTTTTTACATAAAAAACGAAAGGAATTGAACATTTTAAATCTAAACCCGAGACTGAAATTCTTTTAGTAGAAGGTTTTTTGGGAAATAGTACAGTTATCATATCCAGGAAAACGACAAGGAAGAGGCTTCGCTTAGAGGTGAGGCCATCGTTTCCATTAAAAATAGCCTTAGAGTGTAAGAAAAGTTTTCTTCAGTTTGTACATTTTCGGTCATGTGTTTTCTCCGTAAAAACTCGTACACGAGTTACGACTCATCCCAAAATACGAATAGTTTTGTACGAAAAAGAAAGCTTTTTTCTTTTTAAAGCGAACCACTACAATTTTAAAATATTCCACAGGTACCCTGTATAGAATCATGAAAACCCAAGCAATCGAATAGTTAATAGAGACTGTAATCTCGGGATCCGGGGATCTCGGACCTATTTTAATCCCGTCAAAAAAAAAAATCCCGTCTCGGAAATTTTATAATCCCGAAATCCCGGGACTGAAAAAATGGTCGGGCATTGCAATCTCTCACGAAAAAGCTTTTGTTTCTTCTTTTTAAAAATTATGCTGGAAATCGTTCGTTTTAATGTGTCGAAAAATTTGTCCTCTTTGTCATTTAGGCCTTGGTTATGTCGGATGTAACATCTTAAAACCCGCAGGCCGCACCTTAAACGGACCATATCGATATTATAGAGTTTATTGCTCAACCGTGGCAAAAGACTTGAGTTCGCTAAAAATCAAAATCTATTAACTTACTAACGCGCAAGCCGGAAACGAAGTCGGACTTGAGACAACCTTCATGTATAACCCCCCTATAATCGAAATTAATAAGATCGACATTGAACACATCGAAGCCGAAATTATCATAATGACATTAAAGATATTCCATTGCTACCCTAAAGAGCCTGTAATTGGAATTAAAGTATTCTGGTGTATGATTGGTTTAGAAACATGTAATGGGATTTTAACGTGACCAATTTGAGTAATAACCAGTGTAGAAACAAAAACATTTGGGTTTTTAAATAGGAAAAACATTAAATATTATGATCATTATCGTCGGCCATCTTGTTTTTCTTTCTTTTTTTTTTTAAAGTAAAAACAAACATATTGGATAATTGCTCTCGGGATGTTGCGGCTTTGAAAAAATTTTTGGGGCGCTATATCGTAGAATAATTTATTTTCCGAAGTTTTTTTGCTGCGATGTACAAAACAAACTTCAATTACTGGACGATCACGATCGTCCCATCCGCTCCAATTACGTTAGTCATCATGTTTCGATATCGTTATTACCTTAAATCGAAATGCATTATATGAACGTAAAGCTGTAATAATGGTATCAACTTTTTATAAATCTAAGGGACTTGCCTTTAATAAAAACCATTATTTAAAAGGATATCGAATTTAGTAGAAGCTTATACCAAGGTTTTAAATTGCCTTTTTTTTTTTTTTTTTTTCGAAGGTTCCGCTTGATCGAATTATCTGTGACAAACGAAGGTGGATCATCCAAGGCAGCCATTTTGGTATGTTTTTTTTTTTTTTTTTAAGTATTTTACTAAAATCGGTATTGAAAATTCGGTGTTTTTAATTTGGCAAAAGGTCGCTTTAGAGTATACATAAAACTTCCAGAAAAAAACGTTTAGGGAATTCATTTTGGACGGTAGAAAAAATTACAGGAAGGGATAAGATCAGAAAAAGGGAATCGGAAGCCCAAAAGCGATCAGAACCAATTGTATTTTTTTTCCCCTCTCCCTTTGATTGATGGTCAATTTTGACCGGGATTTCTTCGAAAAAACGTTGCTTTCTAATACGGTATTTTCAAATGTTTTTAATTTTGAAACATTGAGCTGTAAAAATGAAGTGCTTGGATCAAAAAAACTACCGTAGAATGGGGTGAAGTTGAAAGGAAATTCCAAAAACAATTTAAGGTTTATTTTTGGCACTAAAAATAAAAATTTTTTTATTTCATTAAGGGGATATTGTTTTTTGGCTGCAGGACGTTTGAGAAAATCCCCTAATTATAAAGTGGTCATTTGAGAAAACAGAGTAGTGGACGTTTGAGAAAATGAACCCCGTAAAAAAAAGGTCATTTGAGAAAAGGATTTTGATCAGAGTTAATAAAAGAAAGGCATAAGTGCAAACTAAAATTCAATACAAGTAATTAACACAGTCAGTTATATTTTTGGGTAAAACAGGAGTAAATTTCCGTTTTTCTCTGTATAAACTTTTTTTAGGTTTACGACATCGTTCGCATCTATCTTATCGTGTTTTTGTAAATGTAGCTCTCTTCGAACAATTTTTCGCGGTCGCACAGTAATATCCTCATTTAGTTTTCGCTTACATGCTGCATATAACTCAGTTTTCATGATTTTATAATCAGTTAAAGGCATATGATCATGATTATCTTCAATCGTCAAAATCTCTTTTATTTCTCTATCCGTTTTAAGTTTTGCCTTGCTTTTATTGTTTGCACACCACCAAGAAACCGAACCATCAATTTCGCTGGCATATTTTTTAGAATATGTAAACGACTCGAAGAGTAGTTGATTTTTTTCCCGCGATCCTTAAATTCATCGATATGAAATCAATTAAAACGATCCGTATACATGAAAAACGATGGATGAACTGAGTAAATACAAAGAGAAGCAGCATAAATGCTGCAAGTTTTAACTTAGCTTTCTTCCATTAATTTAAAAGATTAAATCACAAAAATGACAAATAAATTTACGAACACTTAGACCTTTTTTCCTCTTAACTATAAATAAATAATTTTCTCAAACGTCCTTTTTTAAATAGGCTTCCGTTTTCGCAAACGTCCGTTTTTTATTTACTCAAATGACCATATGGATTAGTAAAAATACAATAGGGATTTTCTCAAATGGGTTGTTACATGTTTTTTGGATACTTATAAATATGAAAGCTGAGAAATTTTAATCAATTTTAGCATCTATTCTTGTTCCACTTTTGCACGGATGCCAAAAATGGCAACTTTTTGGAAGTTTAAAAACTTTGACTTCTGCTGGTGCTTTTTAATTTTTTCAGAAATGTTAAACCCACTTTATCCAACCTGGAATATCCTTATCTTTATATTCCGTTACAAAAAATCAGTATATTTGCTTTCAGCCTTTGATAATCAGAGCTTTTTTAAATGATTTCAAATTTTAAGAGAGACATGGGGTGAAGTTGAAAGGTCGAAGACTTGAAGCTTTTGTCAAATTTTGCTTATGGAAAACATTTGTTGGATGCTGTTTTTAGAAGTAAGGCAAGAGAACAAATAAACAATTCGAAAATTCCGATTCTTTCACTCTTTTTAAAGGCTTAGAGAAAATTAGCATTAATTCCTACAGACTTTGATTCAAACGTGGGGTGAAGTTGAAAACTGACATTATTTGTCTTTCGAGGACCAACAAGGATTAATTACATGTGTAATATATTACTATCCGCCATTATAATTGTTTTAAATACTATTTCACGTAAAATATGGCGTTTCGTAGGGCTCAAATGGAAAAAAAATAAAACAGCTTTCAACTTCAAACCCACTATGGGGTGAAGTTGAAAAGAAGGGGTTTTTAATTTTTTCCGAACTTTCGAAAAGGTCAAAAAAATTGAAATTCTCGGGATTAAAACTTTTTGTGGAGACCCAAATTTTTAAAAAAAATTGAAGAGAAAAAAAAATAATAATAAGGGTTTTATGAGCATAAGTAAACTCTAAAATCTTTCAACTTCGCCCCAATCTACGGTATTTGATAATAAAAAGTCTTCAAAAATGGATGAGGCGGGTACGGCCGGTTTTTAGGCTATTTTTTTCGCGGATTTTGATCCTTATGCTATATGCAGACTCTTCCTTTAAGAACTTTTGATTTTGGTCGACGGTTTGCGTAATGATCTCGTAAAACATGCTGGAGAGCCTGGTTTTTGCTTCAGCAATTTAAAACATAAATTAAGCTTGAAACCAGACGGATTTTGTTTCATAGGGGAAAACGTCTACACAGAGGACTTTTAAAAGTCGTTTTCTAAATTCCACGTATTTGCCGTGGTAATTCATTTTTTTTTTTTTTTTTTTTTTTAACTTCAAAAATTTTTTAAATAACTTTGTACGTCGGAATCCGAAAAAATATTAACAATTTATGGTTATTTGCTGGTTTTGATCTAAATACGATTTACATTATTGTCTCTTCAGTCAGGTGGAAGAAATTTTAAATATAGTGGCCGAGTGAAGGAAACCGTGCAATATAATCCCAAAAACAGAAAAATACTGTAGATTGTTTATATTTTTTATCAGCCATTTTCAAAAACTGGCTATCGAACATGCCAGAAGCTAGTTCTATGCTAATATTTTTTTTTTTTTTAAATAATGCTCTCATACAAAAAACACGAAACAGAAATATCATCTGCTATTAGTAATGCACATACTGTAAGTTAAAGAAAAGTAGTTTTTGGCCATTAATATTGTGCAAAGCCTTTTCAAAAGCAGATCAATACGGGGCATAGTGAAATGAGCTAAGTGAAGTTACAAAATAAAAAAAAAGTCTCCAGTAAAACGATGACGTGATATTTGAACGACCTTAGCTTACGTTCACTGTCACTTCACATTGCCCCCTCTCCTCTACAGAAATGATTCATTTCTGCCGCAAATTTATTTCTTGACCTGTGATTAAACGAGAATTCCCAGAAAATTTTCCAGGCATAAAATATTTCCTGTATTCCAGCCTCTCAGACCAAGATTTTTTTTTCTTTTTCTCCTCCTTATTTATACGTCTTATGATAACGTATTCAACAGTAACTGCAATAATTTAAATATGATTTCATTGACATTCAAAAGTAAGGACTGATTTTATTAAGTCATTTGAGCCATAAACCAAATGCGAAATTTTAAAACTTCTGCTACCTCCTACACTAATAAATTAAAATCGTTTTTATTACATTTTGTAAATTTAAAGTAGTTTATATATCTAAAAAAAAGTCATAAAACTTCATTTTATGAAGAAAAAATACATGGACTTTGATTCAAGAAACTTTGTTTTATGTATTTTCCAATTTTAAAGAAGAAAAAAAAAAGATTACGTTACTCGGTTAATTCGGACAGAGTAGATCACGTTTTAATAAATTCAACCATTACCGAGTTTATTTGATTACGTTAAGAGTAATTCCCCTCGTATTTCAATCGATCCGGACAAGCCATCCAGCTAATAATATTGATAAGGTATTGCAACGTACCTGACATTATTAGTCAATAAAATTTAACGACCGCGAGGGAAATTTAAGAAAAAAAAATAATAATGTCATATTAATTTTCGTTTTTGAAGGCCTCTCGAAAGGGAGTTAAATGGTTTTGGTACTAAAAATGGTCTTCCCATTTGATTTGCACGAGTACCTCCGTTAAACTACTCGTCCTTCACTTTAACATTCAGACATTTGGTTTAGTTAATAAGTTATTTCACGGTGACAAAATCCTCTTTTGTTTTTTGTGTCCGATTAAAAGAAGAATCTCAGACATATAGACCGATTTTTTATTTTTATTTTTTTTTTGAGGAACATTCTGTATATCCTAAGGAAACATGCTTTTCATCTAAATTGGTGTTTTCAACAATCTCTCAGCCAGGGTATAAGTTAAACATCGTTTTTCCTTTTTTATGAATCGTTTACTCTTCCCGGGGTTTCTTTTGAAACTTTCCCCTAAGTTCAGAATGTGCTTTCTCCGTTTTTAAAACATATTAATATACATCATTTTACTGCTGTGTCATTTTATCTTGTTTAATATGCTAAGTGTAGGTGGTTTTGAATGAAAAATATGGTCTTTATCATTTTCCAGGGGCGTGTCAAGACGTTTTTCACACTTTTTTTTTAAGTTTTAGTATAAAAGTTAGCGTCTTTTTTTTTCCTTTTTGGTTGCGATGTTTACCTAAATACGGAAGTACAGCTTTTCTTTCCGATTACTTTTCTGAGGGAAAAATGGTGGTAGAATTAAGTTTTGTGTGTTCGTTACGCGAGTTTGTTTTTCCGCTCGTGTCCAAGGCCAATAAGTCAGACCAGTAAGGCCATTCGTTTTTGCTTTTACATAATTTGAAAATTTGGGTGATCTTTGTTATTTAAGAAAGATTAATCTTTCATCATTCGAAAGGTAAATATCCTGGCATATTTTACTCATAATTCGATAAAAAGCCGATCGCCCATTATAGCGATTAAATTCCATTATTAAAGAGGTAAAAAAATATTTTCATCACTCCGCTTTGAAAACGAAAAAATTCATTTCCCGCCCTCGTAATAAAAAATATCTTACAAATCAGGCATGGAGGTGGCTTGTAGGCCTCGATTGGTCACGGCCTGCAATACGCCACCTGCATACCTGATATGTAATATACTATTTAAAAAAATATTTTTATTAATCTTTCATCTTCACTTTCAAGACGCTATCTTTAGTTATATTAGCTTATAATTTTTAGATTCTTTTAAAATAATTTACAAAGACATCTGTATAGTCATGCATGAAAACCTGAACACAAAAGTTTCTCTACAGGAACAATTAGAAGACAGAGTTGGCTTTCCTTTAAATTTTTCAAATTACACTCCATCTTATTAATATTGCCAAAGATATCCCAAAAAAATTTATCCAATATATAACAACTTATTTGCAAATAAACAAACCCGTCACCAAGGTGATAAATTACAAATTCCATTTTGTAGTCTGCCACATTCAAAAACACTTTCCTACACGTATGTCTTTTTCATTTCTACTTTTAAGTCATAGATGCGTAGCGCGCGCAGCAACTAGTCTTTTTTATTTAAGAATGATTGGGTTTTTAGAATTCCCAAATAGAGGAGAAAACCTAAAATGTCGCGGGAAAAAAAATGAAATAATTTAACGTTTGAAGTAAAAAGCTAAAAAAATTTTTCCCGAATACCCAAAATGCATTGTGGTACTTTTAGTGACAAAAGGCTGCATCATTATTTTTTATTTTAATAAATTTTGTTTTCTACACAGTAAAAAATTTTATGGTAGAGCACCCGTCCGGCAAACGGTAAGATTCTTACTCGGGTCTATTAAGGGTTCGATTCTTATTCGGCTCACATGTACCCGACGAAAATTTTTTCTCTCAATGATGTTTGTTAGTCCATATAAAGTACAGGACATTAGAGATTTCGGATTTTATAATATTATACAAGGCGAAAGTTTTCCCTCATAAAAAAAATTTTATGCAAAAATTAACATAAAATTGGTCTAAATAATTTTTATGTTGTTTTTTGTTTGTTTACTTTTTGGAAAAAACAACAGAAAAAATTTAATTTTAACATAATTACGTAATATTTTTTACTGTGTAGGTCGCAGAAAAAGTCCTTTTCGAAGTAAAGAATATCTAAGTCCTTTTAAAAGTCCTTTTCCAGTCCTTTGTCGAAGGATCTAGAGAGATTTTAATTGGCTCTCTCAATACTAGGGATTCCTGGAATTTCATCCAATCTGCTGCTTCTGTTTCTGTTTCTGTTTTTCTTTTTCACCTCCTCCATAAGAATCAAAATATTTTATAATTAATAAATTAAATGTGGCCAGTCCTCCATGACTCACGGGATTTTCAGAATTCCTAAGCCTTGTTAGTTATATAAGAGAAAGTATTTTCCAAGGGATCGCATCTTTCTTTAATTTGGTAAGAAAAGTGAGGAAGTCATTCCAGAAGTATAGCCTCTATTTACGACTACTCTCAACGTTTGTTTCATTAAACAATGAGTTAGAAAGTTAAAATAAATAAATAATAATTCTATACCTCAGTGCAGAACAACACCAAGTCCATTCAAGGATTGCAACTTCTTATTTCAAACCCGACTTTACAAAAAGTATACAGGCTCAACGGTTGGCAGAACTGATTCTATTCCTTCTGCTACCAAGTTTATTTCGTTAACAAAGCAGAATGTTAACTCGCAGAAGACATTAATTTGAGTTGGCAACGCTTGTATGCTTTGTATAGTCAGGTTTGAAATAAGAAGTTGTAATCCTTGAAAAGACTTGGTGTTGTTCTGCGCTGAGTTACAGAATTCAATTGTGTAGGAATATTAAGGTATTAATTCACCGGACGGTGGAAAATTATAGCGGTTTAAAAAAAAAATTAATTTTGTTCTCGAAAATTCGGTTTTTTACAAATGAAAAAGAGATCGGAGCTCGCCGAAATCCTGCTATAAAATTTTGTTTTCTTTCAGAGACAAATATTCAATATTTAAAATGTATGAAAAAGGCTTTATCGTTTCTAAATTTTGTAATTTTTTCAATGTTTTCACAATAAAAAAATTAAACGCCATGGTTTATTTTTTGTTGCCGAAATAGTTCCCAATTTCACCGCTAGAGCGCTATACTAGTCTCTCGGTAAGAAACATTTTTGCTTTATCGACCGCAGGGAGAATAAAGCATTGTTTTTAGCACAAATTTCAGATTTTCAGTTTTCGACATATTTACACCATTTAAGGTCCCCTGATGCCGAAAAAAGCAAAATTTGGATGGTGGATGGATGTGGGGACGTGTGTATATGTGGGGGAAAAAAATGTGCGTCCGTCGAAAAGCAGAAAAACGAAAGAACAGATCTCGATGATTTTTGGTGGGTAGCAACTTCTAATGAAATGTAGGTGCAGATTAGTTTTTGAGCCAAATGGGTTCAGCAATTCGGAAGCAGTGAGTAAAAATGTTGAATTTTCGACACTTTTTAGGTATTGTTTAACTATAAATCGCGAACGCAGCTACCGACTGAGGCCAATTTTCGTACTATAGTAGATATTCATCAAAATACACTATCATTACAATTTGATTAAATTCTGTTGAGTGGTTGGGCGTTTCTGTTGAGAAACGCCGAGCAGGGCTAAAAGTATGGGTATAGGCCTAAAAATCAAAATCTCCAAATTTTGAAACGTCACGATATGACGTAATCGATTACGTCAACAAAGCGATTTGGTCGTGCTGATTGCTCGTTGGAGCTAAGGAAAAACTAACCGTATTTCTGAAAATATTTTCGGGATAGAGGATTCCGAATTTCAAATTATTTAATTTATCCAACACACCACTACGTTGGGGGTTGGGGGTTCAAATTATTTTTCCGAAATTCGAATTCTTTAGGCCCATACTGCGGCTTTGGTGGACCTCTGATCAAAAATCTAACAGTATTTTTGAAAATATTTTCGGGGTAGAGGATTCCGAATTTCAAATTATTTTTCCGAAATTCGGATTCTGCATGCCCGTACTGCGGCTTTGATAGACCTCTGATCGAAAAACTAACCATATTTTTGAGAATTATTTAAATGGTCGATAAAGCACTTTGATCGGTTCACCGATCTAATTTTTTTGACGTACTTCTTGTGTTGTCCACACTGAGAAAACGCAGAAAAAAATCTAACTAAATATATTAGTGGAAAATCGACTGACTAATAATAATTAGTCAGCCAAACTATTCTTTTAGTTGATTTAAGTGAAAAAAAATTTCTTATTAGTTAGTCTAACTAAAAAAATAGTTTGGCTGACTAATATTATTAGTCCGTAGATTTTCCACTAATATATTTAGTTAGATTTACTCCTGCGTTTTCTCAGTGACAGGCTGTTTATTTTGTGAGCTGTGCTGTTAGCTCGGCTGTTAGGCATAAGCCTTACTTATTGCTATTCAGACCTTCCCTTGAGTACTTTTGCAGTTTTGAATTTCTACCTTACCTTCCGACATTGTAATTAAATTGAATTAGAGAAGACATTGCCACCGAACAACCTCGTAAAAAAAAAAAAAAAAAAAAGAAAGAAAGATTCGAAAAATGTTGTACACCCTGACTATTTCGGATGTACACGCAAGGTTTATAAGACGTACCTGTTTGACATAATGGACGGTTGAAATGACACGTCAGCCTCGGGCTATGATCGTATTAACAAATATACACATACACACCTTTTATAACAATATTTTCAGTAGCTTTATACTATTTTTAACTTTTTTTTTTTTTTGTTTAAGAAAAAAAAAAAAAAAAAAAAAAAAAAAAAAAGGAATCAAACGAGCCGGCGCCTTGTTTGGGTCCGCATGATAAGTCTGTCTATCCCTTTTTTTGTCTAACGTGGGCGTATTTTGTTCTTTTGATAGATCATTCGAAATTTGGAAAACATTGAAATCGATTTTAATTAGATGATAAGTTCATTGATTTAGGAAGAACAATCAGGGACGATGAAAATGACTGAAAGAAGATTTTTCCTTCATCTAAAAAGGTGCTTTTTTAAGATTCGTGATTTTCTTACAGTAATTAATGTCTAAAAATAATCACTGTAAGAAAATCATGAATCTTAGTTGGCATTACATATAGGGCTACCCTATGGAGAGTCGTTACTATTTCTTCGAAAGTTAATCTTTGTGTACTTTTCTTTCTTCAAACTTTTTGAAGTCATGTTATGATTAAAATCCTCTAACCATCTAACATCCAATTTCTAAAAAGCGTCTGGAAAATTTCGAAAATATTTTTCCAGATTTTTCTCCCGCTCAGTCTATATTACTCTGAAACTGGGTGTAGTGGCATTTTAGGAAGTTTCCGTGAAAACGCAGGAGTAAATCTAACTAAATATATTAGTGGAAAATTGATTAACTATTAATATTAGTTAGCCAAACTGTTTTTTTTAGTAAGACTAACTAATAAAAAAAAAGTTTTTTTTACTTAAATCAAGTAAAAAATTAGTTTGGCTAACCAATATTATTAGTTAACTCATCTTCCACTAATATATTTAATTCGATTTATTCCTGCGTATTCTCAGTAAGGCCTACTTTGATTGTGCCTTCACAATTGCAGGCCTCGAACTTGGTCCCTGAAAGTCCCTAAGTCCATATTTTTAAAAGAAGTCCTTAAAATTCCTTAAATTCGAAAAATGGTCCCTAAAAATCCATAATTTTTGAAGTTACAGCGCGCTTACGAAAAATTTCCTGTGGTTGATAGTAAAGAACATAATATTATTACGAAGCAAAAATTTTAAAAAAATTTAATAGAAGAAAATAAAAAGACGATTAAAATGTTTTTTTTTTTTTTTTTTTTTTTTTTTTTTTTTTTTTGTAGTTTTCAAAAGTTTTTAAGTCATGTCATAAACCTTTAAAATCAATCTACCAAAGGAAGGTGCCTAAAATAAAAAAACTGACTAGTTTTGGGCTACTATTAGGTTCTTAAAAAGGTCCTTAATTTTCATGTTTTTGGTCCCTAAAGTCCCTAAATTTCAGACCAGAAACCGGTTCGAGGCCTGCAATTGTTTTATTTGAGGAATCATATATGATATGTTGGGCAAGAAAGGGCTAAAGTTTTTCCTGTGGGGCAGAAGCCGTTAGGTTGGTGAAAAGTGATACCAGCAGCGTTGGGATAGACCTAGAAAGCAAGTCATCTAAGGCAGCATTTCAAATGTATGAACAACAATTAACGCTAGCGAAAGGACAAGCTTCAAACAGATTTATCCGTAATCGGATTAATCCCAATGTCAGATCAAAATATTCCTGGCCTGAAAACTTGAATATTTTATCTCCCGTTCCTCCCTCTATTTTAAAGACGCATCAAATATTCTTGGTTGAAAATTCGGGATTCTACTCCCCGAAATACAAGAGAGAATTTGATCTGAAAATGTCATTATGAAGCGAAACCGGTGAATAAATAAATGTGTTTACATTAACCTGATCAAAATTAACGTCGGTGCTGAAAAGGCTTGAATAATAAATGAATTGTAAATGCAGTTTGAGGTGAGAAACACGGGTGACAATGCGTGTGCTCCTGCTGCTGTTGCTTCTGTTGCACAAGCCCTTGTGAATTATTCAAACGGACAAGTTCATTTTGCTGTATTCGATTATAAACCTCGTGATTTTGTACGGATGGATTATTTTCCTGTAATTGAACGACATTTTGGTGTTTTACCAATTTTTTTTTTTTTTTTTCACATGGGCAGGAGTGATTAACGTAATCAGCTTCATCTTGAACAATTATACTGAAAAACATTGATGTTTGCAAAAAAATTCTGTGTTTGCGCACAGCAAAGAATTTTTCGATATTTAAATTTTACCAAAATTTCAATTTTAACTAAAGCTTATTACCAAGTTTGCGGTAAAAAGTGAGAAGTCCTAAATACGCCGAGAAGTCCTAATACGGTCGTCTTGAACCAAAATATTACGGGGCTAAAATGAGGAAAAAGGCGATATGGCTTTTTGGATACATTTAAAATCCTAAAATTCACCTAGACCGAAATCCAAGCTGATCTCTTCCGAGGAGACCTCACCTGGAGCTGGAGATCGGTTAAGATATGATAAGTTTAAATGTGTCCTATAAAAACTTATCTGTTCCGCATTTTAACTCTTTAGTATTTTGGCTCCAAACTACCGTGACGCATTTCTGTAAGCACCGAAATACCCGTTAAGGAATTTTTTTAAAATTGCAAAATTGACTTGAAGTAAAAGGAAAAGAAAAATTCTACCAAAAAAAAATTGATAAACTCTACCCAACCTGCGTTAACTTTTTGTATTCCTTTTTCAATCTGGTGAGAAAATCGTTGATTTCGTATACAGATTTTAATAATGATTACCTTTTTTTGCAATAAATGTCAGAAAACATATCATTATCAAAAAATTATACTTTAAACTGCAGCTACCGTTTTGAAGAGAGAGAGAAAAAAAAAAAAAACGATCCTATAAAAAAAGGAGGATTTTTAAAAGGTTTAATTATTAGTTATACATTTTTCTTTTTTTATTATTTCTATAAAATTATGAGAATTGAACTATGTATTATTTTTTTTTTTTTTATTTGTTGGAAATATTTGAATGCACGGAAGAAAACATTCGCTAAATACACTTTAAAGTGTCTTTAAGTGTCCCAAGCTTAAAATCGGAAAAACTAAACAAATTTTTGCGATTTGAGATTGGGACACTCCTTAACAGGGAAAGGAAGAATATAAGAAAGGCACTCCAAGATATTGAGGCGGTGGGAGAGATATAATGCTAACATATGATATCAAAACATGCATTTTATAAGTTCAACTTGGTGTAAAGAAGGGCTGTTTAATATTACGTACGTGGGGGTTATTCCATTTACATAATGTTCGCTCGTATATAATGCAGGGGTTGGCTATATTTTTATTAGACTTTTTATTCTTGACGATGTTGTGTTATCAAAACGGGGATCCACTTCCTTTTCTCCTCCTTTTTTTTTTTTTTTTTTTTTTTTTTTTTTTTCTCTCTAATGGTTACGTCTTTATTAAGAACTTGACTGAGGAGTTCATTTATTTTATTTATTTATTTTTTTCTTTGTAAAAATAGAAACGAAATGAAGCGTTTACCTGGCAACATACTAACCGTGGTTAGCATGCAATTGATCGGTTTCTAGGTATTTCCTAATGAGGCGAAGATTCTTATCTTCTGGGAAATATTGCATAAGGCAGTTGCAATCCAACGGACCAGTATTTACGACGACTTCTCTGAATTTTTAACGGTGAAAGTCAATAGGACAATTTTTTTTAACTTTTATTTTAATTTTTTTTTTTTTGAACTTGAAAATTCGTTGCAGATTTTTAAGAAGCACGTAGGTCTTGGAAAAAAGGAACCTAGATGCATGATTGCTACTTTTTTTGTACATCCCTAATTGTTTATTAGGAACTAATCTCTGTCTACACTCTATAAATCTGACTCCTCACGAAGCCCCGAGTGTAATTCCACAACCTTTCATGTCCTTACAAGCCGGCACTATAATTATAATGGTGACGTCACGTCAACATTTCAACAGAGATACCGAATAATGCATCGGGCGATACTGGAATGTGTGTAGTAACCGGTTTTGATTTTCGACCTTTAGTTTATTTAACCTCCATCAAAGCTTTGAAATCTCTCTTTTTTTTTTCTTTTTTGTTTTGTTTTCCCCAAAATATTTTAATTCCTCGGATGCAGGTGTAAATTTTTTTTTTATTGGGAAATACGATCGGGACAATCCATAAAACTTCCGGACTAACGAAGACACCATTACTTATGTATGTTTTAATCGAAGTCGGATTTTTATTCAGATTAACTTTTTTTGTCTTCTACCCTTTGGCTACCAGAATGTTGATGAATTAATCAGGTTTGTTTCGTTTAAAAAAGAGAGAGAAAAAAATTACACACGTGCCATGTGTTCGGATGATTGAATTTTTAACGACGACGTTTCTATTTGTCATTTTAGAGCAGAATGTCTCATTTTTCGTTTCGAAAAGTTTTGAAAAGTTACTGAGCCATGCTGAAAAGAGCTTTATGTAAGTGAAAAGAAGAAAGAAAAAAATTGAGCGTTTAAACGAGAAAATAGGTGACAGTAGAGACCCTAAATTAGAAGACACCCGACATAAAAAATGAGCGCGAAATTTCGGAAGCATATGACCATGCGCATTGATTTTTCCTTCTGTCTGTTTTTGTTTTTAATTGTTTTCTGAAAGCACTTTTTTTTCAACTGTCTTTTGCAGAACTAATGCGCATGATCATATGCCTCGAAAATTTCGCTCCAATTTTTTTCTGTCGGGTCTATTCTAATTAAGAATCTCTAGGTGACAGAAGTCATCTACTTTAATGCATATTAAAGAACATTGGTCATTGGAAATGCCCTTGCATCAATTTTTGACTTAATTTTTTTGACTATCGTATTGGAATTCAATTGGTCACTGGAAATGTTTTTTTTTTCTTCTCTTCAAATGACAGCTTTAGTCAGGATATTATATTGTTTTAATAATCCTCAAAGCCGGATCCGAGACCCAAGTAGCAAAAATATTTAATAAAATCTAATATTATACCTTAAAGGGGTCGTTTAACTTGCAGTAAGATTGCTGATGCTGTATTTTAACTTGCTAAAAGATTTTTTTCGTGCAATTTTAGTTGGCTTTAGCTTAATTAACTCAGATTGGCTAATAAAGGCGAAGAAACTTTTCGAAAAAAAAAAAATAAAGACTGAAGCACTTGTCTCGACTTTTATTAATATTTTTCCATGACTTACACGTAATATTTTTCACCAGGGCCAGGTGACTTTTAAAAACTTCTTGGAAAAGGAGACACCCTACTTTTGAAGCTCCAAAAAATAGTATTGACCACCCTACTTGTTAAACTAATTCATTTACGTTGTTTTATCGAGTTGGCGCCAGGGTTAGAGTCTACCTGTTTATGTGTGTGTCACTAGTATCTACGGTACTCCGGTTAAATTATAAGCCACTCTTCACCACTTCCTCCCGTTACCACGCCTTTCATTTATTCCGTAACAGTTCCGAAGAAAACAAGGATTCCGCAAAAAAAAAAAGAGAATAGGTTTAAAAAAACCAACTCGGGTCGATCCCTAGATATCAATTTTTGAAAAGTCCTCTCACCACACCGATCGCAATAGAGGCAGGACCCTCCCACATATACACTTGATCAAACATTCATGTCTTTTGGGGCTTTTGTTTTTACCCTTTTTACCCAGAAAATTATTGCAGTCGTATCCATCGTTTCCATCCTTTTTTTTTTCATCCCCTCCCTCCCTATATATTTATACATTTTTTTTTTTTTTTTTTTTTTAACCCGAGTTTGGGGTTAACGTAAAACATTTGATTTACGCGCGGGGAAATAAAGATGTCCCACTTAATTGGTGTTAGATAGCCGAGAAAATATCTTTGAAGTTCGTAATGCACGTATTTTAAAGTAATTGTGTGAGGCGTGAAGTTCCGTATCGGCTGTAAACGAGAGGAGAGGACAAGGCGTTGAGTCATCTAGAGTTACATCTTTCTGCTTCTTTCAGTTGAAATGAAAAGTGCATTTTTTTAGAGGTTTCGTTGGTTTCACAAAACCTGCGTCTGGTTGTCTAATTTTAATTACGCTGGCTAATTGGTGGCTAATTTTTTTGGAACTTTTTGGAACTTCCGTAATATGTAAGTTCCAAAAAGACAATTTTTTCCTCTTTGATTACTGCTAATAGATAGGAGCATCCATTGTCTGCGGACTATATTTTCCCCGGTTTGTTTTCCTTTAATTCAGCTTGAAATTACATATTAATTAATATCAGCATACTCAGAATGAATTTTCAGATTGACAAGTTAAAAAATTAAGGTCTATGATCGGTCTATGGCGATCAGTTTCGATCGATCTATCTATGATCAGTTTCAGGAGTTTGTAGTTTACTTTTAATTTTCCATTGTTCCAGTTGATAATCAACGGTAACAATGGCGATTGTAGGATTTGCTTTGCTCCTGCCGCGATAGATGCCAGCCCCGTAGTTAAACCAAACACCTTGTGGGACACCTGAAGATCTGGAGAGAGGGAGAAAATATTGTTGTTTGGAAAATTTCTGGAGTAAAAACTTGTTCTTATTTCAAGAATTAAACCGTTTGATCCGTAATTCTTGAAATAGTCTCAATAGTCCCAATTCGGAAGAATCGGGACTATAATCCTGAATCCTGTGTTTAGCTTATACAAAAGAGCGCTATCTTTCAACACCTTGGTTACATAAGCCAAAAAGGCAGTTGTTTACTGTACACCCGAAAAATAATTACTTAATTGTGCGAAAAATAACCATTTTTTCCTACTTCCTTGCAAGAAAACCTTCTCTATAAGTGACCTATTTCCTTTTTTTTTTGGAGGGTAAGAAATTATCTTCCCTGAAAATTGACTTCTCAGGACTAATTCAATATAAAGCCGAGTCGAGTATTAAAGCCATCCATTGTTTTAGTGTATGTAAAATCTCTTTAAATTTGTTAACAAATGGAAAGTGTTTTAAAATCTCTCGATTAGTTATTGTAGAGGCAGTTCATTTTCATATTTAAATAATAAAATCAAATTCATGTCATGAAAGTAAAATATGTTATAAAAACTTTTTTTTTTTTTTTTTTTTCTTAATTTTATCAAGTACAAGCACGAAATTAAAGTTAAATAGCACTTATTCTACGAAACATTTGACATTGCCTTTGTTTAGAGTATTGATTTTTCGAGTTTGTATAAAATATCATTACAAAAAACAGGCTAATTTATTATGGGGTTTTAAACTCGGTTTTCGTACTTGAGATTAAGGAGTTTGCGGAAATCGGCTTGGGATGATTTTGAGTGAAAAATATTGATTGTTAAAAGAGGACAATCAGCAGCAGACCAGAGCTTTTCTGTTTGGATATTGTAATTTCACCAAAAATCATATTGCCGGTATCCAGTGAAGGGAATGAAGTAACTGAATTACCGGTGATCCTATCTTTTTCAATTTACTTCGGTTAATTTTTTCGGTTTTTTTTTTCTCTTTAACTCATTTGTTTTTTTGCCGCTCGATATTAGGGTTTTTTTGTGAAAACAAGCTTTAAAAAATTTAAATACTTTGTAAATTTCAATATTTTAAAAGTTAAATACGACTATTTTCCCTGGGTGTATGAAATAATCGAATTCTATACTATTTGTTTTTGGAAATTTCGTAACGTAATTTTTCATCGTTTAAATTCCTTAAAACTCTCAAGCAATGCTTATTTCAATATTGGAATATTGGAATTGAGCTATTAAAGCACTAGGACAGGATTAATTTTGATCGTTTATTTTTCACAGTACATGATTGAAGTCCTGTCTAATATGATAATCGTATTAAGTTTTTCGATTCTGTAGGCAGGCATTCATTGCTCTTATTTACCCGCTGAACTTATTAGTAACTGGTCTTTTTACCGGATAAAAAGTTCACACTAGTAACACTGTACCCTTGTGTAACTCGGAACCAAAACCAAAACGTTGAAGTCGAGAGCTGTCACGACACATGGTTCCTTACGGAAAATAAAAATAGATTTTCATTTTTTTTGAATACCTTTTGCCTTTGAAAAAAACCTTCAATACCACTTCGTACAAGAATATTTTTTTCAGAATCGGAAATATTATAGGTATTGGAAGCGATGGATAAGGAACGATTTTTCTTTTATTTATTTATTTATTTATTTGTTTATTTTTTTTTTTTTACAAATCTATGTGTTTTAATAGCTCAATTCCAAATTTTCAATCTTGACAAGTACCCAGTTAAGTTTTTTTTTCTATAAAAATCAGAGAGTTGTAACTTAGTTTCTAAACTGGTAGCAATTATTGTCTGGTACTATTTTTTGACCTTGGAGTGACCAGTTACAGGACTTTTGTTTTAACTCCGAAATCCCGAGATCGGAAAAACGGTCCGGGATTACGATCCGCCAAAATTTGGCTCTTCATTCCGCTAGTGCTAAAAACCGATTAATCTAAGCTTAACAGTGTTTTCACAAAAATAATTTTATTTGGACTTTTTTATCCGGGTGCAAACTCACTATGGAATATTGGACCAACATATTGGTACTTGTTACACCAACATTCCACAATCATTTCTGCGTAGAAGTAAATTCTGCAATAGTCGATTCGTTCGTTTATCAAACATGTTGGTTCAACATTCCGTAATGAATTTGCACCCTCATGTGAATTCGATTTTTCTTCGAGGGAGAAAAGGGAAAAGGCTATCAAGTCCGTTAAAAGAGCGTGTACTCACTGAATATGAATTTTAACTAATTTTAAAGTGTACTAAAATCGCAAATAATGTCCTGGCTCTGCCACTTCCCCGCTACTTTACATGAAATGAGCTTTTATTTGGGAAAAATGATGTCGTCTTATTTCTTTTCCATTTAAAAAAAAAGAAATCCTTTGCAATTTATTGCCGAATACGACATTTACTACAGTACATCCAAATGACCGCTATGTTATTTCAGGCACCTCTAAAAAGTATGGCCGATAGAAGTAACGCAAAGTTCTTCGTTGTTTTTGACTCTTTGTGACGTATCTTTTTTTTTTTTTTTCTTTTGCAATTTTAAAGGGCTTTTACTCCTCTAAACTTTATTTTTTGATGATTTTTGCTCTAATCTCCTTAACTTGTTAAAAATATTTTAGTAACAACGTTGAGAAAATGAATCAAGACAATCTTTATTGTTGGAAAAATTAAAAATCTTTATTTTATTTTTTCTATTCCGGAAATGCAGTTGGCATTTTTAATTGAAATAAAAATCATCTAATTACACAAAGAATTTAGAGACTCTTTCCTCTCTTTTATTTTCCCTCGTGGTTATTACTCTCAATTATTGAAGTTAAACAATAGTAACGTGGCATGTTTACATATGGGAACAAATGGGAATGCGGTGATAACAAATTAGAATAGTTAGGGTCCGTAATCAACACGTTGGATTATGACTCTGATGCCTAGTGACCCCGGTTTTAGAAATACACAAAAATTATTTGTTTGATGCTATGAAGCGGCCGGCAATATCCCATGGGCTGGTACTTTGTCTCGGGATTGCCCAACATTCCCCCGGTATAAATACTTTCGGCCCTGGGCTTCGGGTTCTGTAAAGCCTTTTTGAGAGTGTTAAGCATTTGCGCAAAGAAAAAATAAACGAAAATAGCCTTGGTGGTTTTTGTGTTTTTTAACTTACCGGTTAAACGTTCTTTAACGACTTGAGAGGCGAAAGCAGCCGCGGCCGCACTCCTTTGAAACGATGGATCCATTGCAGCAAGCCACGGGAAAGGTGATCCGAGAGCGGGAATGTTAGGTGCTCCAGGTGCCGAGGGCAAAGACCCAGGTAAGGGCGGCCTATGTGCCGGGACTCTTATAACCCCCGTGGAGGTGTTGTACAAAAATTGGGGGACTCGAGACGACGCGTTTAAACTTCCAGCGGCGAATTGGACTATGGCAGGATGGGAATACAACGCGAGGCCGGATTCGTCGTAACTTTCACCGGATCGATTTTTTTCGTCCCCCGATTTTTTGGGACTCGGGGTCGTCCTATCCGAGTGGCGATCGTCCTCTTCGTATTGTCTTTTTTCCCTGCTTAACAATCTCGAAATGCTGAAAGGTAACACTGCACCCGCGGTGGTATTTCCTAAAGGGGAATTTGAGTCGCTTCGGTCGTTCGATTTCCCTCTGATCAGACCCGGGAAATATGATTTGGGGGAATTCGATCTCGAACGAATCTCATCGTATTCACTATGGTTTTCGTCACTTTCGGTATCCGTTTTTCTTTCCGCACTTTTCCGGTTTATCCTTTCCGCATATCTTTTTTCCATTTGATAGTTTCTAATTAAATTTTCCGTTTGCTCGTAGTGCCGGCGGATTTCCTCGTAATGTTTCTCGGTTTCCCTAATTGATTTAACTTTGACTAATTCCGTATTATTGCTGTTTTGATCGGAGCCGTATCCGTTAATATCACAGTTATTATTTTTATTTATGTACTTGTCTTCGCTGGTGATGCGATTGCCACGTTGCCCGTCTTCGGAATAATTTTTTGTGGATTTGACCTCTTCATTTTCGTTCTCGTTTTCGCTTCCGCATCTGGAATCGTCGTCCACGTTTATTTCTTGGTCCTCGTCGTCCGACGTTTCCATGTTTGTCGTTTTACACGCCGTTCCCATTTTCATTTGGTTTCTTTTTTTGGTTTTAAACGTCCGCCTGTACCATAGTTCACCTGGAAAAAGAAATCAAATTTGATATGTTGTCGGGCTTTGACTTTTCAACAGGTCTAATGGCGGCTTTAACGAAGAGGAAGCTTAACGAATTTCTAAGCTTTTGACTCTTCTGCCGGTTAGACATTGTAAATTCCCGACAAAAGAGAACGGCCGATAACTCGCTGGTTTTTGGATTCTGATGTGTAATTCTATTACACAATTCTTGTGATTTTATTACACTGATGGCAAACCTAAAAGGGCCATTTTGAAGGTTGCGGGGGCCCAAAAACGCCGGGTTGTCGGCTCTCTTTTTCATTTTCTAGAATTGGAATTCTCGTTTCGAAAAATATAAATTTCTAGGAGCGAGATCTCTTGTTTTAAAAAAAAAAAATAATAATAAGAAATTCATTCCTCTGGAATCAAAAAATCAAATTAATTTTTCCGGGATCTATAGCAACTCCTCCGAATTGCATCTCCTCCAAAAAGTCTTTGGAGGAGTTGCAAGGGCACGAGTTTGCAACTGCTCCAATTGCAACTCCTCCAAAATTTTTGGAGCAGTTGCAAGGAATATTGCCGTTTATGATTGCATCTGCTCCAAAATCTTTTGGAGGAGTTGCAAGGTCGAGATATTGCAACTGCTCCAATTGCAAACTCGTACCCTTGCAACTCCTCCAAAGACTTTTTGGAGGAGATGCAATTTGGAGGAGTTGCAAAGGACCCATTTTTCCGGGAATGCTGAGTAAATAGTTAAACCTGAGTTTTTTTTTCGGAAATTTGGAAATGGGCACTTCTCTGTAATAGGGGTAAGCAAATTATGAGGCTGAAGGCTGAACCCTAAACGGGTTTATAAAATCAATGACCTAAACTTGAATACAAGTCATTATACTTTTTGTAACTGCAAAATATTACTTTACTGATCAAACCTATTAAAAATATTGACCCGAAATTTACGGGACAATATTCATTTCTTAGTTGTCTAGTTCTAGCCTAGTCTAGTTCTTATTCAAACAGCAATTGTTACTTTTAGTAAATTTCCATTCCTCCTAAGTTTCGTTCCAGAGTTCTGGATTCAGACGATTAAAAAGTGATAAGATTTTGCATTTTAATTTGATTTAGCAAAATCCTAAGGGGAAATTAAGAATGATCCATCAAAACTTTGCTATTTGGGATTTTATATTTTGTGCCACGGGCCAAGTTTGGCTTTATGTGACAAGACATAAGTATCTTATGTTTTATTTATTTATTTATTTATTTAATTTATCATTGTGTACATTATACTGTATATACAAGAATTTGTTTAAAAGAAGTTTTACTTCATCTCTGCCCTGCTAGCACAAGTGCCCTCTTTTAATCATTTCTTTTTCATATGTTGATACATCAGCAGGGAAATGCTGATTGTCTTTAACTGTATCCAAGGCGGAAATTTTAATTGGAAAAACAAAAAAAAATCTGTCTTGATCCAACATTGATCTACTCTTAATAAAATTTCCAATACTGAAAATATTGGGCGAAAGCAAATCCGGCTTGATAGGCGTTACATTCCAGTCCGTTTTCTCTAATTCATAAGCTTGATCCATCAGTTTAAAATTTCCAACAGGAATAGTTCGTATTTTCCCATTTTTTGTGCAATAAGATTGACAGTCTTTCTTCCCAAGCCCATACCTCTACTTATGTTTTTCCTCTGAACATACGAATCTTCAGATGGACGTTTTTGAATCGCTGGCTAGAGATCCAAAAATAGTTAAAATATTTCAACTTTTTCGAGACCGTGATAAATGTGTGTTAGCACCTAATTTTTTTCAGCAAAGAAAAAGAAACTCGAAAGAGGATTCTGAAGAATTGGAACATTATTCGCATTAGAATTCAATTACAATACATTTCGCTCAGTGATATATCACTTGAAAACAGGGAATTTTCGATCACACAAAGCGAAAATTTTAGCATGGATTGATGTCAATATTAACTCATAATATTACGAATGAAAACCTAATTATTTTTTGGAAATTTATAAATAATTTTTTTTAGTTTCTAAAAACACGAAGCAAGGAAATCTCTTTAATTTTTTTTAAAATTCATATAAATATTTATAGCATCTCAAGCCTTGCATTTTTTTGAAAGCCATTTAACTTTTTTGAGGATTTTCAATTAAATTAACTTTTTCATTACATTATTCATTTTTCCGATCGTTAATTGGCTTAGATGCCAAAAAAATTCGGACTGGAGAGTTTGATTCTATTGAGCACATTTATACTGAACCAAATTTCCTACGTCTTGGTACAATTTAATTGGCGAATAATGTTTTTGGACTTACGCTAAAACTAAAATTTACTACCAAATGAAACTAAAATATTTGCATATTTACCGGTGTAAAATTTCAGAAGAAAAAAGTTAAAAAAAAATAAGATGTTAGCGTTAAATGCTAAGTGATGACGTTTGCCGGCGGTAAACGTATAACAACTCCTTTTTAATTATTAACTTCCACTATTTTTTTTCGATCTTCATTAATAAATAATTATTTCTTTGGAATACAAAAATAAATATCCCATTTTTATGTATTTATTTATTTATTATTTTTTTATAAATCGCACTTAGTTAATTTTCCCCCGGATTTTCACTTCATTAACTTTTAAACCAAATGAATAACTTTTTAATTATTTTTTCAAAAACTTCTTCTTGAACACTTTTTCACCGAAAAAAAAAAAAAAATTCAATGCACTAGAAAAGTAAAAATGGACTAATGTTAATTAACAGCTTTATTAATTTCTTTTTTCTAAAGTAAGAAAAAAGAAAAAAAATTATCCCGAAATGGAAAACGGTAACTCAGATTATAAGTCTTGTCCACTATTAAAGTATTTTGTTTCCATTTCATGGAATCATAGCCAGATTGCATGCAAACAAATGACTATCGATAAAAAATAAACGTTTAAGGATTGTTCTCCATGTTTGTCTTTTGTTTCGTATATTTTATTTAACCGTTAAATTATAGGTCGTTATGATGGTTCACGTCGGAGCTCGGATATTCAACATCGGTTCCCTCCGTCTTCTTATGATTCCAGTTTGACGTAAACGGAAGTTTAAAGGCGGGAAGCTTTTCCGTTATCCAAACGCAAAACGCAGTATGTGCTGCTTTGTCATGGAATAAAAAATCATTTTGATTTTTTTCATATTTCGAGCCGAATTAAAATTAATTAAAAAAATTTTTATCGGAGTTTTAAAGCGTAAAATCAATCGAGAAACTGAAGTCTTTGCATTAATCGCGGTCGATTGAACCTTGACGGAAAAAAAAATTGTACACCCATCTTTGTATTAGGGACATGCAAGGTTTTAACCCTAGACTTTTTTACACTCCCCGGGAAGAGCTCGGTTTTAAGTGTTTGACTTACCCGACCCTCGGCTCAAGTTAGGTTTTAATCTCAATCTGGTTATCCCTATGAACCCTCAGGATATTATATTCCACAAAAGGAATATTCCCCTTTAAGATGAGCGGACTCGGTAACGGATCTCGAAACCGAAAGGGGATCATTTAACGGGTCTGGAGTTTACCTGGAATGATATTATGTGACCACCGACACATTTAAATTTGTATCGGGTTCCCCGTTCTATATAACTTGCTTTGATTACAACCGACCAATGAGGAATGAGACATTTAGATTTTAGACACTCCCCTAGTTGAGTTTGATTGGTTTAATTTTTCTTTAACAACTAAATTGAAGATCACTTAACTCTGGCTTAGTTTTAAGTGTTATTAATGTTAAATGCAGTGGTTAGGTGTTTCGCAGCGAGAAACATGAAGATGCTTTAACTTAAAAGACGTTTTATATAATCGGATTATTTAACCTTTTGTACTTAGACTTGATAAAGTTTGTGATGCAATTTAATTAAGGATCGATTTCGGTTTACGGTTTTCGGATCTTTTCTTATGGTCCTTTTTCTTTATTTTATATTCGTATATTATTAATGATTTCTTTTCTTCTTTTTGAAGTTTGATACAGGGTGTCTGAGAAAAAAAAATTAAACCGAAGTCCCCGTGGAATGTTGCATTGCCTCTAATTGTTTGAATCCATCTATTGTACATCTATTGTACATTCCACGAATGATACGGAATTGCGGCTTTAGCTTATGGCCGTACGTTAAAACTGTAAATCCCTATGCCTGTGCACTGCCATATCTTTATGCCCAATGCCCAAACCGTTTTCAAAAACAGATATGTCTGTAGAAAGGTTTGAATGAGAATCGCTATTCCCATGCATATATCCAAGCTGCTTGCAGTAAAGTAAGCTGGTTACTTGTTTTTCAAATTTTCTTGTTTAAAAAAATCTGACATGGAGAAGGAATCATATGCTGTCGCCATCCTCTGAAATCGGATGGTCAGTAATTCGTTACAAATGATTTTATATGTCTCATTCAAGAGCCAAAATGGTAAACTGTTCGACACTGGTACTAAAGAATCAATTCCCAGATCACTTTTTCTCTTGCTTTTTTTAAGAGAATCCGTCAACAATTTTTTTTTTTTTTTTTTTTTTTTTTGATGCAGTAATGCATCCATATAAATATCCAAATAAGTATTGACTGTCAAATCCTGGAAAACGTTGACAGTTATATTTACCTAGGACATGCGATTCTGATGAAAAAAGCAACCCAGACTGCCGAAATTTCGCACAGGATAGGATTAACTTGGGTGGTTTTCGGTAAACTGCGTCATATTTTGAAAAATCCTCGAATTCTAATATGCTTGAAGAGAAAAGTACTACATGACTCATTTCTTCTTCCAGTTGCAACGTACGGCATAGAGAGAATGACTTCGGCTGAAGAAAGTGCCGAACGTCTCAGAGTTATTCAACGACCAATAAAACGAAGAATGTTAGGTATTAGCCTTCATGATAGAATTCCAATGGGAATGTCCGAAAAAGAACTAAAGGGTTTGATCGCTAAGTTTTGTGTCACATGGGTAACGGGCTCCGTAAGGTGAATATTAAACCCGTTACCCTAGTGAAAGACATTGTGGAACTCGCTGGTCGGAATTTATATCGTTGAAATATCCTTTTATGCTCGCTTTTTCTTACTCTTCGTTATTATTGTTATATCATCTGATTTCATATCATTTAAATCTTTTTTTGCCGTAGCAGTAGGCCTGTAAGCCTGTAGGTAACCTTTCTTCTTATTTGTACACTTAAAGAAATGAATATGCCTCATTCGCAATTCAAGCAATGTTGCTTAGTGACAAAGCAAATATGCAATATTGGCATCGCCAATATCAAACCTCGTCATATTGGCATCAAAGTCAAACATAATAAGTTTGTCCTAGTATTGTTGGAAGAGCAACATAGCCTTTCAAGCCTTTGATTTCCATAGGAATGATGCAATCGAGGGCAGTTTAGGAGTTGCTAACTCCTAAACTGTGGTGGCCCGTAGCCTAGTTCATAGCGCGCTCGACTCGCAATCATGCGTCGTGCTTCTATCCTAGTTCACATCTAGGAACTTTTCTCAGGTCAAAACTAGTACGCTAGTCAGAAAATCAACGGTCACCACCCCTCGGAAGGCAATGGCAAACCACCGAGCGGTAATTGCCTTGTAAATCTCTCAAAAATAGCCGTTCGGAACCGGCGTTAAACTGTAGGTCCCATATGGCTGTGAGCGCACGCACAGGTGTATGTGAGAGATCCCCACGCTCGTAATCGAGTAAAAGGACTAAGAAGAAACTCCTAAACTGAGAGTAGCAACTCCTAAATTGCCCTAAAACATAAATTCCGGCTCATACTTACATCATCTGTTAGAGTTGGTGAGAGCTCTGCAAGATAGCGTAGCTAATTCGTTTCGAATTCGACCTTTTATATCGGGTACAAGAGATTGCTCGCAGCTATAAAACTCATTCCCTTACTATATTTAGCTTATAAACTAGCTGATTCTTTTTGTTTGTGGCTAGTGAATGTGCTAAATATAGTAGACGTGTGAGTTTACGAGCTTGCGTATGTCCGGCTATGAGC
Source organism: Liposcelis bostrychophila (assembly GCA_037577465.1). Lineage (NCBI taxonomy): Eukaryota > Metazoa > Arthropoda > Insecta > Psocodea > Liposcelididae > Liposcelis > Liposcelis bostrychophila. The sequence continues at coordinate 1,913,102 of CM075213.1, read as the reverse complement.
GCTCTTTGAGTGGGGCCCTTTGGTGCTGGTACCGGATTGAACTGGCTTTTATAGACCTGAAATTCGGCTGATGAACTGATACTGGTTGAGCCTCACAATTTATTTTTTTTTTTTTTTTTTTTTTTTTTTTTTTTTAAGAAGAATACCACATTGTCTTGATTGTATAAAAAGTATCTTGTAACAATGCTAATGTTGCATTTAAATTGGTATGGTGTTCTTATGCATGCTAGTTAATCGAATTTTTTTTTTAATTTTACCAATCGTAAACTGCAGGTAAAAAGGACTGAGGCAAAAGAATTGGAGACGTGAAGAAGTTGGAATACTGAAGATGACTTTTGCCAGGAAAACCTTGCCTAAGAGAAAGTGGCGTTTTCAAGATAACAGTTGTATCTAATCATTTCCTATGACTATTTATCACTATTTGTAATTATGACTATTCATTTCCTATGACTATTTCCATAATCTATACCAGGCTGCACCGTTGGATTATGTTTTCCTTCATTTTTTACTTCCAATTTACGTAGGAACGAAAGGGTTTGAAACATATTTTCTTGATCTTCCTTGGGAATACAATACCTATTGCTTAATAATTAAATCAGAATTACCTATCACCCATATACTCTATTTCCCTTGTGTATTTTTTTCCCCCTCCAAAAGCAGCGGGTGTGAAAAATTTGATTCAAAGAATGCCTTTTCAATTTTAATTTTCAGCAATTTGTCTTTTGGAAATTTTGCTCCTCCTTTCAATTTTTTAATTTTTTCTTTTTTTTTCGGAGGGGAAAGGCTTGACCAGCGCTGGGAAAGATTTCCTGTAACCCAGAAAAGGACAACGTCGTACTACTGAATAGGTTGGTTAAACAGTAGGGGCTGGACCCTGGAGGGTGAGGTCTGCTTGCATTTGTTGCGAAAAAGATCTGCACATTGGAAAAAAAAATTTAATAATACTACAAATTCCGGCAGCGCTTAGTTGTTTTTAAAAATGTTTTTTTTTTTTTTTTTTTTTAAGTATGATTAAAACAACAATTCAGTCTAGCCAACACAATTAATATCAACCATATTAAAAGAATTTAAGTGAGTCAATAAATTAAAAAGAAATGTTATCATCAAAATAAACATCAATAGCTTTTTAAAATTATCTTTATACGAAATAATGTGGACCTGAAAATGGGTACCCGGTTGCACGGCGAAGAAATTTTTAATTCACCCGATTTTTGGAGATTTGACCTTGTGCCCGAATCCGAAAAAAAAAATTAAAATCGAAAACGTCAATCTGGTTTTCGACGAACATTTCCCTGGTGATTTCAAAAGGTCGGCGATCATTAAAAAATGAAGAAGGAAAACGTAATCCAACGGTGCAGCCTGGTATAGGTACATGAAATGATTAGGTACAACTGTTATCTTGAAAACCTTTTAAAAAAACAACGTTAACTCAAAACAGGATTTGCCACTTTAAATTTCATGAGCCTGGACCCGTCGGTTAAACACAGATAAAGTGTCTGTACTTCGCTGTTGTTACCCTTCTGCCACATTTCGGACGACTATCAATTTCCAACTCGGCACCAGGTCTCGACTTTACGTAAGAACGAAAGGGTTTGAAACATATTTTTTAGATCAACCTGTACCCGGTAGCCAGACGGAATTAAAATTCCAAAAGGGAATTAAAGTATTTAGATAAAAAATGATGAATTTTTTTTCATTTGTTCGCCGTATCGATGGCTATATCCGGTTTTTCGAGTTATTAACTTACACAATGGAAGTCATTCAATTTGCTATAACATTCATAATATTTTTCCATTATCAATTTGAATGTTTAAATTTTTTTTTATTCTTCATAATGGACGTTCCATGTTTACATTTATTATTTTATTAATTTAGATTCTTGGAAAATAAGCGAAACACAATAATTCTGTACCTCAGTGCAGAAATGAACCAAGTTCATTCAAGGATTGCAACTTCTTATTTCAAACCCGATTTTACAAAGTATATATATACAAGCATTGCCAACTCAAATTGATGTCTTCTGCGAGTCAACTTTTCTGCTTTTTTAACAAAATAAACTTGCTAGCAGAAGGCATAAAATCAGCACTGCCAACCGTTGAGCCTGTATACCTTTTGTAAAGTCGGGTTTGAAATAAGAAGTTGCAATCCTTGAATGGACTTGGTTCAGTTCTGCACTGAGCTGGAGAATTAATAGTTATCAAATCGTAGATATTTTTTGTAATTTTTTATTTTATTATTGAAAACAAGGATTGTCGCATGCCTTCAGTTTTATTCTGTTTTACGGTTGCTTCCACCAGTTATTTGAATATCTGCTCATTCAGGAGAGCCCTGTACGTAAAAGCGAAAAAGAAAAATGAAGAATGAAGGAGCAATCAAACAATTCTGTACTAGGCAAGTCAACTGAGCTATGTCCATTACAATCGTGCATGGAGATATACTCTTTTTGAACCGTTGCATCTCAAAACCGGTTCAGGCAGAGGTTCAAAAGAGTATATCTCCATGCACGATTGTGATGGACATAGCTCAGATGACCCGCCTAGTACAGAATTGCATTGCAAAGTTAAAAGTCGTTTGGAGTTTTTAGCTTCTTAATTTAAATCGCCCCCGCACTTTGTTCCAATCCTCATTACAAATTCGGTCGATCGTTCAGCATTAATAGGTGCCTCGAAAATTTCCAAAATCTTCCCAAGTTTCCTTTTTGGGGCCTTAATTTTAGCGTTAACTAAAAAACCAATATTGCCCTATATTGAACCAAGATTTTTCAGCATTTAGTGAAGTGCTAGTAGGTAAATAAAGGGATAAAACAAACCCAAAACCATATAATATAAAAGGTTTTTATTTGTCATTAAGAGACTCACCCCAATCATCTCATCAACACCAGCAATTTCTCCGGCACAAAACCATTTTAAGATCGTCCCTCTTAGAAGGACCAACTGACTTCTTAAGCTCAACAAGCTCAGATACTCTTTTAGTAAATTTATCCATTTCATCAGTCACTCCTTCTGATGTGTCCCAAGGCTGATAATCGTAGAAGTTTCTAGCGAAGTTCCCGCCCATTTTCCGGAATGCAAATTCCCGAATAGTGAAAATCCCGAAAAGCTATTTTTCCGAAAGCAAAAATTCCTAAATAACTTATTTCCCGAATGGTACAATTTCCCGAAAACACTAATCCCGAATTAAAATTTCACGAAAAATTAATTTCCCGAATAAAAATTTCAGTTTCATTTATACATAAAAAATAAATAAATAAATAAATAAATATACAAGGGAAATTTGGTTAAACGAGTCGACGACGATTAGTGGCACAATAGGTTCAGAGTGGTGGGAATTATACTTTTGAAATGCACTGAAGCAGCGATCAGAGAGCCCGGGAAAACGTTTAAATTAAAGGGCAATATTATGCGCAAGAGTTCTTAAATAATCCAATTCCTTGTTATCCTCTTAAATTCTTCATACCTTAAAGTTATTCTCCTAATTCTATTTTTGAGTTCTATCCACTTTTTTTTGGAGCTGCCTTAATTTTTTTCCCCAAAGCAAGTCAGGGGTCCGAAGCTTGGACATTTTAACCGATACCGATGCTAGCATCGGCATCGAATTTTTTTCAAAGTCGAAATCGGCGTCGGCGTCGGCATCGGCATCGCAAAATTTGTTAGTGCCAGCATCGGCATCGGCATCGCGAAATTTATTAGTGCCGGCATCGTTAGCGACATCGGCAGCGGCATCGGCATCGGTGCCGGTACCAGTACCAGCACTGACGTCGGAATTAAAAATTCGAGATATGTGATTTCACAATTAATTTATATTTTGAAAAAAAAAAAAAACGAACAAACAAAACTGCTCTAAGGTAAATCATAAAAAATAAAATAAAAAGAAAATAAAAATGATATTATAGAAAACGTATAGAATGGCTCTAAAATTTTTATCTGATTAAAAAATCGGTACATTGGGTGTAACAGATGACGGCATCGGATGAGATCGATGCTTGGTGGCATCGGCATCAGCATCGGGTGGTCGATGCTGGAATCGGCATCGGCATCGGAAATAAAACAGATAAAATGGCATCGGCGCCGGCATCGGCGTCGACCCGAAATTTTAGCTGGCCGCGGCCGGCTTCGGCATCGGCATCGGCATCGGCTTCGGACCCCTGAAGCAAGTTCCCTGATCGCTGCTTCAGTGTCGACCTCTTCCTTTTGCGATTCTCCGAGCACCGAGTAAACGTGTGGATGATGTTTCCCAACAACTAACTGAAATCTGTTGCGCCACCCCTCGGAGCAGTTGTTCGTCTTATCTTCCCCATTAATAGCGGCCTGATATTGATTCCAAATTTTGGGTTTGTAACGAGGAGGCACAGCTTTTCTCCTTGGTCTTGCCAGTCGCCCATGTACATAGGTTTCCGAAAAGTAAATAAAAATTGGTCCCATTTCTACCGGTGCTTGAGCTCTCAGCATGTTAAAAACTGTGGCGACGTCTTCTTCTGGCAAGCAGACAAGGGCAAGAATCATATAAGAATGCTCTGTAATTGCTCTATCGTCAGGATTGTTGTAAACTACTTGAAGTCCATGTTCTTGAATTTTTCGATAAAGCGTTTGGCCCTAGTGAAAGACCCAAGTGAAAACATAAATAAATAAAATAAAATAAAATAAAACAATATAAAATAAAAAAACACATTCGGGAAATTAATTATTCGTGATTTATATTCGGAATTAATACTTTCGGGAAATTGTACTATTCGGGAAATAAGTTATTCGGGAATTTTTGCTTTCGGGAAAATAGCTTTTCGGGATTTTTACTATTCGGGAAAATGTACAGTAATCTCTGCCATTGGCCTACCGTGAGTAATATTATAATATTAATAATGTTTATATTGAAATCAACAGCCTGAGCGGCCCATTACAGACTGAATTTGATTACAATCCTCACAAATACTCAATTATCACAGAGGAAAAAAATAAAAAAAACTTATTGTTAAGTTATATTATAACTTAAAGTAACTATGTATTACTTTAACTGTAAGTTAAAGTAATATTATAACTTTATTGCTTCCACAAAAATCCAGCAACAAATTGAACTATGCGAATTAAATAAACTATCAAAATTAATAGGAGGGAAAATCTGTAGGGAAAAAAAAAAAAACGAAAATAGCGAGAAAGTTAATCACTTAGTTGTGATGTTAAAATGAAGATGTATGATGAAGATAGAAGGATGAGAGTCATCGAAAACGTCGAGTCAATAATTTCAAAACGTCGAATTAATTAAATTTGATGTATCCCATGTGTGGATAAAAGGAAGGAAAGAAAGGAGGCTATGGGTTCGTTAGGGGAGGAAAGGAAAAGGTTTGTGAGAAAACTTGCGGGAAACGGGTGGGAGGTGGATAATTTAATTACGACCCCACCAGTTTTGTCTTTTTCTCTAACACTGTCAACTTACTTAATGCTCCCCTTTTCTATGTTTTCGTGGTTTTTTTTTTCTTCTTTCTTTCATTTTATGTGAGAAGGGTTCCTACACGCTTGTTCATATTTCCTTTAATAATAAAATTAATATTAATAAGATGGCGTAGTAAAAATAAAAAAAAAAATAAAAAAATAAAAAATCCACCACGTTGGAAAACGTCTCATCGGAAGAGCTCGTTAAGGAAAATGATATTAATAAAATGATCATTTTTGTTATAACGCTCTGGTCTTTTCATTTTAAAAAGTTACGCAAAAGGTTTTTTCTCCTTTTTTAACTATGGAAAACTTTGCTATGAATAAAGTTTTAATGAAAATTCTTTATTAAATTTTAAAGATCATTTTAAGTTTTAATTTTGTGAAATGAGGTTTTCTAAGAATAGGAATTTAGTTACCTTCTATGTTGCACATCTTAAGCTATTTAAATAGAATAAAAACCTTTTTTAAGACCAATCTCTCAGGGAGACAAGCATTTGAAAAAACCGCGTTTTTTTGTAAAATTCATCCTGCAAATTTAAATTCGGATCCGATGCTCTTGGTTTTTTTTTTTTTTTTTTTTTTCCGCAGACAAAGCAAACGTTTGTCTTGATCAATTTTTTTCCGATAAGAGATGGGTCCGATAAGAGTGGATTGTCCGATAAGTCTTGTGGTGGATCCGATAATCTTGGTCAATTTTTTTCCGATCCACTCTTATCGAACCCATCTCTTATCGGAAAAAAATTGACCAAGACAAACATTCGCTTTGTCTGCAGGAAATTTTATTCTGCCTGTCGGATCCTTTAAATTTACAGGATCAATTTTGTGCAGCCATCTTCTAAAAGATCTTCAATCAATAATGAGATTGAATACTTATGGTTTTCCATTTTCAGTTTGGTCGATACTATATAAGGCAAATCGCGCCTCAAAATTAGATTATATATAGTGACTATGGAAGGCAGGGCAGGAACTGTGCAGTAGAGTGGGTCGGAAACCACGAATTTTTAAATTTGAAAACGCCTGATATGGGAGTCTATGCCTTATTATGATAATATTAACATCATTTTTTCAGATTTTTTAAACGACATTTTGAGATGGCGCAATGACCTTGAAAATTTTGAAAAGCTCATAGGGATCATACAAGTAAGCATTATTTTGGCCTTTCAAGACCCCCCCTCCCCCATCCCTGATAGTAAGCAGAAATAGGCTTCCTCTTATGGAGATTTAACATCAGCGTAAGCATTTCGGAGACCTTTCCCTCCCCTTTTCACTTTCAGTGCTTACGTAATACTTGTATGATCCCGTATAAGGGCAAAAAATAAGTTTTTTTTTTTTTTTGCTGAAAAAACTATTGCTTTCAATCGGAAATTCTGCCTAGATTTTGAATGTGAAGTCCAAAAACACTTTAAGAGTACTATTTTTAAGCTAAGTAGGAAACAAGTCTAAAGGATTTCAGTAATTAAAAAAATCCTAAAGCTCAAAAACCATACATTTAAGGTGATTTTGGACTTAATATTCGTAATCTACGCAGAATTTCCGATAAAAAGAGCGATACTTTTTTCAGACAAAAAAAGAAAATTTTTTTTTTTTTGTCCTTACTTGGGCTTTTCAAAATCTTTAAGGTTGATAGTAGAAAAGAATAGTTGAATAGATAGTAGAAAATTAGGGTTGATAGTATTATGAATAGGCCATAAATTTCCACACCATATCACGCGTTTTCAAATTCAAAAATTCGCGTTTTTCGACCCACCCTACTGTGCAGGTGCATCTAATTCAAGAAAAGGAGAAGAAAAAAAAATAGAAAAAGAATTGAGGTACGGTATATTAGGATTGAAATAGCTTTAATAAGATCGAAAATCAGCAGTGCAATTTGGCTTTAGATGCCTTGAACAAGCACTTTCCATTCCCGAACTTTGTAGTTTTCTCCCAAAAACAATTTAATTTTACAACAAAACGAAATGAAAATATTTTATCGTAACCCTATTCTCTATATTGATTAATGAAGAAATCTTGGCTAAAGGGTTAGAACAAACTACGCAAAAATTTATTGCATTTATATAACGACGTTTCGTCTTCTATTCTCAACATCATAAATCAACATCATAATGCATGATCCATGGGATCATGCATTATGATGTTGATTTGTTTTCGTACTCGGTTTGTTAAATTATTCTAGTAATTCTGTGATATAAATGTAAGTCAACCAGGTTAGGTTAGGTCAACTACTTGTACTTTTGATTTAATTTTTTAATTTTTTAATTGTCCTTTCTGTCTTTGTTTTTAGAGTTGGATCGTTAACATTTATTGAAAATTTAGTATGAACCTGATGATGTCTAAATAGAATAGAAGACGAAACGTCGTTATATAAATGCAATAAATTTTTGCGTAGTTTGTTCTAACCCTTTAGCCAAGATTTCTTCATTAATCACAAAACGAAATATGGGGAAAAAACGACCCATTTGAATTTCGGAATAGCAGGGGGCGGCAGCGATGGAGGAAGAGGAAATCTATCCTTTATAAGTATTATCATTATTTTTTTCTCCTTTGTTCAGACTAAAGAAAATTATTTTCTTTTTTAAATCGGTATAATTATTAACATTTTAATTTCCCATGTTAATTTTTAACGATCCATTCTTTTCACGGTAATTGGATTCCTATTTAATTTTTCCCACTTTTACAAGCTGTTGTTTCTTATTCCTTGAGAATATTCGTTCCATTCAAAACAAAAATCGCCAATTATAAACGGAGCAAATGGGTGTCTGTTCAGTTCAAACCTAACCTTTAATAACGTTACCAATATTTAAAGGTTCACAAGAAAAAAAAATGTGATAGAAAAATTAAACAATTTTTTTTTCTTTTTAATCGCCCTGAATCTGAAGAATATTTGGAATATTTCTCAAAAATCTTGAATCTGCAATTATTTTTCGAGTCGGATTTCAAAATCTAAATAATCAGCTATCTTGCAAAACCAAGGCTTCTGTCTAGAGCAGGGCCTTAACAGTTCTATTTTCCGGAAGCTCCTGAATAATAGAGCTGTTAAGGCTTTAACTCTAAGCCATTTCATATAAAATGGCGGTGAGTTTTTTATTCTAGGAATATTATTTTCTGTACCTCAGTGCTGCCTGAACCAAGCCAATTCAAGGATTGCAACTTCTTATTTCGAACCCGACTTTACAAAAGGTATACAGGCTCAACGATTGGCAGTGCTGATTTTATATCTTCTGCTGGCAAGTTTATTTTGTTAACAAAGCAGAAAAGTTAACTCGCAGAAGACATTAATTTTCAAGAGTTGGCAACGCTTGTATATGCTTTGGAAAATCGAATTTGAAATGAGAAGTTGCAATCCATGAATGGACTTGGTCTAGTTCTGCACTCAGGTACGAATTTCAAAAAAAGAAAAAGAAAGGGGAAGTGTTCAATGAATTCGTTACTGTTTGTGAATAAAAAAATTGTATCAGAGCATTTTCTCTTTTTACATAATGGAGAAAACTAAGAAAGAGAAAAGGTTGAGACTGGAGGATATTAACCTTTTTCAAACGGAGAGAAAAACCTGTGGCCCAAGATGTTTTGGCTGACTCCTTAGCTGGGCTGTTAAAAGGCACACATATTATACTTAACGCCTGAAGGGGAAAGGTAGCGTTATTTTCCGAAACAATGAGCTGTACGAGGGGGAGGGGGAGGGGGAGGGGGATGGAAAGACGCAAACTGGCCCATTTTGGTTTTCGTAATACCCCATAAGATTTGAACTATGAAAAGCATGCATTTATGGTTAGATTAAACGTACGGCACTGTGATCGTATATAATAAATAAATATTCCTTCCTTTACTGATCACACCATTTTTTTTTTTTTTTTAATAATAGTCATATGCGCATTTCGGACTTATTACTGCCCATCTTCATTGACTAAAGATCTATCAAATATCTTTATCTAATTTTTTAGTCACTGAAGATGGACAGTACTATGTCCGAAATGTGCATATAATTATTTTTAAAAAATAAATGGTGTGATCAGTAAAGCAAGAAACAATTATTCATTACTTAATCATTACTTCATGTATTTGGTTGTCATAATAAGCAATTACTGTAGCTGCATTTTAGACAAAGAAAATGAGATATCATTTTATGGAGGGCGTATATAGACTTCTCTTTAAAAAAAAAAAAAAGAAAGAAAAGAAAAAAGAAAAGGTGAACAGAGTTATTTTTCTTCTGGATTTTTTTTTGGGAATTGGATCAATTTTAGAGAGCTTTGAAATTTTGTTTATTTATTTATTTTATTTATTTATTTGGTACAATGGACCTCATTGTGAGGTATATGATCTTGTCATCAACGATATAAAAAATAAAGTAATAAGTAATAAAAATTTGTCCTTTTCTTCGTCAAAATCCTTTGTTACTTCCACCTTGAAAAGGATGAGGGTCAATAAGGCCGTTTTTTGGGCTAAATTTTTTTTTTCGTGAAATTTGATCCTTGAGTCCTGGTAAATGATTCCCCAAAAGAATTTTCGATTTCGGTCGTCGGAACCCTTAATATTCGCCTAAAACCATGATATTTTATTAAAGCAAATTTTAAGGATCAGCATAGGAATTAAAAAATTTTATTGCGGCAGGGAAGTATTCCTACCTAAGACCTTTTAAGGGTATTTTTTCATGTTCCGAAAAATGTGTAGAACCCCCTTAAAAGCGGCAATTTTAGGTGTTTTTATTTTTTTAAACACCGTTCTTCCAAGGATTTCTGAAAGCTGCATACAGTATATTATAGCTTGCCCTAAGATAAACCTCACGTAATTTTTCCCGTTTGCGAATCCAATGGAATCCATTTGAAAAATGCATAAGACGCGGTTTTTACGGCCTATTTGAGCTCCCTGGTAGTCAGATCTGAATTTTTTTTAAAAAACATCATTTAGGAGTGACAATTAATCGATTCCAGCCATTATCCCGTTCCACCATGATCAAGTTATCTTAAAAAAAACTTTAAAAAATTATTAACATTTTAAAAAAAATCACTTTGCATTTGATGTGTTCCATAACAAGTTTTTGAAAATGAAATGTGAAAAATATAAACGATATATGTATTTTCTTCTATTTTTTGTATTAAATTGTTATTTTAGATGCAAGACATCATTCCTAAAAATAAATTAAAAATACCAACTAACTTAATACGAAAAAAGAAGGAAATATACAGATTATTTATAATTTTAATATTCCATTTTCGAAAACTTGTTATGGAACACATCAAATGCAAAGTGATTTTTTAATAATTTTTTAAAGTTTTTTTTAAGATAACTTGATCATGGATGGAACGGGATAATGGCTGGAATCGATTAATTGTCACTCCTAAATGATGTTTTTTAAAAAAAAATTCAGATCTGACTACCAGGGAGCTCAAATAGGCCGTAAAAACCGCGTCTTATGCATTTTTCAAATGGATTCCATTGGATTCGCAAACGGGAAAAATTACGTGAGGTTTATCTTAGGGCAAGCTATAATATACTGTATGCAGCTTTCAGAAATCCTTGGAAGAACGGTGTTTAAAAAAATAAAAACACCTAAAATTGCCGCTTTTAAGGGGGTTCTACACATTTTTCGGAACATGAAAAAATACCCTTAAAAGGTCTTAGGTAGGAATACTTCCCTGCCGCAATAAAATTTTTTAATTCCTATGCTGATCCTTAAAATTTGCTTTAATAAAATATCATGGTTTTAGGCGAATATTAAGGGTTCCGACGACCGAAATCGAAAATTCTTTTGGGGAATCATTTACCAGGACTCAAGGATCAAATTTCACGAAAAAAAAAATTTAGCCCAAAAAACGGCCTTATTGACCCTCATCCTTTCAAGGCTCTCTAAAATTGATCCAATTTTCAAAGAAAAATCAAGAAGAATAATTATTAATCAGGATCACAATTATGTCATCAACAGAATTTTTTTCTGCTTCGTTGCAAAAGTCATGTTTTTTTTTCCTAAAATACTAAAAAATCTGTGAAGTGTGAGTGACTTTTAAATAGTGGCAGACTCTTGCTTAGATTTTTTATCATTTTCTTATAGGGTAACCCTTTTTTTTTCTTTATCAGGTTTCAGAATTCAAGGTTTTCGGATTGCTTACGGACATTCTCGATTTGTGATTAGAATTTTGAATTAGGACTAAGAACTTAGTGCTTTACGGACTAACGGATTTGAAAACGGCTATTGAATTGGGACGATTTGGATATTATACTGGCAAAAGGAAAAAAAAAAGATCTATCGACTAACGTAAGTCGATTAAGTAAATAAATAATCGACGGAATTTCAGTAGGCTGAGCACATGGTAATTGGCAGCTTTACAATTCAAAACATAGTCACAGTTCTGTTATGCAAAAGTCAGCATCTAAACAGCAGAGCTGCTAATTATCATGTGCTAAACCCCTTGACTGTACCTGCGGCATGTTAGCAAATATTCATTTTTGAATTAGCACCACAATTCGAAATCTTTTTGTTTTTGTAAGCATACATAAGCAATGTTTTTTATTCTGTTGCAATAGACAATGTCAAGATGAACTCAAATTTCGAAAAAACAAAGAACTTCGCACAAAACAATAGGAATTTAACTATTGGAAAAAATTCGATTTATTTTTGAATGTAAAATTCATCCGACAGCCGAATTCTTATTATTTTGTGCGGAGTTCTTTTTGTTGAAAGATTGGCATCAATACTCAAAATTTTCGAACATCTGTCAAAACAAAAAAAGAGGAATTATTTTCGATTCGAATCATCGATGAAACCCCTGGGCCATGCGACATCATCGCTTGACTCAGCTAGAAAGGTTAAAACCATTTATTTTGATTGCCGGTCTCAATGTCGTGATGTCTCCAACCTCGCCGGAAATAGGAAATGATTACTTTCTAAATAACAAGTTTCGACCTTTCAAAACACGATAGCTCGTTTTTTTTATACGTCAGCGCCCATTTTTTTTATAGAGGATAAGGGGGGGGGGGGGGTTAGACCCCTCCTCTTCACCAATTTTTTTTTTAATATCTCCCCGAAAAAAAATCGAAAAAGACAAACCAATGAATGACATTTTTCTATTAGAAAAAACACAAACTTTTTTCATGATTATTAAAACGAAATATTTCCTTATTCCGAGAATAAAAAAAAAACTGAAATGGCTTCTTTAATTCACAATTTAATAACACGGTGATAGAAAACAGATCCAGTTTCGTAATTACCAACTTTAGGAAGATTAAATTCAATGATGATTGCTGTTATTTCTAAAAAGGCAGTTTTATATTGTGTACAACACGTTTATTCTTACATTTTATATCGTTTTAAATCGAAAAACGATTTTTCTCTTTTTCATTCCTCCATATGAAGCTGATACAATGAAATTACATTAAATGGGGTGGTAGAGCTTAAAAGGGGGGAAAACAATAGGAGGATGAATCCATCAAAATAAATAAAAAGATGTGATTAAGGTTCGGGAAAGCACGCAGGAAATTTAAAATAAAATAATTAATAATAATTCGACACCCTTAATTTGAAGAGACCTGACAGAAAAAATGAGCGCGAAATTTTGGAGGCATATTACCATGCGCGTTGATTTTTCCTTCTGTCTGTTTACGTTTTCAATTGTTTTCTGAAAGCACTTTTTATTCAACTGTCTCTTGCAAACCTAATGCGCATGATCATATGCCTCCAAAATTTCGCGCCAATTTTTTCTGTCGGATCTTTTCTAATTAAGGGTCTGCGATAATAATGCACAGAAAAAAGAGCAACCAAAACTACTGGCATAGATATATTCAAGCACGCGAGCGGGGAAACTGGAAAATATACACGGAAAGTGGAACAGATTATTGAATCTACGGCGATCTATTTTTTTCGAATAATAGAAAATGGAATTTTCCGATAATGGAAGGTTTTCAAAAAACTGTTCGGACTACCCGTATCATCATCACTGAATTTTCGTTTTGGCACCATATTTTTCTTTAAAAAGAGCGCAACTCTGATCTCAAAAGAATCCTATACTAAGAGGGTGGTTCCAAAAAAATCTGACGGAATCCATTTCTGACGTAATTGGAGTTTTCACGCTAAGAATCGAATGAATAAAATGTTGATGAATCCCCCCAAAATTTTTCCAAATTAATATTTTTTTTTTCTTTTATAACCACAACGATTTTTATAAAACGTATGATGAAACCGGCAATGATCTTATAGGTTCATATTAAATCCCGACTCTTTTTTTTTAAGTGAAGCTATTCATTTAAAAAAACACGACCTTGACAATATACGATATTGAATATCATGTCAATTATGGTCATTGTGGTTGCCTCTTTGTTCCTGAAAATTACTGGCGGTATACTCGGTTAAATACGATTTCGGGTTTTCAATTATTCTTATCATTTTTTAAACGAGGAACGTGATTCTTGGGAAAAACAAAAATCTTCGCTTGTAAATTCGCAGAAGAATTTTTTTTTTAAATCACCGAACGAAAAGGTCGAACAGGAAAAAAAATCGGGATGAAAAAAGTCTGGAAAATAATGTTATTAAGACCCTGTACGTCATATCAAATGAAAGTGAATAAAAAATCTGTTAAAAAAAGACCGTCAATTACGGAGGGGGGCATTATCCAATAAAGACAGCGGAGTCAAGCTTTCCCGATCACATTTTCAGAATTAAACACCGACTAAGTAAATTTGGATTTCATTCGGACGAAAAGGTAATTCAATACATCCCCATCATAAATACTCGAGTTTAACCATTGTTTAACTTACCTAAGGTGAGTTTCCATTAGGATCATGACACAACTAATAATCAAGAGAAACTCCCCCGGGACTATATGAGTAAAAAAAAACCGGAATGGAAATAAAATTTTTAAATCCAAATTTTTTTTCTCTGGACTTGATACGTTCCCGTACCTTTCCTTCTTTTTTAAGCTTTTCTGGATTTTCTTTTTTTCTCCCGATTTCAGGGGCACATTAACCGTCGTTAAATTATCCAGATCTAGTAGGAAGAAAAATATAATGAAGAGATGACCTTAGACAGGAAAAATGAGGTTATAGGGGGAGCAATTCGCTGTTAAATTTGTTTGATTTTCAACCGATCCAGTCTGCGGTGCGAAAGCCCATCAAAAAATTTATTTCCAGTTTTTTTAAAATTCTAAGCTCTCTATTCTGATTTTGGGTGTTGCGACTTTGATGTTTTCGACTACATTTGGAACAATTCTTAACCAGTAATATTTTTTTATCAGTTTCAAGGCGAAATCGCTAACAACAATTCCTTAATCATTTTGATTAAATGAGTAGTAACTTGTAAATAAATATCAATTTCCATGTGCGCTTTTGAATATAAACGCCGCGCTTTTCAACGATTCAGAGGTACATCCCATCAAAATTTTTCCAAAATTTAGAAGTTGTTACTAAATTTTTTTTTAAATTTTGTCTTCATTTATCTCGAACAGATCTGCATTGCAATATTAGTTTTGTACTTTAGTGCAGATGTTACCAACGCTAATTAGTGTCTACTGCAAGTTATCTTTTCTGCTTGCTGTTAGCTTACAAAATGAAACATCAGAAGTTACAAATTAGCGTTACCAGCGCTTGAACCGATATTAATAAATGAGTTTGAACTAAGTTGGAATTCGTGAAAGGACTTGGTCTAGAAAATTAATACGCATTGCTTCTTTTCAAAAGTTGCCAAATCGTTGACTTTGTCAAGGAGCAGAAGGACCATTGAAAGGTCCTGTCGTTCATACGACGGCACCATTGTGCTTACTGAGCCTCTGCACCGCCGTGGTAAGGGAAAAAAGCGTATCTCAGATTTTGTAAACAAATGCTTATCTCGATATTAGCTGTTGTTAACGGAAAGAATGACCTTGTTTGCGAAATTTCAGATACGGTTTTTTCCCTTCACTCGGCAGAGCTGTGCAGCATAAACTGTAAACCTTCTGCTGTAGATGAATTCTTATCAGCTATTTAAAACATAATGAGAATGTTTAGCTTAAAGACAATCCACCTTCTATTCCTCAGGTAGGAGGACTAAATTTTTGAAAACTAAGTAGAGAAAAAATTGATTGGAAGCTGGATTCGAACCAACGAGGACTCACACATCCTTGAACCCCAATCCGTGGGAGAACGCCTTAACCGCTCGGCCATTCCAATCGTACGCTTCCAACTGCATTTTACTCTACTTAAATGATTCGTTTCATTGATATTAACTCATTCATTGATATTAACATCATTTCATTGATATTAATGAAAGTCGAATGTCGTAAAGACCTACTTAGTTCATATGAGTTAATATTAATGAAACGAATCATTTAAGTAGAGTAAAATGCAGTTGGAAGCGTACGATTGGAATGGCCGAGTGGTTAAGGCGTTCTCCCACGGATTGGGGTTCAAGGATGTGTGAGTCCTCGTTGGTTCGAATCCAGCTTTCAATCAATTTTTTCTCTACTTAGTTTTCAAAAAAAAAAAAAATAATGAGAATGTTTTGCCACTTGACCACATTTTGAATCCTGTGGCCTGAAACTGAAAAGCCTGGAAAATCAGATCGTGCATGTCCTAAAACTTCACCATGCTCTTTTTCAAAGCAAAGAAATCTGGTGAAAGAGGAAAATTAATACGACGAAAATAGGCCAGAAGAAGTGATTAATTAATTACGTACATTGATAAAAAATAAATTCAGAAAAAATATTTTTTGATTGAAAATCGATTTCTAAAAACAAAAGTTTACTCTATTTTTGCAGAGAAACATTTTTTTATTTTCCGAATATCTCGAAATATTGTTAATGAAAAAAGCGGATGTACTAATTATTGGAGAGAATATTATAGAGAGATGTACAAAGAAGGGGGCCATTAACTGGACTTGAATTATTTATAAATATTCTATTGGCTGCCTTTTCAAAATCAAATGAAGCAGCCAATCACAAGCCTTTATTTAATTTAAGCATTCTTTACTCCAGTTTCCTTTTTTTTTAATTTTCGAATTTTTTTTTTTTTTTTTTGTAATTAATACTTTTTCTTCCATACATAATTCGTAGTTTAATTTCTATGTGCTTCCTTCGATCTGTTTTTGAAAATAATTTTTTTTTTCGATTCCAACCCCCTTTCCCTCTTATCCCCCCAGATTTTAATTATTTAAACGATTTTCTTTTATTTCGGACTTTTTTTTACTTCTTTTTTTTTTTTTTTAATTGGATTTTTATATAAGCTTTTTAGATAATTCGAAGGTGAAAAATGTTTCGGAGGGTTATAAACTCCCCTCCCTTTCGACCTTATGGGAAAATATGCGTGTCCGGAACAAAAAGCAATTTATCAGAAAAAAAAGGAAAAAATATAGTGAGCGAGCTCTTTTGATATCAATTCAATTCGTTTAAGTCATAATTGCCACGATTTCGGAATTACTATTATTTCCGTGGAATCATTTTTGTTCTTGTAAATCATTTTGATGTCCTTTAACGGTTCGTCCAAATGAACTTGCCCGTCTTCAGCTGTCGCTCTTTAAATCCTAATTTAAATGTTTGATGGCTTTTCCGATCGATGGATAACTTTAAATTTTTGAAAATTTTCAATTCGATTTTTGCTAAATTGTGTTCAGCATTTAGATCGCGAGTAATTTCATTTGTCTTGATCGGAAACAGGACGAAAATTCTGGAAGACCCTTCGGTAAAATAATAAAAAATTAAAGATTAAAGAAAAAGAAATTTTTTGTTGTTGTGGGAGTACCGAACATGAATACAGGTACCCATTGTAAAAGGGTAAACATATTTTCCAAATGATTACTAAATGCTAATAACATATCAGAAGTACAGAAATGTCGTTCTAATGTTTTAAAAAAAACTAAATGATATAATTTTTTATGAAAAGGGTATTATGAACGACACTAAGTCGAACAGTTTAGAAATGCAACCTGGCTTTATAAAAAAAAAAAAAAAAAAATAGGGTCAATTTTTTTCTAATGAATTTTTTTTAATCTTTTGTTTAAAAGTTTAGTGATGTAGGCATATGCTTTCTGAGAGCTGCATTCCATAATTATAAATAGCAAATTTTTCAACCTTTTAGTGAAATTCGCCTCACTTACCGTTTCTGAACTGCATTTCTTTTGCTGTAGATATTTATATCGCTTGGTGTACGTTCTACCGTTTGTTCGAATGTAGGTTCTCCATGCGTGTTCCAGTATTGCAGTAAAATCCGGATATAGCATTAAATTCATATACAACCTGTCGGTATGATAGCGATATTGGTAGCAATATAAAAAAAATTAATGTATCTGCCAATTATGCAACAGATGAAGTAGAATACCTGTGAACCCTTGCCCCTAAACGAAACGTTCTTACCCAAAACCGTCAGAATAGTCAACTGAATTTGCACCTTTTAAATCTTTCTATTTTTTAAGATTCTGGATACATTACCAGGAAAATTTCTCTAATCATTTTTAAAGATATAGTCGTTTTATAATTTTTTTTTTTATATTTTCAGGTAAGTTTCCTTGGATTTGAATCAGGATCCATTAAAACCTGTTAAATTTTTTTCTGTAAGTATGGGAGTGAACCCGAAAAAAAAATCTAAAACGAAATTTTTTTGAATATAAAACAATTAGTTATAGTTTGAGATTGTACCTTTAATCGTATGTACCGAAAAATTATTTAAATTTAGGCATAGCGCTTAACGTACCCGGTCGGGGGCGGCGGGAAGCGCCCCGCTGAACGGCTAGTTTGTAATAAGGCCCTAAGCTTTGCCGTTGTTCCCGTAATTTGTATTTCTGTGATACATCAAGAATAAGTTCATTATAGTAGGCCAATTTGGCTATTAAATTAACTTTCGGATTTAAACTTCCATATATTTCACTACAAATTATTTACAATTGTATTGGTTTTGAAGGCTCTCCTTGATAACAGCAATTAAACTTTAATAACGAAGTAACTCGTCGGTTGTAAAAAGATAATCATAAACTATTTTTATTTAGGAATATTTCGGTCTATAGGAGTCTTAAAAGAACTGTGTAGAGTGCATATTTAACTTTGGAATGAACCCAGATTCAGTTAAAGTTATGAGCTGACGAACTCTGTTTAAATTTTTTCCAAAAAAAGTCACATCCCTTTTGAATCTCTTTCTGCTTGTTGGCAGGAAAAAAAAAATCTAGTACATTTGGACTTCAAGCAAGTAAAAAAAAGTGAAGATATTATTCGAAGCTCGAGAATTGTAGCTTTTATATTAAAGTTTTAAAAAAAAGAAAAAATAATGGTTCAAATAAGCCAAGTAAAAAATCAGTCATTTCTATTTAGGCGAATTTTGTCTCTTGATGTTGCATAGTTAACATCCTTATCATTAACAGTTTCTGAAGGAGGCCTTTGTTCAGCAATGGCCAGATACAGACAGAGATGATATGGGAGGGCACTCTTCATCTATTCGAATACCAGTAGACATTTATAAAACAAATCGACACATTTTAGGTATTTTTAGTCACCAAGCTGCTTTAAAAAACACCATGTCTTTGATTTGCGGCTGTAAGTGCAACAGTTTAATCTCCCTTCGATTAAAATAACGAATTTCTACCACTTTTTGTCCAAAACCATGAAGTATATTAGCAGTACAATAGGACGGCCGTTTCGCTTCGATTATTTTTGTTGATCAATACAAGCGATAGCAGATAAGTCTTCATCTTCTTCGTAGTATCTTTTCACATCAGTGACAGAAATATCGTGTCCTTTGCTGAAGTAATATCCATAACCTGTTAATTCCAGATCGACTTTATCTGCATACATCTGCAGCTGGAATGGACTTTTACTTTTACTATTTATTATCTGAAATTCCCACATAGCATACGGACTCAACATCAGGTCACCTGATATAATTTTGTCATAAACGTTATTTTTATGTACTGGGTTCCCTTGAACATCTCTTTCGAATGAATAAACAAAATTTTGACTACTAGTCGTTATTATATAAATGCTGTTCTTGAACCGGTAGTACGAATTTCCTAAATGGGTTGCATTTACTTTGAATCCCTCAAGTTTGTTTTTTATTTCCGCTGATACGTTCCGATCATTCGAACGAAAATTAATATCGATCTTGTTAAACTTGATAGCTTCTTTGTCAGAGTTCGCGATCAAAATGTCAGCCATTACTACTACTTTTTTACCTGATAATAATTCCAATATCATTTTCCTATGCCTTTCGTTTTTCCACACAAAAAAAGGTTCCGAAGACTTATAATCGCTATTAAACCATCCGCTGTTGATGTATTTATCATGTTTAATTATAGAGGATCTATATTCTTTTATTTTTCTTGTAACGACCTCCACTTTTTCCATAGCTTGATTCACGAAATTTTCAAAATCATCTTGTAGCATTAGATGAGGTGGCAACAAAGGTTGTTCGAGATACAGATAGACAAGTGGAAATGTTGTCTGCTTCAACGCATCAATTGCTGTTCGGTAGTGTTGCAGCACAAGATCAGATCTTATGGATATTTCCAGTTCATTTGCAGCTTTCCAAACTTCTGGATCTGCATAATCCACAGAGAGATTGATGTCAGCGATGTAATCAGCCAATTCTTTCTGATATTGATAGTCTTGAATTTGATCATATACTTTTATTAATGTTGTCATTACCTCTTCTAAGTTTTCTATGCAGCTATTTAAATCCTCTTCTACATAAAAACCTTTAGTAAATCGACGCAGGTGTAGCTTCATGTCTTTTAAAACAATTTGAACTTGCCATTTGCTTATTTGCAGAGTAACTTTGGATTTCGAATTTAGCTGGCTGGCTACTTCGCTGATGTCGCTTTCCATTTTTGTCAAAAGGGGTATCAGAAAATTATATATTTCTTCTTCGTGTTGTGTTAAGCTTTGAATGTTGCGGTCTGCTTGTTTAATCGCATCATCTATGGCTTCGATACTCGTTTGATCGTATTTGTGCCTTTTGCGAGAATTTAGTGCCGTGTCACTGATTATTTTTATTGAGTCAGGGAGATTATTTGAACGAGACATTGCAATATTACTTATTGACTGAATATCAGATCTAACTGAATCAGACTTTAGGATTAAAGAATCCCCTAATTGACCACCTACATCTGCCAACGTACCCACAATTTGACCGACCACCCCAAAACATTTGGCGATTCGTCCAAACGATTTCAAAGCAAGAAGTATATAGTTCATAATTATCATGCTCTCTAATTCTTTTTTTTTCCTAATTAGTTTATTCTTCTCTTCTGCAGCTTCCTCTTGTAAGATTGTAATTTCCTGAATCAGACTTCCAATATTTTGATTAATAATATTTGCAATGATGTCTAACTGGGGAATAATTTGATCCGCTACGACGCTATTAGCCTCTTTAATTTTTTCGCTGATGTTCTGCCGATATCTATTGACTGTTGCTATTTTCTTTATATTTTCTTTTAAATTCTTGAAGTTGGTAATTTCCTGTATCAGTAAGCCTACCCACATAACACAGGTTGGTTGAATAACGGTTGTGGCAACGTCTTTTGGTGACGACCGACGTTACCAACCAAAAGTCAACTAGTTTGAATCGATAACGTTTTTTCAACTATGTGGATAATACTAGAAAACAACGTCGGTAACAGACCCAAAAGCAACCCGGTCATTTCAAAACGTTAATTTACCGTTATGGCTACGTTATATGACAACGGGTGATATAGGTTAAAAGCCAATATAAATAGGGCTGACGGAAGTAAACGTCTTTCTTTTTAGTATTCTAATGCAATAGAAAACAACACATTCGTTGCTAACCAAAAAGCAACCGCCTGACTTTCAGCAGAATTTCTCAATCTCGGCGACTAAGATGGTATACCACCACATCATTTCAGGGAGTGTAGGATAGAGTCAAAAGCTATGAAACAGACGTGGTATTCACGTCAATCAGACGTGGTATTGACGTCTACCAGACGTGTTATTCACGTCTAATAGACGTAATTTTCTTTCGAGTATCGTACAAATTTAAAGCCTAAATATGGAGCTCTATTTTATTTCACGATGTTAAATAATTGCATACCTATGTTTTTGCAGGGGACGCATATTTATAACGAATGCATGCAAATTTTCGCCGTCGTAGAACCCATAACAGTTTAGATACGCTTGACGGTGGGAAAAAGTTTAAATCTTTTTCATTTTGCTTCTGCCGTTTTTGTTTTTCAAACATTGTAAATTAAAACAAAAAAAAAAAAAAAAAGTTTTTTAGCATGGGTTTTTATGGCGGCAGCCCTAGGGCCAATGACCGAGGTCATTTACATTACATAGCAACATTATTTTTGTATTATAACAAAGGGTAGTCGCCATTATCTTGCAGCAGGTAGTAATGGTGTCACGTGTCAGATTTGATCTTTTTTTTTTCTCAGGCTTTTCAATTAGTGATGCCGATAAATTGAATAAGTTATCGATGTACTATATCGATATTTTTTTTAAAAAAAATATCGACCTCATCGATATATCGATTGAAAAGCTATCGATAAATGAATTATCGATAAATTGAACCAATTTTTTCAAAAAAGCAAAAAAAAAAAAAAAAAGGTTGCTGACCAAAAAAAAAATAAAAAGTTTGTTGATGGTACTTTTTTTCTTCTAAAAAGTTTTGTTTTGTAATGTTTTGTTTAAAAAATTAAAAATTTTTTTGCAAAATTTGCAAAATTCCCGAAAAAAATACAGTTTTTTTCCCGAAAATATCGTTCAAATTATCGACCAGAAATTTATCGATATGGTGTATCGATAAAATTGTAAATATCGAAAAAATATCGATAATTTTTGCGTCGATTTATCGATATATCGAAGTTATCGATAAAATATCGGCATCACTATTTTCAATACAATAAAACTTAATATTGGTTAGTTTCTACTTGTTTTGCCAGGTCTTGTGTGGTTTAGTTTGTAAGGTCGCAGGGTTGATTGGTTTAGGTGTGAGAGGTCTTAGGTTCGAATCTTGCTAGGTGTTATGACCTTTTCAAGGTGTAGGGATTTTTTCAGGGTCATTTCTAGTTCAAGATGGGCATGCTTCGTTATTCAACAACAATTACAAATATAAAAGCTTCGAAAATAAAAAAAAACAAATCCCTAATTTTTTTTTTTTTTTT
Organism: Liposcelis bostrychophila; assembly: GCA_037577465.1. Classification (NCBI taxonomy): domain Eukaryota; kingdom Metazoa; phylum Arthropoda; class Insecta; order Psocodea; family Liposcelididae; genus Liposcelis; species Liposcelis bostrychophila. The sequence continues at coordinate 1,890,620 of CM075213.1, read as the reverse complement.
GGTAATTATTATTATTATTAACAGGGGCATTTTTGAATATATCTCAAGAATGTTCTACGAGTATTGGAAAATATCGAAACATTCTGGAAATGGAAAATTATGGAAACCGGAAAACTGAGCCCGAATTTCCGGAATTTACCGGATATCAATATATCCGAATAAAATATCCTATGGACCCTGTGCTACTAGGGCATAAATAAAGTTATTTCCATCGTTGACAAAACGTTTTTCCGATGGTTGAAATAACGTCATTTTAAACGTCAGCGGGACCGTCATTTAGGGCGGACATCTTATACGTAAAAACAACGAACATTCATGACGGTTATTCTACGTTGCGGTAAAACGTTGCCACTACCGTTATTCAACCAACCTGTGTTATGTGGGTAGATATTGTTCTATGTTTATTAGTAAATTTGGGTATGAATGAACTCTTATATTACACATTTTACCTAAAACAGCAGTATATAAACGGTGAAGAACTGTTTTGTGTTCCATATTTTCAATTTGTTTTGCGCATTCGTCGATACGATTTAATATCGATCGGTAAAAATACATAATGACGTCTTTATTTAATCCTTGGAATTTACCACTACCAATTTGATTTTCCAACAAACGGAACTCGTTCACTAATCCTAGTCAGTTTAAGCTAATACCATCTAACTGCTTAATAAATTGTGTTAAAGAGTGCCTTTTAAAACGGTCCACTAAATTTTCTCGTAGATAATATTTATATTCATTTATAATATAAGTTTCGCTTTGATACGGTTTAGGCTGTTTAGGTTCTTTTTTAAGCCGTTAAAACCATTCTTTCCGTTCTCTCCAAAGGGAGCCCTGGCATTCATAATAATATTTTCTTGACCGCAATTTCCATTAACTAGTACAGGTACGATAAATACAGTTTTAGTACATGTATAATAATAAATGTCATTCCCATCTTTACCTCCTTTTCCTCCCTTACCACCTCTCCCATCGATTCCATGAGATCCTCTCTGAAGGCTTGTGATTGGTAACTGGAGCGATTTCCCCAAATTCCGTATTTTAATTTTCCCCTCAAAGCCTCCCAATCCTCCTACACCTCCATGTCCTCCGTTCCCTCCACTAGAACCTGGTTTACCGTAATATCGATACTTTTTACTGTCCTGGTTGTAAACGATAGTGGGGACAACGTTATACTCGAGTTGCTCCCAACGGAATGAATCATCTACTTTTGCATCTTCTCCGTCCATTCCGTCCAATCCATTTCCACCATCTTGACCAAATCCACCAGATCCTCCATTTGCAGTAATTGTCAAACCTTCGCCGTTTGCGAACTCGTTCCCTATGCCGAGAAAGTGTCCAGCCGGTCCCCCTGGCGACCCTTGGATACCTTGATCTCCGTGTAATGTTGGAGGGCGACCATCATGGGCTTGAGATGGTTGGGTAAATTGACCAGGTGATCCATCCAAATTTATTTTTCGAGCCCCTAAAATTTGCCATTTTGGTGAGACAATACTGAGTTGCAGTTCTTTTCCCACTTGATTTATATCTCTGTCGATAATTATCAAGTCAAGGGCAAAAATATTCAACGAGTATAAATCGTTGCCGCATGAATGATTTATTTTTCCGTTGTTGTCGATTATGTCACTCATTTTTATGTAGCTTCCTTTTATGACTAATTTGTCTGATTCTGGGCAGTACGCATTTATTATGTTTCGTTTGAGAGTTGTAGCCAACACGTGATTTATTTCTTTCGCTCTTTCTTCAGTTAACTCTAAATTTTTTACAAATTTATACTCCTCTATCTCGAGGCGATCAATTTTTTCCATAAACGTTTTGAAACTGTTCTGATCGATCTGCTTTCCTTCAATATCGTAGAGACCTACAGCTTCATATTTATTTCCCGCTCTTTGTACCCCAGCATTTGAAAACTTACTGTACAAGCTTTGTAAGAATGCATACCATTTTTCTGAATCGGAAAAGTATTTAACCATCTCATGAAAATGATCGATCCATTCTGGCGGCCAAGTTTCTGACGACCAATCACCGTTTAAAATCTTCAAAAGTTCTAAGCATTTTCTGTAACTCATTAACTGTAATGAGTTTTTTTTAAATTGGGAAGCAGCAGCGGGTTTTTCCTCAATTTCAAGTCTGCTTAGTTCTTCTCGGTAATTTTTATCGATTTCCTTTACCGTGAGGTTTTTTATATTATTATATTTATATTTTATATGAGAACTTTTTTCTTGATCGAGGAACTTTTCTTTACCCTGAACGTGTTTTTTAACTTTTGTCGCTTTATCGATACATTGCTCTATGGGGTGAAAATATACCGCCTCAAATGGAGGATTTAATTTTTCATCATTAACAGTTTGTAAGAAGTTGTAGTATCTACTTTGGTCTTCTAAATTTTTTACTTTATCTGAATTCACAGGAGTGTCGATCTCTAAAAGAGTTATGGTTCTGCTAAATTTATCTGACAAAGTTTTTACATCACTTAAATTGTTTTTTGCTTGAAGTAAAATGGGTAAACTTACGTTAATTGTGTGCATTTTTTTTAGAAGAGTATGCAGTTCGGATGTACCAGGAGGGATGCCTGTCTTATCTATAAAAATGTCAGTGTTGCTATTTACTTGATCGATTATGTTATTACAATATTGTTCCATTTGTCGGATTAGTACATCCGAATTAGATCGTATATTATTATTAATTTTGTCGACGAGTGTGCGGATATCATTTCTCGATTTGTCCGATACAGTATAGCCGAAAAAACTAACGTTTTTTACAGTAAAATCAAGTCTTTCCCGTAGAATTTGCTCTATATGCTTCTTCCCTTGTTGCATCAGCATAACCCTGCTCAGAGGTCCTGGTTCATCGGGCCTTCTGAATATTCCTATCCTCGCATAGTTTGCATTATTTTTCAAAACTAGAATATTCAAAAGCTGAAGAGTACTTTTACGAAATTCTTTTTCTTTTTCTTTTTCTTTCAATTCAAGTTCCGGATTTTTTAATTCTTCTTGTAACTCGTTTGCAACAAATTTTAAAAATGAAGCAATATTTTCGATAATGCCTTCATCTGAGGTAAAAATGTACTTTTTTAATTTCGTATTATAATATCCGATATTGTCGACCTTTGTCACAATTAAAGCAATACTATTTTGAAATTTTTCGATGTTCTTGATAAATTCGGTCGTGTGGCTCATTAATTTCATGAAATCTTGTCGGTCGACTCCCTGTCTAACAGAAGGATACCCAACGGTCATAATTATTTTAAAACTTTCAGCATGATCTGTTAACTTTTTAAGAAAGTAAGTTCCTGCTATGTCATGGCTGACACTTCTTGTATCACTAAAGCCAGGACAATCGTAATAGGCAGCGTTTGTTTTATAATCCACAACCAATTCAGGAAATGTCGTTTTAGAGGTTATGGTGGAATTACCAATTCGGATATTGCCATCTTCAATGATGAATTCGCCTGTTTCTTTTCCAATTTCCCGTGCTATTAATTTATTGTTATCCCCCGCAATCCACTGGAGAAAAGTACTCTTTCCTGCCCCGGTATTTCCAATCACCAAACTTATACTTTTATATTGGTCCGAAAGATTAATTTTTTTATCTCCTTCTTTTAATAATTTAAGAGTATTATCTACCTCACTGATGTTAGATGTTGCCTGTAAGCTGCATAAAAACATGAGAATTGCGGTAGAAGTAAAGAGGATGGTGCTGCTTTTACGCGTCATGACTGTTCTTTTTTTTTAAACTTTCGTTTACTGAAAAGATGCCGCTTTTATGGCTCAGGTAGTTGACAATGGTCATCCAGAGGACTCTCTGCCAGAATCTCCTATTGCATCATAACTGTAACGAAAAAAACACATTGTCTTAAATGTTAGTCTTTGACTCTTGGGTCATTTCGAAAAATTAGACCCAAAAGATCGTTTAGGTTTTCATCCGAAAATTTTCCCCTTCCCTTTTTGTAATCAGTTTGTAGATTTAAAACCTCATTGTCGTTTTTGGATGTTATATGGGCAAAAAGGAAAGCGTAATTTACAAAAACATCCTTAACAAATTTTAAATATTTTAATTTTTTCCCGCGTTTATCGAATTGTCGTGGCTCTGTTGTCGCCTTTCCCGTTTAGTAACGTGACCTCAAAAATCAAGATGTCGATATGCGTTAACCTAAAATATCCTGGTTTATTAATTTTATTTTTATTTTTACTTAATTTTAATATAATTATGTGCAATAATAATTTATTTTTTAACTGTTACGAATTTGTCAGATGTCGTTTGATCTCGTTTTATTATTTTTGTTGCTTTGGATTACCCACTATGTAGATTTAATCAATTGTCTAAATATGCGAGGTAAACTGTACAATATTTCAGTTTTATATCTTTTTGTCTGATATTCTTTATTAATGTTTTAGCTTCTGAAGATGGTTTAAATATAGACCGAAACTAGTAAAGCATATGTCGGAATAAAATTATTTTACTAAGTTCCATTACCCGTCAAAAATTAATTTAAATATACAAATCGGAACGTGAATCTCTTCAAGCTGTAAAGAATGCTTATCAGTGTTCCGTAAGGAAATACCCTTTGGTATATGCATGTCCCGCTTTTAGATGTTTTCAAAGCACAATCATTCTTATTCTTCCAATTATTACGCGTTTATTTTATATCGCCTATGTTTTGAGTTAGACTTATTACACTATATCCACACACGTGGATTATAAAAATCTTACATTATTAAATATTTTTAATTCTTTTTAGCTTTTTACCTTTTATTCCAATCCCAATGATTCCGACCTGTTTTCAGGAATTAATTAAAAAAGGTTTTAAAATTTCAACTTTAATTCCGATTTTAATGGTTTATGAAGTTGATTCCAAATCCAAATCCGAATCCAAATCCGGTTTTAAATGTAATAGGAACCGCAGCCCTGGTTTGAAAGAACTGTTTTCAGTATTTTTTTTAGAATTAGTATTCTGGAAAAAAAGAAATAAGAAAATAGTGTTGGATTTTTTTTTTTAAATCCTTACCTTTAATATCAATATATTCCACAGACAGTTAAAACGTGTGTAATTTTAAAATTAATTATTGATTTATGTCGGGGATTCTAAAGTTCTAAATTGATCAAGGGGTATCGAAAACTTAAAATAAAATTCAACCTTTTAACCTGTTAACAAATGTCTTTCTAAGATAATTTTTTTAAACGTCTTAATCGCTGTTTCAGAAGTCTGGTGTCAGCATGTAGTTGTAATTTTGAACACGACATAGAGAAGTGGACAAAAAATTCGTTAGCAATTCTGCCGCTGTAAGCCGCTTCACCGTAAATCCATTTTGTAAACAAAAGGAGCTTTCCGTTAGTTTTTGTCAACAAGGCTCCAGTTGAGCTATTTGAAAGAGCTTTGGGGCTGCTTAACTTTGAATTGATATCTGATGCTGCTTTATCATTTCTTTTTAACTGATTCTTCTTCAAAATAGCTTCCATGTCGATTTTAGATAATGGATTTGAAGAGGTCATAGACTTGAGCTATTGACAAAAACTGTTACGTTCTCTTTGTTTTTGGATTGACCCTTATATGAATAATGAGTCTGCATAGCATTCGTAGAGAATTTCTGCATAACTGGATCAGCGATTCCTTGTAAGTTTTTTCCTACTAGGCGAAAACCCTGATTAGTGTGAAAATAGTCACTGGTGCACTAGAAATAGAATAAACAGAAACGAATGAAGTGAAATGTTTAAAATCGTCCGTTTATTTTTGAATCGCCTTGCTTCTTATTGATAAAATAAATTTTTTTCTGTTGCTTTATTATTGTCAAAGTGACCTATTTGAGCTGACAAGGAAAATTGTACATACCAAAATAAGATAAGAATTCTAAGAATTTCACGGATGGCGGAAACTTTTTAAGAATAATGATATGGCAAATATTTATATCATTAGAAAAAAAACGTAAAAAAGATCGAGAAATAAGAGGGATTATACTACACTTATAATTCAGCCGAAACTTTTTTTTCGACTTCTACAAATACCAAACTGGCTACCTATTTTTAAAACTGTCTCGTCCTTCAGGCTATCGAAGGAGGCAATCAGCACCTTGCTGTCCGACCTCGGAAGAAAAATGGATTGTAAATTCCATAGCAAATGTCTTGCCACTACAACCACCTGAAAGTAATTGTTTTGTTTCATGATGAAAAAAAAAAAATAAACGGTTTACATTAATAAAAAAAAAAAGTTATCTTAAATATTCACTGAAAAAAGACCTCATCGATACCATTAAAAAAATGTAACGACTTTCCTCATTACTTGGCATAATGTCATTTTGATAGGATTTCAAAGACCATCATTACGATCAATCTAGTCGAAGATATTTTTTTTCCATTATTAAAAACAAAAATAAATGAAATAAAAAAATGAAATAATAAAATAATGCCGCAAAATAATAAAATAAAATAATTATTAAAATAATTTAATATGAAGAAATAAAAAAATGAAACCGCCATTAAAACGAACGAGATCGATCAATGAATCAATAAATAACAACCCAGAATTCTCGTTATAGTTAATTCCTTCACCTTGGCTTTTCATACATCTCATTTTAAATATAACAGTAAACCACAAAACGTCCGTAGTTTTGTATCTAATTCACCTATTTTGTGGTCTGGAAGATGAATATTGACATTTTTTTTCTAAAAGAAATTACACGATAAAGAATATAGAGTCGATTTTTAATTCTTTAATTTTTTATCTTGGTTTTTTAGTAATGAAAGAGGTCGGGGAGTAAAGAACTGCAGTAGTGAATCTATCTCCGGTTGAATTATAACCTTCGTAAAAGGAAAAGTCATTCGAAATTTGAATCACGTCCCGCACTGAATTGTATTTATATTCCTCGAGATACAACGGCAGTTAAACTTGGGAAAACAATCAAATAATAATGAGCCCCTTTACAATATAATAACATAAGGCGCTGCTTCTTTATTTCTTTCTTTTTATTCAATAATTAGTGGAGTTTTTCTTTTTTTTTCGGGAAGTCTGCTATACAGGGTGGAACGGAAAAAATTCCTCGAGTATCGGGTGTAAGAAATGATTTTCCAGTCAATTAATCGATCAAATTTGAAATTTGCACATAGACGAGATGGACGGTTGAAGGCTCGAGGAAAAGATCGGTAGGACTATGCCTCTTATAGGACCTTTGCCCCATGCAGCCCTCAGCACCACTGTACCCTTCATCATTAATTTAAAGAGGAAGCTTTTCCCTTAAGTCCTCGTTTTACAATATCGCAAATAAGTACTTTTATTTCGCGGCACTGGTCACTACTTAATTTGCCTCCATCATTCAATATCGAAAAACATTTTTGCCTTACAGATCCCTATCTTTTTCTTTTACAGTTTATTTATCTTCATAAAGTCCACCTAAAACTCTCAAGTTAAAAAAAAAAGGAAAACATTATCCTGTCTTTCAAATAAAGAATAAAAAGCACCGGAAAGTCCGGCAATTTATTTCCCGACTTGGAGAGGTTACAGCTTACAAAGCCCCATTCAACTTTTATATAGCTTTCTTGAATATTACATAAACGAGAAATGAAAGGTGGAAACCTTAAAAAGACATAAGGAACAAAGTTGAAATCCCTTTTGAATTACCTTAAAACGGGGAATGGTGTTTACTTCCTTCTGGCAATCAACTCACCGACTATTGTTATATAAAAGGTTGCAATTTTGTTAAGGATCTCCTTCTCTGTTTTGAGCTTTACTGAAGTTTAAGATTACTTTCTAAGCTATCCTTTTTGTTTAGTATTCTTCGCCGGACTCAAAAACCTTTGTTTTATTCTTTTTCAAAATCTACCTAGGTTGGATTTCATAATCTCGGATGTTTTTCTTTTAGCTTTGGGATTTTTTTTTTTTTTTTAATGATGAGAGATTACCCAAGTTTAACATTAAGACGTTGGCTGAAATTTCGCAAATCGGAGATTGATGATAATTATCTAGCGCATGTACCGTGAGGCTTTAAGGCAGTTATTGAATTATTATTCCATATTCCCATTTCCGGATGTGCCAAGTTTCTTGTTTAGATATTTTCAAGTTGGAAGCTTAGGGGCAGTAATTTCAATTTAATAAGAAAATAATAGTTTCAAATCAGTGCTGTTTTCTTTTCTGAAAACTGAGTTGAGTCTTTTATCTCTCCGATGCGGCATCTGGCATTATTGAGGCATAATCGTCATTTAAGATGCATTATACCAAATACCGGTTTTGCTTGGTGAATGTCTTAAACAGAAAGGCATATGTTTTATCCAGTTTCTTTGGAAGCACCAAGAAGTTTTCTTCTTTCGTCAAGAACTACCATGTGAACAGTACTTAAAATTTTGCGTCTTGCTGCCTTAGGCAAGATGTCATCCTTTTATTGGATAAAAATTGTTCATGGTAGTTTCTCATTTTCTGATTAATGTACACCGAAAAGGTGTTTACTGGTAGCCGATCTCAAACAAACTAGATTTTGCGTCTTGTGAAAAATTGACTAATGACCAATAAAGGTTTACTCACACCAAGTAAAATTTAACGGGCTATCGATCAAAACTACCGAGTCAAAAATCTGAGGTCAGAGTAAAGACTCTCCGCAAGAGTTGAGCTGGGGAGAGTCGCTCGGATGAACCACCAAGTCTTTTCTTTACCGGCTCCATATCTGTGTCCTGATAGGCAGTTCTTTGGACGCCAGTTATTTGCACCGATATGGTATACAGCTGGTGTATTCATAACGAAGGCAATAAGGCAATGAAGAGTGTTTAACCATATGCTTGAGAGCAGCATAACATACGGCGATTACTCACAAACGATACTCATCGTTTATTAGATAGATATTAGATTATTTAAATGATTAAGTCATTAAGCCTGTTGGTGGAGCTGCAAACCTTAGCTTTGAATCATCACTTTTGAAATCCACAGTTGATGTTCCATCCAAAGAGATACGCCTTCAATTCCGGCTTCTTCCCTCAAAAAAATGAATATGCCTCGTTCGCAATACAAGCTTTGTTGTTTAGCGACAAAGCAAATATGCTTTGCCGCAAAGCAACATCGCTCGACTAGACGACATTATGCATTGCGGCAAAGCACTCGCGAGTCTTGACACAAAACATTTATACTGCTTAGACCTAAGTTATGCAAAAATGCTTTGTCGCAAAGCATATTTGCTTAGACCCAAAGCAGCATTTTTTTGGGTGTTTGCGAATACTTCTTGTGTCGGTAAAGTGTCCTAATGCGTGAATTACTGTGGCATCAGTTGCTTTTGCTACATACTATGTGCAACTGTTTGCGGTTACTGTAAGAGCCAATAATTATTGTCTCTCTCTAATCACCATACTGAAACCAGGCTTTGGTAGCTACAATAAGGGTAAAGGCAAATCGAATATTAGATTATTTAAATGATTAAGTCCATTAAGACTTCTTATACCAGATATTCCTTAAAAAAAAAAGGAATTAATTGTGAATGAGTTGATGATAACAAAGTTCGCAAATTATAAATTATGCGACACCTTAATTAAGTAATTGGCTCTGCAGATTTAAAAAAAAAAAAAAAAACAAAGGGAAAAAAATTGGAGGAAGAAATATAAGCGGGATATAAATTTCGTAGGGGAATTACGAAAACCATCACATATAAGGTAAAATAACGAAGTTGCTGCAGAATACAAATCGGACCGACTCTTGACTTAATTTAGTTATCTCAGTTGAATTTCCCTCATACCCTCTAAGCCCTCCTCCCCTCCCCTCGCCCCCCCACTGACTCGTTTGGAACAATATAAAGTGGTACAGAGAATGCTCTAGAGACTTTCTTTTATATTCCCTGCCGCTATCTATCTTTTCACCGTCTTTTTCTGCCTTATTTTTCTTTACATTCCACGGTTGTGTATCTATACCTTCCGCGGTTTAATCGGCAGAGATTCCTTTTTATTCCCCAATTTCTTTCTTTGAAGTAAAATTGTGAGTCATTTTTCACTCCTACGTAGGCTTTTTAAATTAACTGTAATTAGTTGTTCGTTTGAACAATAGAATGGAAGGCGTTGATGATTCATATTATTTTTAACACTTCAGGGTTTCCGATCCAAGAATCGATATTCGGGAGAAAAAAAATGGTGTTCCTTGCTGGTTATCGACAGGAGGAATAGCGATGTGAGAAACTAAAAACTCCTCATCAAAAGTTTCAAATTGTCAAAAAAAAAAAAAAAAAAAAAAAGCTTAATTTTTCGAATTTTTAACAACAATTTTGGTCCACTGGGGGACCGAAATTTTCTGAATAACCAATCAAAAGCCGCATGGGATGATCCTAAGCTTAGCTGCTGGCATTTTTTTGACTGAAAAAAATCTTATTTGAAGACCTAACGGAAACAGTGGCCTAAGCCCATTTCGTCATGATAGCACTGATCTCTGATGTTTAGCTTTTATAAGCACAATGTAAACAAAAACAGAGGACTTAGGCCACTATTCCCGTTAAGTCTTCAGTTGTTTTCTCTTTAAAATTTTAATTAAATCGGTTGACTAGCTGTGGGCAGAGACGGACGGCAATGATCAGAATGATCATTAGGGTGAATCAAAAACGCGAATTTTTATTTTAGCCGAAAAAATTATAAAAGTATTCTGGTGCGAAAGAGTTCATTTTCTATCGGAAATTTTCGGTCAATTTAAAAAATTAAGTCAGTTTTACGGTAGTTAAGCCATTTTTTATATATGAGCAGAAAAAGGTATATTAAGAGTTTAATAACAGCCGTTTTTTGCTCATAAATAAAAAATGGCTTCATTTCTATAAAACCGTCTTCATTTTTGAAATTTCCGGAAAGTTTCCGATGGGAAATGAACTCTTTCGCACCAAAATACATATTTTTTTTTTACAGTGACGAATTTTCTTAAGGAGATAGAAGTTTTGTAAAAAGTCAATTTTAAGCGCTGATCTCACCTACATAGACCTGGATTGGTTATACTCGGACTCTTTCGGCCCGAAACAATTTTTTTCGTTGAGGTCAAAAAGCTCAGTTTTTCTGAAATGACATTCCTCTGATGAGTTAGGTTTGAAACATTTCAAGTTCAATTATTCAACCATTTTTATTTCCAACATTTTATATTCCACCCGAAGGAAAGAAATTTGTTACGGTAAATAGATGCTTTGGAAAACTCGGGTTAACCCAAGCCAAGGCATTCCCGATCGCTTATTAATGTAATGTCACTTTAAAAGCGTCAACACCTGCGCCTTTAAATCAGATCAAATCGTCTGAAGTAAAAAAGGCTCCAAACCTCCCCTTTCCCCATGCTTCCCCTTGTAATATATTACTTTTTTTTGGAGAAATCCGCAAAAAAAAAAAAAAAAAAAAAACCTTGTGCATAAGAAAATACAACAAGCAGCAATGAAAACGAGAACAGGAAAAAAAAAGAGGCTAAAAGGGAAAATTTCGTTGTAATTTAAAGATTTCCTTCATAAATTTCTATCTACACGTTTGGATGAATCTTAAGTTGAAAAAGGCGATATCCCTGCAAAACAAAGGGGAAAGGATCTTCATTGAGATCCCGAGATTGGGTAATAAATATTTCAAAATGGCTGCGGGTGAAAACAAATGAAGTGCAGTAAAAACCAGACAATTGAAAGTATTTCACAAGACAAGGTACTTTATTTTCTTTTATTTTCCCACGACTTATGTTTAACTTATACCGGCTCCGCCTCTTCTCTTTTCAATTTTATTATTTTTCTTTTCTTGTTAATTTTTGGATCACTTTTTCCAGCAGAGATTATTTTGGATTCTGATCTTTTTTTCTTCTTTTCTTTTTAATGCTTTTCCACCCTACATGCGTTTTTTTTAATTCTCGAAATCGATACGGAGTGTTCTAGAGAAAAAAAAAAAAAAGATTGATCGAAGTTAATGAATCAAAACGAAAAAAGAAAAATTAACGGTCGTACGCCCGAAATTTGACGATAACGATTTGACTACATCTCTTTATATCGAGGAGGATGTTCGGGAGTTAATGAAAAATATATCGAATTATAAGTTTTTGAATGAAAAGAATAGGAGGAGGGGAAAGTGTGCCGGACTCGTCCTTTGGGGATTCCTTAATCTCGTTAATTTTTAACGTTATTCACGAAGTCCTAAAACCCGGTCTTTTTTTTCCGTTACGGAAAACGATTTCTATAAATATATTTCCATTCCCATTGCATATGCTTTTCCCCGGAAAACAATCACGATTTCTTTTTTCGATAAAAAAAAAACTCGGGAGAAATCTCCCCGGTAAAAAGAGAAAGAAAAAAAAAAAAAAAAAAACTTGGCTTCTTTGAAATTGAGAAAAATGAATCAGAAAATACTCTTCTTAAACAATTTTCATTCTTCAAAAACGATGATAAATACAAATTAAAAGTGAAATTTAATATTGTATAAAAAACGGAATGGAAACGTCTTGAATAATGAGATTTTGAATTTGAAACGGGGAGAGGTTTCCTTGTTTTAAGATCTTTTTATTCCGTCTCTGCTTTTTTCTCTTCTTTTTACCTTAAGGTTCGTTTAGTGAAAATCTTTTATTTTAAGTGGCACTCGGAAAATATTATCATTTTCTGTTAGATTGTATTCTATTCAAAGTTCCATTCTCGATATTTAATTTTTACCCTAGTTGCTGCCACTTGTTGCCACCATTTTGAACCCCACTGGCACTGGGGTTAGTAATGCCTGTCCATTTTTATGATTTCGGGATCGGTACTTTCTCAGTCCCTGGATACCTGGATTAATTAAAAATATTTACCTTAAAATGTGTAGCTTATGGACTTATATGTGCAATACAAATGGCGTATTGAGCAGATATCTGCAGGGGAGATCACTGATACTCGGTTACAAGTCATCGATACTCAAGGAAGAAAGGAATTGTCATCAATTAAATAGTCTTACCCCACTTTTTTTTTGTTTAAAAAATAAAATAATTCAATTATTCACTTTTCAGAGCTTTTCAGTTCATTTTATGCCTTAATAATGATGCCAAATTCAAAAGCTGCGATCGTTTTAATTACCTTTAAATCCTCCCCTCCCGTAGGACTTAGTGATGCATTCAAGACTTTTTCAAGACTCCGTTTTTCTTCTTCTGTATAGATTCGGTAGCCTTCTTTATTTTAAAATTGGGTTTAAATCATGCAAGAGTAGCTCACTAGTCGAATTTATAAACTGAGACTCTTTGCAAGGTGGGAATCTTAAAAGCCTTAAATTCAAGACTCAAGACAAGACAAACTTTTTTTTTGAAATCCGAATCCTTAACGTAAAAGAAGTTTAAGAAACAAAAATTTGAGCGAAATCTTGAAAAAATCTTGAGTGCATCACTATTATTGAGTCCTATAGGAGAGGGGATTAAAAAGCAACTGAAACGATCAGCTTTGGAATTTGGGATGAACCACAAGACAAGAATTGCAACACAATTTTCAAAAAATCGTTTAAATCTTGTTTTTCGACCTTCCAAAAGGCTAGGATTTGAAATTACGAAACAAGAAATTCAAGGATTCAAGAAACGGTACAAGAATTCGTGGACAAGAAATTTTGAATTAGGAAACCTTATTGACTTCTTGATCAAAAACGGAAATTTGAGCGGATTTCTTAGAAAATTTTTTGTTTTCTTGTCATCCATCCCGATTTGGAATTTGATGACATCATTATTAAGGTGGCATAAAATGAGTTAAAAAGCTCTAAAAAGTGAATAATTGAATATTTTAATTTTTAAACAAAAAAAAAAAAAAAGTGCGGGAAGACTTTTTAATCGATGACGATTTCTTTCTTCCGTGAGTATCGCACACTTGTAACCGAGTATCAGTGGTCTCCCCTTCAGATATCTGCGCAATACGTCCGTTGCTGCCCGAAAAGATTCCATTGTTTCTTCATACATGCCAGTGGTAATTTTAGCTGAAAATTCCTGAGGGATTGTTGATTTTAAACCCAGTCTTGGTTTCCTCACAAAAAAAACTTTGTAAGGTAAGACTTTAGTCTCTTGATTGGCAGTAGTAGAGTTCCTGTTTTCTCAAAAATTTCAGCTTCTCGGAATTTCGGGAATCCCTATTTTAAAAACTTCGGGATTTCGGGACTTTTTTCATTCCGGTTTTACCTAAATTTGAATTTCTCAAGAATCGGGATTTCATTAAATTTTTCCCGAGACCCTTGAGAAATTATCGAGAATTTCCTGCTCAAAAATTATACAATTAACACAATTAACCTTTTTTTTATTTGAGCTCGTTGCAATTATAACACAAATGTAAAATTTCATTTTGAGAAGAATCTCTTCAAAAACACTAAACAATTAATTCTGTACTAGGCAGGTCAACTGAAGTATGTCCATAATTGTGCATGGATTTGAACAGCTGCCTGAACCGGTTTTGAGCTGCAATGGTTCAAATGAGTATATCATAATGCACGATTGTGAAGGACATAGCTCAGTTGACCTGCCTAGTACTGAATTGAAAAATCCGACAACCGGCTTCTTTTTTTAGAAACAAAGTTCCCCGCAATTGAGAACGTACGCTCATTTTCCGTAGAGGTCGACTTCACAGTTAGCAATGCGTTCTTCAATTTTAATAAAGTTGGACCGTTAGTTTCATATAGCGATATTTCTTTGGCGATATTGCACTTCGTCTCGGAATCGGGGGTGTGTTGAGGTTTTGTGGGCAAGCAACCTTTTTACCCAGTTCATGAACCGGGCATTTTACAAATGGGACGTAGCATTTTCATCTCAAATGATAAGGTCGTACCCTTTTAGTAATTTTGCTGAACATTGTCCGTTTTTAGTGTTGCACTCTGTGTTTTCTCAATAAATCATACAACTTAAAATGAAATGAGCTGTTCGACCTTTGGAGATGCAACAGCCAAAAGCAATCGTTTTTCCCCAATTCCATTTTGCTAACAGGAGATAAAGTGAGAAAGTTTTCCATTCATATTGTATTGTGGATCCAAAAATGTACAGGTTGTTAATTTTGAGTTTTAGCAGTATCCAGAGCTCTATTGTATGCCGCCCTTTGTTCTGGCAATAATTTCATTTTTAGCAGTAAAAAAAACTTTTTAAAGTTTGCTCAACCACCGATTGAAGTTTATCCTTAAATATGATGAGCTCCAATTATAAACAGCATCGGAATGATTTTTGATTACTATGTAATTTTTGTTGTGAAAACTTTATTTGAGAAATATTTTGCTTAACTCCGTGCGCCGGAGGTCAACTGACGTATCTGCAACATGAATATGATTGGAGATGGAGATATTCAGTATGAGGGGGTGTATGTGTTGTCATTTGACATTTGAAAAAATCAAAAAGACTATGGCCAATTACAAGTATGATGGAGATGCAACAGTTGGCCTCCGGCGCACGGAACTCTTTCAGCAAATAAAAAGGAACAAATTTTCAAAGTAAATTGTGTTAAAAACAAATCCAGGATCATAATCCTAATGGATGATAATATTATGTTTAAACGTTAACCGTCCTGACATCTGATGATCAACACCTGCATCAAAATAGTTCGAGCGAAAGACGTTAGGCAGAGTTCTGTTCTCCCTCACGTCGGTAAAACGTGTTTTAATGTGATCGCCGTCCAAAAGATGTCTCCACCTTTACTAATTTTTTTTTAAAATCATTTCCTTTTTTTTTTTTTTAATCATTACCGGAACCGACGGCTCTCTTTCTTTCTTTTTTTTTTTTTATTATCGTACGAAGTTTCCGTTTGAAACATATATCAATCATTTAGCATAAAAGAGCAAGAAGCTCTTAAACGATTGAACGACTTCACAAAAGAAAATTTAACATTTAAAAATTAGAAGTCATCACTTTTGCCCACAGAGGCAGAACGAAATCACATAAAGCAAATTAAAAGAAACAGCTGACATGTTTTTTTCGCTCGATATAAGCTAAATATAGCGGCGTATGATATTTGTGGAAGCTAATTATTCACTCGGCTCTTGTGTTTACTTTAAAACAAATAAATGTGTCGACCTTTTTTTTTTTTTTTTTTTTTTTTGGTAGGGCGCGAGATTTAAAAATGTCACCCCTTATACAGAGTGTAGCGTTTCACGTAGGAAGAAAAATTAATTTCGAGGATAAAGACCCACGGTAGTTAAAGAATAAATAAATTGATATCGGACAGGTGTACAGTGTGTCTAAAAATAAATTTGAATATGAATTAATTAATGCGAGAGGGATAATAAGAGAAGGGATTGTTTGTCGATGAAATCAGCCGTGTCCAAACCATAAACAGCTGTATATACTCGTAATAGACTTCAAATAAAAAGTAGTCGTGATTTATTTATGGTTGTCTTCAAAATCTGGCATCGTTCGAACATTTTTTTGTCTTGTAAGATGAAATAAAAAAAAGAAAGAAAGGAACAGTGACGGGTCTTAATTTTTTTTATTATAAAAATGGATAGCAGTTAATTTTAGAAAATTAGGATATGAAATATAGAAATTTGCGAAGGTGTGGCTTTCTCGATCGTCCTTTCAGATATGAAAGCGTTGTTAGAATTAATTGAACAATAGTGTGAATTTATTTTTGTCGTTAATAAATTTAATTTAGGAATGGTTACACATGGTGATGATGATGATATTTTTAATGATGGTTAGGAAGTATAATGAACATTATTAGGCTTTTTTTTTTTTTTATCTGGTGAATTTTGCATTTTTAAGAGCTGTACCCCAGAAGTCTGTGCTTTTTAAGGCACCGTGAACAGTAACTTTTTTTAAAAATCTCTTCACAGTTCGATAGTAACTTTTTTATTTTGACGTGTGTTCGTTCTGAAATCGGAGATGAATTGCTTCCCCCGTTAATTTACGCAATAAAATAAACTTTGTCAATTATCTTTATCCTTTTCGTCTTATTGAGGCTCAATGCTAAATTATTTTCACTGTCTTCTTTTTCACCCAAAATGTCATCGCTCGAATTCTTTTTCTTCTTTTAAGTGACAGCACCGCGACGAAGATTGGCTATCATCTGGACTATTTTAACTTTATCGACCGCTGTTCGAAAAAGACCCAAGGAATCGACACCAAAGCAGTCCCTGAGATTTTTGAGCCACGAGGCAAAAGAAGGCAACCGTGGTCACTTGAAGTTCCATATATAAAAAGCAATTCGAGCGATTTTTGAGCCAAAAGACCTCGTGGCTCAAAAATCGCTCGAACTGCTTTTTATATATGGAACCTCAAGTCACCAAGGTTGCCTTGAAATGCTTTCGGTTGCCGTTTGTGCTTTCATAAAAAAATAATTTTGGTGATTGTAAAATTTTTTAAAATTTTAATGCACGTAATGAAATTTTACATCGAATTTTCCTCGATATTCAAAATATTTGAAAAGTGAACAGTGCATTTCTTAAAACTAAAAATCGATTAATATGTGTCATAATTAAATAATATTCTACAGGCAGTCTTTTCACAAAGAAAGTTTGAATTCAATCTTGAAAAATATGATTTTTACTTTAAAAATTGGAAAAATGGCTGAAAATCTATAAAAATTAAAAAATTTCCACCTGGAGTCGAAGAATAAATTAAGGGAACGTATACATTTCGTGACGAGGTTTATAAAGACGACTTTCCAGTGGTGTAATTTCGGGGGGTTTTTTTGCCCTACCCAAAGTTCTTTCCCCCCCAAGCATTGCAGACGATTGTAAAAAGGAAGTAAAAAAGCTGACTTGAAACCTCTAGTGGATGCATTTGATGGCCTAAAAGAACGGCGATACCCGTTAAAATAATGTATAATTTTTGTAGCAAAGATTTTAATTTTTTTTTTTTTTTTTTTTTTTTTTTTTTTTTTTTTACGTTTAAAATAAGCTATAAATTGTATTTACCCCCTCCCTATCGCTCAAGGAAAACCATGAAATGGTGCCTCTCACTGAAAAGCAAAAAAAAAAAGGTCATTGCATACAGACTTTTTGCCCCCCCCCCCCCCCCCCCCAAGATATTTGTGAAATTACGCCACTGTGACTTTCTTTACTGGGGAACATCACAAATCCCCGACGCAAGTAAGCACGAAACCCGATTTCGGGGATATGTACACGAAAAGTTTCGGGGATTTGTTCAGAGGGGTATTTAATTAATTTAATTAAATATATAATTAATTTTTACGTTCGTGCACAAATCCCCAAAAGTTTCGGAGATTTGTTCAGAGGGGTATTTAATTAATTTAATTAAATATATAATTAATTTTTACGTTCGTGCACAAATCCCCAAAAGTTTCGGAGATTTGTTCAGAGGGGTTTTAAATTAATTTCCATTTAAAAAAAAAAATTAAAATAAATTAAAATACAAAGTAATTTATTTCAGCGTACGTAAGCACGAAACAAATAACACAGTTTTTTACGGTAATTTTTGAACATAAATCTCATATCACAGAATTTTAGGTAACTGAGTCAGCATTATATTTGTTAGCTTGCTGATCCCTCCGAGGTCTGCCAACGGGGCGCCGTGGCTGAGCTGGTTGTGGCAGACCGCGGATGGACCCACAACCAGCTCAGCCACCGCGCCCCGTTAGCAGACCACGAAGGGAGATCTGTCGAACAAATATAATTGTGTCGAATTGTGATCTGTCGAACAAATATAATGCTGACTCAGTAACCTAAAATTCTGTGATATGAGATTTATGTTCAAAAATTATCGTAAAAAACTGTGTTATTTGTTTCGTGCTTACGTACGCTGAAATAAATTACTTTGTATTTTAATTTATTTTAATTTTTTTTTTTAAATGGAAATTAATTTAAAACCCCTCTGAACAAATCCCCGAAACTTTCGGGGATTTGTGCACGAACGTAAAAATTAATTTTATATTTAATTACATTAATTAAATACCCCTCTGAACAAATACCCGAAACTTTTCGTGTACATATCCCCGAAATCGGGTTTCGTGCTTACGTGCGTCGGGGATACAATACAGACTCCTTTACTGTTTCCTTATAAATTAATAAAAAAATAGATTTTCTTTGTGATTCACATTTTATTCGGAATGGCTTTTACACCGGGTTTCCTAAAAATCGTAAGTTGAAATTAATTTTAGAGATTTCCAAAGATTACCCACTTATGTTACTGAATATCTTTCGCATTTATACAACGTTTTGAAGAAAATGCCAGTCACTCGCTTTTCCTTTCCGATGCGTTAGATGAGTATCTCCTAGACTTCCCATATCTTAGGCTAAGACTTCCCAAGTCCAAACTTCCGAGGGCCATTAATACTTTTGTCCAACCTTGAGAAGTCCTTGAAAGAATCTTAAAAACCCTAGCGAAAACTTTCGGAAAATGTACCTTTTAATTATCTTTCTCTAACAAAAATAAGAAAATTGAATAAAAAGCTTTTTTCCCAAAAATTTCTCAAAGCTGGCCAAAAGAATTGATATATTGCATGCTGAAAATCACAATTTTTTATTAGTTCTTGCATTGGGTGAATTTTTTTACTTCTTGGTTAAATTTTCTCCAAATCAGACTTCCGCATAGAAGAGTTCATACATAATTCTGTTAAATCGTTTTATTATACGGTACGGCCTGCAGTGTCAAATGCAACCTAATCTTCTGCCGTTTTACTCTCGAACCCATTGTTAGGGGGGTTGTTGTGGGGACCCGATATAGCCTCCAACTATAATAATAAAATGATTTTTGTTATATTATCGCGGGAACCCGGAATTTCCCGTTCTGTTTTCGGGACGGGAATGCCTTATTCTCACGAATTTCTGTCATTGTGCATTTTGATATGTTAACGCCGTCAGGCAATTACTCCGCCATTTCAGAAGCCGTTCCTCGTAAAAATCTTCGACGTTTTACATTACATGATACATGTTTAAGCAGGAGTAACGTTAAAGGTTTGTTTGTGCGAAGTCATAAAAAACGTTCTAAAACGAAAGTAAAATATTTCCCATCGAAGAACAATAAAAAAAATCCAAACAAGATATGAGTCGGGGTATACATCGTAAAGTCGGGATCCTTACAAATTAGATAAATGTGTGGGGTTGTTCTCTAAGTTGGCTACTTGTAGACAACCCTGTGTCGGTCTCTTTGTCAGGCAATAAACCTCCCACGATAACCGCCCTTACCTTCTTCATCCCTTCGCGATACCCAGGGGTTGTTAAACGCTTCTCCGCAGGAAGCCTTCTTTATTCCCCGTTTGGATCTTCACAATTTTTTCGACCACTTGCCATGTCATAAACCGTAACTCACCGACGCACACTCTTAACAAAAAAAAAAAAAAAATTTACCCCTAAACGTTGGAATAATTAAATACCTCGTTACTAGACCTGAACTGGCATTTCTTTTGAATATTCGTCTGTCACTTTTGATAATTGGCGCCTTCGGAAATTTACACAAGATAATTTTTGAAGGGTCCCTTTTTTATTGCATTTGCATAAGTTGGACGATAAATTTTCTCCCGAGTCAAGAAGCTTTCAAAAATAATTGAAGAAAATTTGGCAAAGGCTTTTAAAAGGAACAAAGCGAAATTGCAAGGACTGAAAAAAAAAAAATCTTTCTTAATTAGAATGTATGGTATGAATTGATGACAGATATAGAACAAGTAGAAGATGTCATCTTGACGACGTTATATTTCACAGCATCAGTCGTCCGTGGACAGTTTGTTTTGCCTCCTGTCTGTTTTCTCTTTTTCTCTTTCCACCCTATCCCCTCCGCCTTTATCCCGTTCCCATTTCTTCTCTTCGTTATTAGACCGTAAGCGGAAATTAGTCAACATCTTTTTAATTTCTACCGCCGTTTGGGCCCTCCCAGGTAGTCCTAATAAAACACACGTCCTCTTATTATTTTTTTTTTTTCTCTTCGTTAAATACAAACGATATGATTGTGACGGTGAGGCCTCATGCCCCTCTTTCCTTATTAAAATATTTCGGGAAGTAATTATTAATGGTTTTGGGTAATTAGTTAGGAAATTCGCTTCCCGTGGTTACGAAGATTATGGGAAAGAGAGGATGGTACCTTAATAACTCCGGGTTTTTGAAATGAGAATCATTTTCATTCATAAAAATATGCCGAGCTGTGCAATGCTGTGAAGCCTCATACTCCCGATATTACCCTTGCATTATCATTTCTCAAGAGTGGACTTGTATTTCGAGTGAAATTTTTTGGAAAGAAAAAATTTTCAAATCTGACATGAGCACTATAAGGAGGGTCAACAGATAAAGCCGAATGATGAAGTGAAAAGAAAGAAGCTTGTGAGTAGTTGATGTCATCGTTTGCAATAATTACACACTTACAGTACATAAGTACAATTGTACAATTCTAAACAAAATTGTATTTTACTTGTTGAAAGGAGGCTTTATGGAATACCGGAAGAAATGGCTGTTTTGCCCAACACTCGATTTACGGGGGGAAAAATTAAATTTTAGGTATCTAACGAACTCCTTTGACTTTATCTTGCATTTTTGGTACAAGTTTCAACTTGTTCCAAGCGAATAAAAACTAGGAAAACAAAATCAAAGTTTCTCGACGGCAATTTTTTTTAAATTATTTTGCCGCCACCCGTACCATTTAGACAAGTTGAAACTTGCACTAAAAATTCCAGGATATAACAGAGGAGTTCGTTAGATACTTCAAATTTTAATTTTTTCACCGTAAATCGAGTATTAGAGAAAACAGCCGTTCCTAAAAGGCATTCTTGAACCTTCCTCTTAAAATTCTGCATCCAATAATAAAAAAAAAAATTGAACAAAAAAAAAAAAAAAAAAAAAAAAAAAAAAAAAAAAAAAAAAAAAATAGGTCCCTCTGAAATGATCGCTACGCTCAATAACGTTCCGATTAAAACTGTTGAAGTACTCTTCTTACACAAGCCTCTTATGGGAGTTTCGGTCCCTGAAGGTGTCCATTTAGCGGGGGGTCGAGTGCCCAGCCATTTTCTAACCCACATGGGTTAGAAATTCAATGATGATTGATTCAAGTAAGTTGGTCTTTGAAATTAATTACGGTAAAGAAGCGGGACTTTGAAATGTTTTTCTTACGTGGGAAGCGGGACTTTGAAATTTGAATCTTAGAGAAAGGAAGCGGCACTTTGAAATTTTAATCATAGGGGAAGGAAGCGGGACTTTGAAATGTTTTTCTTAGGTGGGAAGCGGGACTTTGAAATGTTTTTCTTATGTGGGAAACGGGACTTTTAAATTTTAATCTTAGAGAAAGGAAGCGGGACTTTGAAATGTTTTTCTTAAGTGGGAAGCGGGACTTTGAAATGTTTTTCTTAGGTGGGAAGCGGGACTTTGAAATGTTTTTCGTAGGTGGGAAGCGGGACTTTGAAATGTTTTTCTTAGGTGGGAAGCGGGACTTTGAAGTGCTTTTCTTAGATGGGAAGCGGGACTTTGAAATGTTTTTCTTAGGTGGGAAGCGGGACTTTGAAATGTTATTCTTAGGTGGGAAGCGGGACTTTGAAATGTTTTTCTTAGGTGGGAAGCGGGACTTTGAAATGTTTTTCTTAGGTGGGAAGCGGGACTTTGAAAGTTTTATCATAGGGAAAGGAAGCGGGACTTTGAAATGTTTTTCTTAGGTGGGAAGCGGGACTTTGAAAGTTTTTCTTAGGTGGGAAGCGGGACTTTGAAATGTTTTTCTTAGGTGGGAAGCGGGACTTTGAAATGTTTTTCTTTGGTGGGATGCGGGACTTTGAAATGTTTTTCGTAGGTGGGAAGCGGGACTTTGAAATGTTTTTCTTAGGTGGGAAGCGGGACTTTGAAAGTTTTATCATAGGGGAAGGAAGCGGGACTTTTGAAATGTTTTTCTTACGTGGGAAGCGGGACTTTGAAATGTTTTTCGTAGGTGGGAAGCGGGACTTTGAAAGTTTTATCATAGGGAAAGGAAGCGGGACTTTGAAATGTTTTTCTTAGGTGGGAAGCGGGACTTTGAAATGTTTTTCGTAGGTGGGAAGCGGGACTTTGAAGTGCTTTTCTTAGGTGGGAAGCGGGACTTTGAAATGTTTTTCTTAGGTGGGAAGCGGGACTTTGAAATGTTATTCTTAGGTGGGAAGCGGGACTTTGAAAGTTTTATCATAGGGGAAGGAAGCGGGACTTTGAAATGTTTTTCTTAGGTGGGAAGCGGGACTTTGAAATGTTTTTCTTAGGTGGGAAGCGGGACTTTGAAATGTTTTTCTTAGGTGGGAAGCGGGACTTTGAAATGTTTTTCGTAGGTGGGAAGCGGGACTTTGAAAGTTTTATCATAGGGAAAGGAAGCGGGACTTTGAAATGTTTTTCTTAGGTGGGAAGCGGGATTTTGAAATGTTTTTCTTAGGTGGGAAGCGGGACTTTGAAAGTTTTATCATAGGGAAAGGAAGCGGGACTTTGAAATGTTTTTCTTAGGTGGGAAGCGGGACTTTGAAATGTTTTTCTTAGGTGGGAAGCGGGACTTTGAAATGTTTTTCTTAGGTGGGAAGCGGGACTTTGAAATGTTTTTCTTAGGTGGGAAGCGGGACTTTGAAATGTTTTTCTTATGTGGGAAACGGGACTTTTAAATTTTAATCTTAGAGAAAGGAAGCGGGACTTTGAAATGTTTTTTTTAAGTGGGAAGCGGGACTTTGAAATGTTTTTCTTAGGTGGGAAGCGGGACTTTGAAATGTTTTTCGTAGGTGGGAAGCGGGACTTTGAAATGTTTTTCTTAGGTGGGAAGCGGGACTTTGAAGTGCTTTTCTTAGATGGGAAGCGGGACTTTGAAATGTTTTTCTTAGGTGGGAAGCGGGACTTTGAAATGTTATTCTTAGGTGGGAAGCGGGACTTTGAAATGTTTTTCTTAGGTGGGAAGCGGGACTTTGAAATGTTTTTTAGGTGGGAAGCGGGACTTTGAAAGTTTTATCATAGGGAAAGGAAGCGGGACTTTGAAATGTTTTTCTTAGGTGGGAAGCGGGACTTTGAAATGTTTTTCTTAGGTGGGAAGCGGGACTTTGAAATGTTTTTCTTAGGTGGGAAGCGGGACTTTGAAATGTTTTTCTTAGGTGGGAAGCGGGACTTTGAAAGTTTTATCATAGGGAAAGGAAGCGGGACTTTGAAATGTTTTTCTTAGGGGGAAGCGGGGAAGCGGGACTTTGAAATGTTTTTCTTAGGTGGGAAGCGGGACTTTGAAATGTTTTCTTAGGTGGGAAGCGGGACTTTGAAAGTTTTATCATAGGGAAAGGAAGCGGGACTTTGAAATGTTTTTCTTAGGTGGGAAGCGGGACTTTGAAATGTTTTTCTTAGGTGGGAAGCGGGACTTTGAAATGTTTTTCTTAGGTGGGAAGCGGGACTTTGAAATGTTTTTCTTTGGTGGGATGCGGGACTTTAAAATGTTTTTCGTAGGTGGGAAGCGGGACTTGAAATGTTTTTCTTAGGTGGGAAGCGGGACTTTGAATGTTTTTTCTTAGGGGGAAGCGGGACTTTGAAATGTTTTTCTTACGTGGGAAGCGGGACTTTGAAATGTTTTTCGTAGGTGGGAAGCGGACTTTGAAAGTTTTATCATAGGGAAGGAAGCGGGACTTTGAAATGTTTTTCTTAGGTGGGAAGCGGGACTTTGAAATGTTTTTCGTAGGTGGAAGCGGGACTTTGAAGTGCTTTTTTAGGTGGGAAGCGGGACTTTGAATGTTTTTTCTTAGGTGGGAAGCGGGACTTTGAAATGTTATTCTTAGGTGGGAAGCGGGACTTTGAAAGTTTTATCATAGGGAAGGAAGCGGGACTTTGAAATGTTTTTCTTAGGTGGGAAGCGGGACTTTGAAATGTTTTCTTAGGTGGAAGCGGGACTTTGAATGTTTTTTCTTAGGTGGGAAGCGGGACTTTGAAATGTTTTTCGTAGGTGGGAAGCGGGACTTTGAAAGTTTTATCATAGGGAAGGAAGCGGGACTTTGAAATGTTTTCTTAGGTGGAAGCGGGATTTTGAAATGTTTTTCTTAGGTGGGAAGCGGGACTTTGAAAGTTTTATCATAGGGAAAGGAAGCGGGACTTTGAAATGTTTTTCTTAGGTGGGAAGCGGGACTTTGAAATGTTTTTCTTAGGTGGGAAGCGGGACTTTGAAATGTTTTTCTTAGGTGGGAAGCGGGACTTTGAAATGTTTTTCTTAGGTGGGAAGCGGGACTTTGAAATGTTTTTCTTATGTGGGAAACGGGACTTTTAAATTTTAATCTTAGAGAAAGGAAGCGGACTTTGAAATGTTTTTTTAAGTGGGAAGCGGGACTTTGAAATGTTTTCTTAGGTGGGAAGCGGGACTTTGAAATGTTTTTCGTAGGTGGGAAGCGGGACTTTGAAATGTTTTCTTAGGTGGGAAGCGGGACTTTGAAGTGCTTTTTAGATGGGAAGCGGGACTTTGAAATGTTTTTCTTAGGTGGGAGCGGGACTTTGAATGTTATTCTTAGGTGGGAAGCGGGACTTTGAAATGTTTTTCTTAGGTGGGAAGCGGACTTTGAAATGTTTTTCTTAGGTGGGAAGCGGGACTTTGAAAGTTTTATCATAGGGAAAGGAAGCGGGACTTTCAAATGTTTTTCTTAGGTGGGAAGCGGGACTTTGAATGTTTTCGTAGGTGGGAAGCGGGACTTTGAAAGTTTTATCATAGGGAAAGGAAGCGGGACTTTGAAATGTTTTTCTTAGGTGGGAAGCGGGATTTTGAAATGTTTTTCTTGGTGGGAAGCGGGACTTGAAATGTTTTTCTTAGGGGGAAGCGGGACTTTGAAAGTTTTATCATAGGGAAAGGAAGCGGGACTTTGAAAGTTTTCTTAGGTGGGAAGCGGGACTTTGAAATGTTTTCTTAGGTGGGAAGCGGGACTTTGAAATGTTTTTCTTAGGTGGGAAGCGGGACTTTGAAATGTTTTTCTTGGTGGGATGCGGGACTTGAAATGTTTTCGTAGGTGGGAAGCGGGACTTTGAAATGTTTTTCTTAGGTGGGAAGCGGGACTTTGAAAGTTTTATCATAGGGAAAGGAAGCGGGACTTTGAAATGTTTTTCTTAGGTGGGAAGCGGGACTTTGAAATGTTTTTCTTTGGTGGGATGCGGGACTTTGAAATGTTTTTCGTAGGTGGGAAGCGGGACTTTGAAATGTTTTTCTTAGGTGGGAAGCGGGACTTTGAAAGTTTTATCATAGGGAAAGGAAGCGGGACTTTCAAATGTTTTTCGTAGGTGGGAAGCGGGACTTTGAAAGTTTTATCATACGGAAAGGAAGCGGGACTTTGAAAGTTTTATCATAGGGAAAGGAAGCGGGACTTTCAAATGTTTTTCTTAGGTGGGAAGCGGGACTTTGAAATTTTAATCTTACAGAAAGGAAGCGGGACTTTGAAATGTTTTTCTTAGGTGGGAAGCGGGACTTTGAAATGTTTTTCTTAGGTGGGAAGCGGGACTTTGAAAGTTTTATCATAGAGGAAGGAAGCGGGACTTTGAAATTTTTATCATAGGGGAAGGAAGCGGGACTTTGAAAGTTTTATCATAGGGAAAGGAAGCGGGACTTTGAAATGTTTTTCTTAGGTGGGAAGCGGGACTTTGAAATTTTAATCTTAGAGAAAGGAAGCGGGACTTTGAAATGTTTTTCTTAGGTGGGAAGCGGGACTTTGAAATGTTTTCGTAGGTGGGAAGCGGGACTTTGAAAGTTTTATCATAGGGAAAGGAAGCGGGACTTTGAAATGTTTCTAGGTGGGAAGCGGGACTTTGAAATGTTTTCTTAGGTGGGAAGCGGGACTTTGAAATGTTTTTCTTAGGTGGGAAGCGGGACTTTGAAATGTTTTTCTTAGGTGGGAAGCGGGACTTTGAAATGTTTTCTTAGGTGGGAAGCGGGACTTGAAATGTTTTCTTAGGTGGGAAGCGGGACTTTGAAATGTTTTTTTAGGTGGGAAGCGGGACTTTGAAATGTTTTTCTTAGGTGGGAAGCGGGACTTTGAAATGTTTTTCTTAGGTGGGAAGCGGGACTTTGAAATGTTATTCTTAGGTGGGAAGCGGGACTTTGAAAGTTCTATCATAGGGGAAGGAAGCGGGACTTTGAAATTTTTATCATAGGGGAAGGAAGCGGGACTTTGAAAGTTTTATCATAGGGGAAGGAAGCGGGACTTTGAAAGTTTTATCATAGGGAAAGGAAGCGGGACTTTGAAATGTTTTTCTTAGGTGAGAAGCGGGACTTTGAAATTTTAATCTTAGAGAAAGGAAGCGGGACTTTGAAATGTTTTTCTTAGGTGGGAAGCTGGACTTTGAAATGTTTTTCTTAGGTGGGAAGCGGGACTTTGAAATGTTTTTCTTATGTGGGAAGCGGGACTTTGAAATGATTTTCTTAGGTGGGAAGCGGGACTTTGAAATGTTTTTCTTAGGTGGGAAGCGGGACTTTGAAATGTTTTTCTTAGGTGGGAAGCGGGACTTTGAAATGTTTTTCTTAGGTGGGAAGCGGGACTTTGAAATGTTTTTCGTAGGTGGGAAACGGGACTTTGAAGTGCTTTTCTTAGGTGGGAAGTGGGACTTTGAAATGTTTTTCTTAGGTGGGAAGCGGGACTTTGAAATGTTATTCTTAGGTGGGAAGCGGGACTTTGAAAGTTTTATCATAGGGGAAGGAAGCGGGACTTTGAAATTTTAATCTTAGAGAAAGGAAGCGGGACTTTGAATTATTTTGACTTTGCCACTATTGCGTCCGTGAGTTTTGATATACCTAACTAAAAATATTCGAAATATATAGTGGAAAAGTCAAAATATTTCAAAATCCCTCTTCCTTCCCTTATGTTAAAAAATTTCAAAGTTTCGCTTCCTTACATTAGAGGTTCATTTAGCGGGGGGTCTAGTGCCCAGCCATTTTCGACTAACATTACATCTTGTTTGTGGGTAATAAGATGCATGAAGAAAAGAACTTTTACAGTAGAACTATATGATCTAACAACTGTATAACGTGGCGGGTCGAAAAACCAACCGTTTGCTGACGTTATAGTGGCCTTGGTAAAAGCTGTTTTCGGACGGCTCTTATATTTCTAAGTTTCATCAACAAAAATGAAGTACAAATGAAGTTGAGCAAGTTTCATGCAAATTTTTCATTCCTTGTTTAGCTTATGAGAATGGCTATTTTATATATTTACTTATCAGACATCACCAAACGTTGGCTATTCGTTAAAAAACCGGAAAGTAATAGCAAAAGCCATAGCTGTAATTTATTTTATAGTCGTTCAAAAGTGGTTATGTTTTTCTGAAGCCCAGAGGTTGTAATTTTTAGAACTTTTTAATAAATTAGTTAACACGTTAAACATGTACGTTTTTTACCTCCATAAGCTAAACATAGGAGTCAAAACTTTTTATAATTTTTAAATTTGGATTAAACATGACTTATTTCCAGAGTTTCAACTTAATGTGATGGATAAGTGCTTACACGGTAAAAAATGTGTTTATGTTAAAAAGAAAAGTCCACACACAGTTTATGTTAAAATTAACTTAATTATGTTATTATTTTAACATTAATATGTTAATTTTTAACATAAAAAAAAAGTCCACACACGATTTATGTTACTGTTAACATAAAATTTTTTACCGTGTATAAATTAATTAATTTTTCCTATAAACATGTATTTTTTTACCTCCATAAGTTAAACATGGGAGTCAAATTTTTTTAAATTTTTTAATTTGGATTAAACGTGACTTATGTCCGAAATTTCAACTCAATCTGATGGATAGGTGCTCTATTAAAATTAACTGATAATATATTTATTATCGCCGTCCGCGAAGGGTTGAACGATATCTTGAGGTGCCGCAATGACCTTGAAGAAGGTAAAAAGCCTATATAGGGGCAAAAAATAAGTTTTTTTTTTTTTTTTTTTTTTGTTTTTTTTCCCCCCTCTCCCCCCCTCTCTTCTGGAAAAGTATTGTTTTCTATCGGAAATTCTGCGTAGATTACGAATATAAAGTCCGAAATCACTATAAGTGTACGGTTTTTGAGCTTTAGACCTTTTTTTAAACACTGAAATTCTTCAGGCTTTTTTCCCTCTTAGCTTAAAAATTGTACTCAAAAATGAATTTTGAGCTTCAAATTCATAGTTTATATGATATTCATATGTTTCCGATATAAAATAATACGTTTTTCAGAAAAAAAAAGTATAATAGGCTTTTTCTTATATGGGCATTTTTAAAAGTTTCAAGTCATTGTGGCATTCAAGATGTCGTTTAAAAAATCTGAAAAAAATTAAGGGTTAATAAGGCATCGATTCCCATATCAAACGTTTTCAAATTCAAAAATTCGCGTTTTTCGGCCCACCCTACTGTATATAATCCTGAACCCATTAAAGGAGCAGAACAGCAGCAACATTTTGAAGGTAATTGATTTTTCTTAGTTTTATTCCTCCACAACTTAGCTCCAGCAATGCGAATAAAAAAAAAGATTGCAGCGAAACTTAAGTTCAAAAACTTGTTATGCAAAAATTATAATTCGAAAGACCGGTTCGATTCAAACGGACGAATTTTCGCCTATCATTGTACTTACAGGAAAAACAGAAAACTTGTAATTTCACAAAATGTTTTGACTCTGGAAGCATTTTATGGAATTAAAATTTTTCCAAGTCAAAGTTACAAGGTAACCTTATGGCACTATAAACGATTAAAAAGACTCCTTTTTTTTTCCTTTCTTAATCTTGATTTTAAACTGTCAGTATTGACAGGTTAAGACGTAAATGTCAGTCCTTATTTCAACTCCCAAGCAATCAAGTCTTTAATATGAGGTGGGAAATTAGGTCAATTGCTGATTTTAACGTATGAACAATTACCTGGGCTCAATAATATTCTCAACCTTACTGCATATTATTTTCAGTTATTTTATACAAGTTATTTATTGGTTTAGGCAATAATTTTCTTTCGACGTTGTAATATGCAAACTGAACAGTTCAAAGACTGACCACTGTTATTAAAAATATGTTTCACTGAGCTTTCACATGTTGAGCTTTCACATGTTGAGCTTTTATAGTAGAATAGATTAACAGAAGTTTTTTCCTAAACATTTCGTGAACTTATAGGATTACAAGGTATTGGGAGAGCGCTGCGTAAGATAAACAAGAGCAGCACGAGTGAATTCTTTGCAGAGATAGCGCATTGTAATCCTAAAATCACGATTTTCCCGATTCGAAATTAGTAGCAGTATACTTTTACCTCTTCATCAGACTTAGGTTTAGACTTGGGTACTAGGATGGTTAAAAAACGATCGATGTCCTCCAATCTTGGCTCCTAGTTCAAATTTGTTTCCTTGTTTTTTTTGGACCGAAAAAAATTCCCTAATTGAGCTCATGGCCATTATGTATTATATGTCAAACAAACGAGAAAATTTTTGGCCGAATTCAACTTTTATTTATAACTAAAGAAAGAATGGAGATAGAACATAGTGTCTCCTACAAAACAATGCTTCCTTTTCGTGAGATAAAAGTCATAGTGTAAGTTTCGACTTGATCGGTCATAAGTTTTGATTTTTCACAAAGGCCTTATATGGCGAAAGTCTCCAGATGTTTTTTTTTTTCAAAAAGATGAATTTAGGAATTCATTTCTACTCATCTAAGGTCAATTTGGACCATTTTAAAAACTGACTGCTCCAAAAAACAAGTCCCTATTTTTTTTTTTTTTTTTTTTTCCGCAGTACAAAAACTCCCAATCTTTTTTTTGCTAGTGCAAAAACGACCTATTGCATATGGCAATAACCATTTAAATAGATCGTTTATAAGTCGTCAAAAGAATGATAGGGACTTGTTTTCGGAGCAGTCGAAATTTTAAGATGCATCCGAGTAAATGCAACCTCATTTTTTGCCTTTTTGTGCCTCACTGGACAATCAAAGATTTATTTTCAGAAGTGCATTACATTACATCTTCCCTTAAAAAGATCAAATACACCAATTTTTGGAGCTGTGGTGTTTTTCTAAAAAAAATTACACTGAGAAACCGAAAGTTTTGTCACAATATCAAAAAATAAAGTTTTTGACGAAAATTATATTTAAACGAAAACTCGGAAGTTTATTCAAAAACATTTGAATGCTGACGTTTTGATTTAATATTTGCGAAAAATCTACGAGTTCTCGTTTAAGTTTCATTTTCGCCCTAACGTATTTCTGATCTTGTGACAAAACTTTCGGTTTCTCAGTGTATCTTAAAATGATTATTATTTTTTTTTTTTAATAAAATAATGCCCAAGTGCTCAATGTGGGAGTTTTTTTTTCAGTCCGAGAAAAACTCAGGGTACCTTTTTAGGATCCAAGGAAACAACTTTGGACGTCAAGACTGCTGGACATCGATTTTTTTTTTTTTTTGCTTTATTTTTTTTTTTTTTTTTGGACTATCCTGTTGGA
Organism: Liposcelis bostrychophila; assembly: GCA_037577465.1. Lineage (NCBI taxonomy): Eukaryota > Metazoa > Arthropoda > Insecta > Psocodea > Liposcelididae > Liposcelis > Liposcelis bostrychophila. The sequence goes on along the minus strand of CM075213.1, from coordinate 1,859,442 downwards.
AGTAAATTGAAACCGAGCTGAAGGGAGGAGAGGGGTAGGAGATTTAATGGCAACTACTTAAGCTATGATTGCCAACTGGTAAACAATAGAGACATGTTTAGCTTATGAGTACGTACTATATTCTAAATATTACATTTTACACAAGCTAAACACGTGTCCATTGTTTCCGAGTTGGCAACCCTAACTTAAGCATCTTATTAGGTTTATTAACACAAGCATTTCAATGTACACTTGATTCTGCATTACATTCCATTATATTGCATCACATGCATTTTGTATTACCGATGCACTTGCATGGCACTGCATGACTGATTGTATTACCTTTGCATACCACTGCATTCATTTAAATTACCATTGCAACATTTCAACACAAAATATTTGCATTACGCTGTACACTTAATTTTTTGGGAGTGAGTAATTCCAAATCATCTGATCTCATGCAAAGAATACTGATGCGTCAATTTTAAAATGGCACATCTCTAGTTCAATTGCTACCTGACCCTGAAGTGTAATAAACCCCCTTAATTTTATTTTAAGTTTTGCTTACCGCTTAATTGATGCTGCACAAAGTTCCCTCCGCTCCTCCTACTACCTGCTCCTAAAGAAATGCTTACACCTAGAACGAAAAAATTAAAAAATTAAAAATGACAAAAACAGGAAAAAAAAAAATACCGAAAACAAAAAATTGACTTTATTTATTTTTGCATTAAGACTTTTTTTTTCAATGTCTGGTTGGCATAAGAAAAAAAATAAAAAACAAAAAACAAAAGAAAACAATCGAAATAAGTTAAAAATTACTTGTAATTACATTTCATGCAACCAGTACTAATAACTATAGCAAGGTGGGCTAATCTTGACACCGAATACTCGATAGAACCCTTTGAAGATGCCGACGAAATGGATGCTGCAACGTAAAAAGACGAGGAATCTCCGATAGAAACCCGAGGGTCTCCGACTCATTTTAACCCGGAGTCCGAGCCATCAATTCAAAGAGGATAATTTAAATGTTTAACTTATGGTCCGTATTTAAAATGCTTCAAGAAGGAAGAGCTATTAGTTCAGGCAGGTGTGGGGTCCCGGTAATTGATCGAGAATGATTCAAATTTTAAAAGACAAGGGGATCTTCAAGAGATGAGTTTTCATGTCTTCTCGGGGTATAAACATCACTATTCAAACAGGGCGATAATAACTTACCTACAAATTGACTTGTTTTTATACTAGTTCTATTTTTCTTTTAAACGTTTAATTTTTTTTTTACTCTTTCCGCAAATCACCCGACTAAGTTTTAATTAGCCGTTTTTTTTTCTTCTCAAGACTCGTTTTTTTTTTTCTTTTTCAAGGAGAAAATCGATCGTAATCGTTAGTATGAGAAAAAAAATGAGCTCGGATCGTCCCCCATCTAAAACTAATAAAGGGTTGAGAAAAAATTGAATTAAAACGAAAAATACTACCTTTTTGCCGTGTGCGCCTCTTAATGGACTTTTCAAAAAAGAAAAAAAAAATTACAATGTCATGGAACACAACAAAAAACAGCAGACGTATTAAATGAATACCTTAATAATCTTGGAAAGTTGTAAGAGAGAAGTAAAGTTAAAAAAAAAAGGGTTGATACCTTCAAATTAATGTCAAAAACCTAACTTCCTTTCGTTGGATGTGAATCAAGGTTCCCAAGAACTCGGGAATGATTGACGGGGAATGACGTATGGCGACGTTTGCTCGTAAAGAAAGAATCGACGCCCCCCTAACGCGATGAATCCAACACCGTTTAACGGAGAAAAGAGAAAACAAAAGGGAAAGACACGTCAACCAAATGTTTGTCAAGTACCATTTCAAGTGGTATTAGTCACGGTACCGGGACATTCTTTTTCTGACAAGCGCGGCACAAAAAAGGTGAAATAACAGACGATCAATCAATTCATCATTCTTTCAATCACTCTCAGTCGGTGGCATTAACATATTCATCATTAATTATTATTCTTAACAATCACTACAACATTCTCTTATGATCATCTTTTTTTTTCTCTCTTTCTTCTTTTTCATCATCGGACAATAAACCACCAAATTTTATGTGGGTAATTGAGAGGGGCTTTTGTGCTTTTCAAGTCAGAATGACTTCTAAATTAATTTTTTATATCAATATTTATTTTCGATGAAAAGTGGCATCAACTGCATTGGCTTTTTTTAAAAACTATTATGCCTGCAGTTTGTGAATTAGATTTCCTTGTTCACAAACAAGCAGTACAGGCAGAGTACTCAAAATATATTTTTTATTTTTGTATATTCAGCTGACTTTTAATTTTAGGTCCATGAAACCGTAAACCTAAAATTAGTTAGCGACACATCCTTTAGAGAAAACGATTTTAAAGCTGGGGTCTCAAAGGTTAATCAGATCTGTTTGACCGGGACTCAGCAATTCATGGGTTTTCTGTTCAGCTTGAGTCATAAATGATTTCGAAAAATAGCATAATTGTAATTTTTAGTTGTTATTTTGATTGGCTTTGTTCCTGTTTTACGCTACTCTCATTTTTAAAAAAAAATTTTAATAAAAAATTGCATTCAAACCAAATTAGCACCCTTTCGGGGAATCCGGAGAGAAGGTGCTAAAAGAAAAATCCTGCAGGTTACGACTGACTAAACACTGCACTCAAGGGGTCAATAATATGACAGGTTTTAGATGGAAAACCCGGAAGTCCAAAACAAGTGATCATTGGAATGAAGCCCTGCGAAAGCCACATGATTCTTCATCCAACGTCCAACTGAGCTGAGATTCTGTTCCCACCCTCGAAGGGCCATTTAAATATGACGGCATTATTTTTTCTACAATTTTTAAACCCTTCCTCCCCCTTTTAGGCATTTGTCATAATAGCTCAATTCCTCTCCATTCCATCCGTTTTAAAAAATTCTTATGCTTAATTTTTCATAAATAAATGATTAACTTCGAAAAAAAATTTTTGCTTGAATTTTTAAAATTGAAAAATGGAGGGAAAAAAAAATCATAACTAGCCTATACAATTTCTGGACTTTAAAAATTAAATTGCACAGTAAAAAATATTGTGCAAAAATTTTAAAAACAGTCAACAAAGCCTAACTCCCTTGTATTTTTTTTTTTGGTTAATTTGATAATGATTGTTTGTACACGCAACAAATTTCTTCGGCCTTGACGGCCAATTTTTTCTTTTGCATCCCTTGTGTTGTAATATACTATTTTCGTTATTTAAGCGGGACAAAAATTCGATTTTTCAGCTCGGAAGAATAAAAAATATTTTTAAGATTTTTCCAGAATTTGGACCGTAAAAAGTTTACGTCGGGAAGGGGGGCAAAATCTGGTTAATGCGTACGTCAGGGAGGAAGGGATCAAAAACTTCGGGAATAACGTAAAAATTATGCTCACATAGCACTTGAATGTTTCTTTATAAATCCAACGCCCAAAGTAGGTATTCATTTTGTTTCAATTCAAAAAAAAAAAAAAAAAAAAACTGTGGACCATTTTTAACTTTTTCACACCGAAAAATATCTCAGAGATTTAAATGAAAAGTAATTAGGAATAAAATAGCTCTGTTTTCTCCGTTAAAGTTCCATGCCTTCTCATCTACTGTTAATTCTTCTATCAGTCTAGAGTAATTTACATACCTACAGGCAAGAGCCACTCCAGAGTGTTTCATACCCAGAAAAGAGAACTTATTGGAGCAATTTCAATTTTTTTGCCAGAACGAGAACATGGCGCCCAAAATAAAATAATAAATTTAAAATGGATTTGTTAGATTTTAATTTAATCGAAATTCTGACTTCATATCTGAATTTAGCGCCCTATTTTACTCGTGCATAGCCAGTTCTGACGAAAAATGACTAAATTTTAATATTTTGAGTATAAAGTAGACTAAAGGTTATAAAAAAATAAGAAGTTTCAATGTAATTGTCATCCGGATTCATAAAACCTGACCCCAAAAAAGATCAGAAACTTGACCCAAAAACCCGAACCTAAACCTTTTACGCGACCGAACTTTATCACCAAGCCTTTCGCTTGCTCCGTTAGCTGATAATAAGCTTACTTGTTAAAATTTAAGTGATAAGCCTTATGGCCAAAATATTTACTTGACTGTGCTTACATTTTTTTAAATCCCTAATAGAGCGGGCGAGACTCTGTACTGCAGGGGTGAGACTCCTAGGCTACTGGGCTTCGCTTATCCAATAGCTGGCTATATCAATTACAATTATAACCGTTATGCTTATTGTCTCGTACACAAATGGCGTTAAATTGAAAAAAAAAAAAAATACGAAGCCTGCTAACCGGTGTTCAGAAAGCAGAAGGAAAAAAAAATATGATTGACGACTTTGTTTTCATTTAACCCCTAAAGGAGGAGTTTTTGATACTCATCTACATTTCACTTCCTTTTTATCGCATTTTTTTTAAACCTTTTTTTTTTCGGAGCCCGCACTCTGCGTGGTGTGTGTGTAATGTTTAGATTGAATATTCAACGTCGATAAATATTCATGATAACCTACACCGTGTTAGACATAAGTGACATCTACTCCCAGAAGCTTGGATTTTTTTTAAACGATAGAAATCTATACACCTGCTAAATTGCTTAATCGCTATTCAAAGCCGTCGTATTAACGTCAAAAAAAATTTTTCTTTCTTTAAAAATTTTTCGAAGGTTTTTTTTCAGAATTCACAAATTGTAAAAAAAATAATAGAAGGTAAAAATTAACTTGTTGAAGACAATCGCACAACATGTGAGGTCGTAATTTGGATACCAACATGTTATGCATTCCGTATATCTTGTTTTCGTGTTTATACCTAATTGATGCCTGATTTGATAGAGGAACATCTCACATCGTGGGTAATTTCCCTTTCGAGGAATGATTCTCAAACCATTCCATATTCTGTTTTATTTTTTATGTTTTTACGGCTCCGTCAACCGATTACATATTATATATATACGATTTTCTCTCTCTTTTTTTCTCTCTCTATTTTTATTATAACCGAGGAATTAAGAATTATCGGTGTGTGATGCGGATCTCGTATTGGTGACCGTCGACCGAGACAAGTTCCTAATGGGAAAATCGCATGTATTTTGCCATTTACAAAGGCGGCGACTTCGACCGTCCTTTTTTTATATATATGTATATATAAAAATATACCGACCCCTTTTTACACAATTTTCGTGTCGTAAAAAAAAAAAAAAAAAAAAAAAAAGAATCTCTGCGAGCTTGTAAGCATACACGGAAGCCGACCCCCCTTATTAAGTCAGCTAAAAACGATAACTCTGTAATAAGGTTTTAATTTTGGGTAAATATTTTAAAAGCTAAAAACAGAAAGAGTTTATGAAGAATATTTTAATTTTTTTCAAAAGGAAATATGTTAAAAATTTTATTAACCTCTTTGTTAATAAGATGCATCAGTTTCGATGCAGTGCTAATTTTATTTCAATAACAACAGCACTCGGTATTTTTAGATAAAAAAATAACTGGTTCCAATATTCTGTCGTGGTAACCGAAATGGGCGCTTGTCCATTTTTAAGTTGGCACTTGTCTTCTATTTTTAACTTATGTAAATAAACATTTAATTTGAGAACGGACATATGCCCATTTCGGTTAACACGGCAGTATTTAGCGCATGCAATATTTTTTAAATTAAATTATTAATTAACTATTTGCCGGATTTAATAATTAACTATTTGCCCGTTACAAGGGTAGTTGTATCGAATATCAAATATCTTAGGGTAGTTGTGTCAAATATCTTTGAAATTTGGATGTTTGCTGTTTTAGCATTACAATTCCTGTTGCTGTTGCTGCGTTTTAACTTTGTTCTTTTTTATTTTTCAGGTAAGTTTATCATCTTCTGTTCTATGGTCAATTTATCGTCGGGAAATTCGTAGGAAAATGTTATGCAGACCAGGTGAGAAAGCTGCTGAAGCGAACGGGCCTAGTCAGATTCCTGCACATTTCCTTTCCTCCAAAATTTTTCCGAGGTCATTTGGAAGTTTGCTGACATTACTTAATAATCAAAAAAAATAAATAAATATCCGTGCATAGGCTAATTTGCCTTATCCTCTAAAACTCGCCCTGAGTTTTTTTTTTTTTTTTTTTTTTTTTTAGAGGTTGCGCAAGATTTTTAGACAGTAAAAATATATTTGAGCATGAAACATTCTATTTTTTTTTCTCCGTTATTTTTAAAGATAAATGTGCAAAAATTTATTTACTACCTTTTTTTCCGATGGCGTTTAAGACATTATGGGAGTTTTGTGCTAAAAAAAATTTTTCGGCCCTTTTATAATTATTTTAGGTCCAGAAATGGACAATGTTATATCTCCCTTGTCCGTGTAAATAAAATATTTGAAAAATTACTAAAAGACTACTCTTGGATATTAAAACGAAGGAGAGCATTTCTCGCCTCCACGAAATTTTTTTTGTTTCCATCTATTTTTTATAGGATTCAACTTAGAACCTATATTTAGCCTATGGAGAACGCATTGAAAGATCAAAAATGACAATATTGCTTTAGAAGAATGAGACAAATGTATTTGCAATATTTTTGAACTGTTACAAAATGACTTGCACACCAACACGGTAAAAAATTGTCTGTAAAATCTACATATTTTGTCTATTTAAAACGGCCCACTAATTTTTGTATGTCAATTTAACATAATGTAGTTCTGTAAAAATCTTCTTCAGAAATTTGCCAAAAAATTCAATGGCATAAAAAACTAAATGACATATTTGAAATCTGTTAAATTGACATTTGAATATGTTAAAAATTTAACAAAATATCGTTTACATCATAATTATGTATTATGCATTTTTACAGATAATTTTTTTACTGTGAAGTTTTCCCATTATTCAATTAATTTCTTTAAAAACCTCCACACTGCCGAATTTTATCCTTACACTGCCAATTTTTTTTAATTTCTCGTTTTTTTTCCTTATTATACTGACAAAACCATTAAAATACTGCCGTAGTATATTTTATACTGCCAAAATTTTACCGCCCTCGTGATACTGCTCATTTAAATATTAGTCAAATTTTTTTACAATAAGAATTTATATCCTTACCAGAGATTCCTATTATCTGCATAAGCTAAGTTTGGGCGAATTAAATATTCACAAGCGAAATGTGAGACACGAATTCTTTCAATTTTAGCGGTGTCTCATTAATATTTTAGATAAAAAAAAGACTACCTACCCTCATAAGTTAAACATAGAGTCAATTATTTTTATCTGGAAATTGACAAGTAACTAAAAATAATTTTTCATCTCGAATCGAACAAATCTAAAAATCTGGATTTTTGAAAAGAACCTGGGCGGAAATATTCATTTTCGACCAATGAGTGATGAAAAAAATTTAATATGTTCATTCGTACTAAAAACTATCTTTAGCACCTAGTTTGGAAGGAGCGACTGTTCAAGACAGTGTTGCCTAGCATACAAACTGTCTTTAAAAGTTTTTCCTTTTGTCTTAGGTGTTAACTATACTATCAATAGAATAGAAACTTAGCTTGATTCTTGTTCTGTCCTCAAATTTAAATGAGTGAGTTTTCAGTATTAAGAAAAAAATTATTAATCCGGCTACTGTATGTAAATTTTTTTTAACTTTTGTAAATTAATAAGAATGGGAGTAGTTATTAAATAAGAAAATTTTAATGCAAGACTTATCGGGTATGTGGCTAGGGGAGGGGGGGGAGGAAGGGGGGGGTTTTTTGCCAGAACTTATTCATTCATGTTAAGTTTTATAAGTATCTTATTAACAGCCTCCTTATGGGAAAGAAAGGATACTAAATGACATAATTTCTTAAATATAATTATAAATATTTCAATAATTTTTTGAAATTTTTATTTACAGGGCAAGCGAGATATAACAAGGTCCATTTTCGGCCTAAATGGTTCAAAGTGGCTGAAAAAGTTTTTTCTAAATCAAAAAACGCTTACTACCCCTTAAAAGCCATCACAGAATAAGATCCTCGCCAAATTTTCACTAATTTATCTTTGAAATCGTCAATCGACGGGGAAAAAAATGACCGGCAAATACCTTTGAGCTACCTCTAATAAATAAATTAATTTTAATGGCTTATATAAGCATTCTTATAAGAATCCAAAAGAAAAAAAAAATTCAGGGTGCGTTTTAAATACTATATAATCCAAATTCCAAGATGCCGCAAAATTTGAGAATATTTATTTTATTTGGGCCATCCTAACAAGCCACGGCTGGAAGGAGGATATATTTTCTCGAGACAAGCACTTATGTAATGGTATAGGGAAAATCGTTTTTCCAGAGAAAGGTAGGGCTTCCCACTACCCTTTGTATTTGCAACTGTGCCATACCCTCCGAAGTGATGCCGTATGTACAGTTCGAGATGCAACTAAATATGTTTGATTGATGTCCCTAATTAAACGAAATTAGTCATGTTAAAAGCCAAGAAAAAAAATTAAATAAATAAAAAAGTTGTACGAACTTATAAACGCTGAAGTATGAAATTATGCAATTCCCATTTTTTTTCATAGCTAGCATGATCATTAAAACTTTATACTGCATTGCAAAAATGGAACGTTCCATAAGTTTCGAAGTTGGCAGCCCTGCGTACTTGGCAGATTTCCGATCGGTCCATCGGAGGAAGTGATCAATCCCAAAACGTTCTGAAAAAGGCGTGGATTATTTTAAATCATAATTTAAGAAATACAAGAAGATAGAGGCGAGAAAAGGGCCGTACGAACCGACGTTAATAATGGTACCATGACATCACCATCGGTGTGTGTGGCCCGCTCTGGTCCTGTAATTTCTCCGTCGCCTTAAGCTCCGACGCCGCATCCTTTCCCGAGAGCCTTTTTTAACACGTTCGGCCCGTAAAGCCCGTCTTATTCTTAGGATTCGACCGGTACCCGGTGTCCTCAATCCAAGAAGACTTCGGAAATGCTCCTTCCCACCCGAACCCGTCCGGTTCATCTTAGGTTGGATATCGCGTTTCGAAACATTGTGTTACAGCTAACACCAAGGTGGTTCAGCTAAATAACATAATACTTAAATCTACGCATGCGCACAAATTATTTCATTGATTATGTTGTTTTCCTAATGATCTGTTTCGTTTGTAACCAGAGGTATTTAGCCTTGTTTTTTCTCCTCTCCTTGATAATAAGAACTCAATTATTTCATTCACTTTGGATTAACTTGTCTTTTTAACATTTTTACTAGTTTTTTTTTTTGTGCTGGCCGGCTTTTTTTTTTTGCCTTTGAAGAAAAGATTTTTCCAAAGGATAATAAACGATGGCTAATAATTTTTGTTTTCTTAAATCCGATTAATGCAGGCGGCGAGGGGATCTTATCAATAATATGTAAATCTCTAATTCTTTAATTAATTTCTTTTTAAATATTTCGAGCTCTTATCGTGTAAATTATGGCTTTTTTTTAAATTTCAAGATTTAACAAGGCTAAAAAAAATTTCTGGATGAAGGGAAAATGACAATGGCTAATAAAAAGTTCGTTTACCCGAAGCAAAAAAAAAAAAAAAAAAAAAAAAAAAAAAAACATTTACTGTGAATTAAAACCTGCAATCATAGCACTTGTAATTATATGCCAGAAGTTTTTACAAAGGAAACTCCAGATATGAAATTTTTTGGTAATAACAATTAATTTGAATACTGTTTTTTCGGTTTTCTTTTTTGCGTGTAATTTAATTTATTAAATGCAACAGCTGGTTCGAAATCGAATGAAACGTTTTATTACATCGCGGTCTGTTAATTGATTTCGAATCGATTTTTACAAAGGAGGAAACAAAGAAACAAGAAACGAATGCGAAAATTACAGTTTTGAAGTGTTTCTATGCCTGAGTCCAAATTTACGTGAAAAAGAAATAATTAATAAAATATTTAAAAAATTTAAAACTTAGTTCACTTGTCAGGAGGCTAAATGGTATTATTACTAGCTTTTTTGGCGAATTTTTGAATGAAAAAGGAATCTAAAATATGAAATAAATAAAAAAATAAATCTAATATTTTTTTATTATCAAAATAATTCTTCAACTGCCCAAAATTGTACTGCCATTAAAAAAATAACTGCCATATTATTAACTTTACTGCCAATCTACATATTACAAAGACTGCCATTTTGTGAAAAATTACTGCCTTACTATTATTAACCCTTTCTTGTGTAGGCCTATTTTTAAGATTGGACTCCCCCGGACTGAATTAATAGGACAGATGCAAATGTATTTTCTGGTTATCAGAGAGGTCCTAAACTCATCCCTAGCAAATACAGAGCCTTGCAACTTAGTGTTAGGCAATCCGTACATAGGAGTTAAATGTAACGCCATAGTCTCAATTTATTATTTATTATTTTTTATGAGATTTAAATTATAGCCTAACTATGTTTTTCAAATCAAAGATCCCGAATTTTGAGTCTGTTTGGACGTAAGGGGCGTAAGAAGGCTCCATACAAAGATTTAATTTTTACGAAAAAGTTTAGAAAAAGTTATTGTTTTAATGGCTCTAAACCATTATACCAATAGCCATAAGCTCATAATAGGCACAATATCCGTTTCATCTATCTATTGTTTCCGAGTAACACTTATTATGGGTAGTTATCAAAGGCAACTAATTTTTTTTAAAGATTTACTTGTCAAAAATAAAAATATTTAACTTGCGAGTTAGTACGTTCTGGCATTAAAAGGTTCGCCGCCATTTTGTTTTTGAAAATACCAAAATTCCGACTTCAAATTCGAATTCGAGAAAAGCGTTCTAAAATACTCATATCTACGAAGTTTCGTTAAAATTGAACTACGTTTCATTATGATTTTCCTCCATTTCCCTTATGCAATTATATGGATGCATTAGACAGGAAGAGGTTAATTAATTACTGCCCCTTTAAATAGACGACATAAAAACTAGGAGCTCGCCGACCCCTTGCCAGAAAAGTTTATTTTTCGCAATTGAAGATCATTTTAAAGTTATTGTCTTGTCACAAGCGAATTTCTGAAAGATTGTTAATTTAAACGAAAATGTAGCTTTTTTTTTTTTTTTTTTTTTTTTTTTTTTTTTCAAAAGCAAGAAATTAATTTTTTTAAAAAAAATGATATTGTTTAATTTCCTGCCATGCGCGAATGTTATTTTTATGTCGTTTACTCGCAGATGTATTTAAAAAAAAACCGATGAGAGTCCGGAGGGCGTTCATTATAACACGAGAATTACCGGTGGTGAAGCTATATGGGAGATAATTTTCGTTGTAAGGGAAATGCGTGTTTAAACGAAAAATTCGCCAGCGGGGTGTTGGGAGCAATTTCAAAAGCAAATATCCCAAAAAATAAAGTCATCAACTTCTTTTTTTTTTTATATCATTATAATGATGATTGCACAGGGCGCAGAAATTATCAAACGATTTCCGCTGCCTATGCGGTGACAATTACATTGTGAAATTGCTTTCATTATTAAAAAATACACACCTTTTGTTTTGTTTTTCTTTGGGGGTGGTCTTATGGTTGGTTATATTTTCTCACCCTTTTTTTTAAGGGGGGAGTCAAAAACGGTATAAATTTTTTTTCTTGTAGGAATTGATACCAACGATTTCAATTTTGTTAGCATGGCCATTGCATTATATATAGTTTCTTTTGGAATATTTCCCAAAACTACGGGTGGATAAATGAGAAAATAAACGCCAAGAACGTCAAAAACAAAATTTGCAGGACCCAACACAGATATTTTCTTTAGCTTCTCCGTCAACACATGCCCTTTTAACCACTTCAACTTTTATATTTAAATTTTAAAATTTTTTTGAGATAAAAATAAGTTCAGTTCAGGGGGAGGGGTTTTTTTTATAAAAATATCGAATTTTTTTTAAATAGAAATTTTAACGTCAGAGTAGTCATTTTAAGTACTCTACACCAAATTGAATCCTCGGAGTAGTCCTCTTGTAAAATAATGACTGAAGTCATTACTGATCTTTGGGGCCAGTTACTGCGCACTTAGCTGTCACTGGTCAAGCCAATAATATTTCCAAGATAATTTGGGAGTCTGTAAAACATTTTTTCAGACTAAAGGACTGCAGACGAAAGAAAATCCAGAAAACGTTATATCGAGAAATTCGAGTCAAGGACTTAATCCAATTACCGGTCAACTGCTCTGCTTACTGAGCTAACTCAGTACTAAGGGTACGATTTTTTTGACAGCACTTATGGCAGCACTTTAGGGGGTACAAGTAGTTAAAATGCGGACTTTTGCTGCCAAAATAAGGGGAGTAGGTTTGCACAAAATCTGACGTCAGTTTTGTATTATAAATTCCGTTCTAAAGCTTTCATCGTTTTTAAAAAATTATTCTAGTCCATTTTTTTCAGGCTTTTTTGAGGGCCCAAACAATTATATCATTTCTCGGCTTTATCGGTAGTTATTATTCTGAAGATCAACAAGTTGCAGCAAGAAAGGAATCACTAAAAAAATTTATGAATTAATTTGGTCCAGAAGTGGAAAACCTAATAATTGAAATATTATTTTAAAAAAACTCTATGATTCTTTTGTTACTTAGTTTAGCTTAGGGATGGACACACAGTGGTCCTGAACAAAAATATTATTCGACTAAAATGTCAAAAAAAACTGCTAATGAGGCTTTGTTAGGAAACATCTTAACTATCAAAATTCACTAAAATCAAAATCTTACCTGATCTTCTTCCCCTACCCCCGACAACCCCCCCGGCCCCTTAATTTTTTTCCCAAGGCTTGTCACATATCAAGGCTTGTTACATTTTATATGAAAACCCATGGAAAATGCTTTAAAATGAGACATCGCCGAGGTTTATATCTTTTACCGGGACGGAGATATCGTCATTTCAATTGCCCATAATTAAGCGTCTAATTTTCGTTCTCTCAAACGACCAAATCTGATATCTCCGTGCCGGCAAAAGATATAAACCTCGGCGAGGTCTCTTTTTAAAGCATTTCCAATGCGGTTTCATATGATATGTAAGAAGCCTTGAAAAAAAATTGAGGGGCCGGGGGGGTCGTGGGGGGTAGGGGAAGACAATCAGGTAAGATTTTGATTTTAGTGGATTTTGATAGTTAACATGTTTCCTAACAAAGCCTCATCAGCAGTTTTTTTTGACATTTTTGTCGAATAATATTTTTGTTCAGGACCACTGTGGACACAACAAATTTCAACAAAATTTGGAGAACTTTACTCCTATTTTGGTCCTGGACCTGTAAGACTCTAAGGATCTTGCTCATGATCTCGCAAGATTTCAGAAGATCTCGCAAGATCTTGAGCAAGATTCTTGAACAAGAAATTTTAGATTTTTAATCCTTAGAATCTTACAGGCCCAGAACCGAAATCTGAGCAAATTTCTCGAAATTTTGTTGAAATTTGTTGTGTCCATCCCTAGTTTAGCTCGAGGGTGTACCCTAAATCTAACGTAAGGGAGGTACTTAAGATGCTGACTTTCGCAGTCAAGGGGGAGGGGGTCAGAAATTGTAAATTTCAAGTTGACGTAATATGTAAATGGTCAGTGTGTTGTATCAAGAAATTGTAACATTGCCTAATGTTTTAGGTGGAGTCCAAAATATCACATTTGAATCTAATTAAACGCAATTTGTCATTGCCATCACCACTTTAAAAAATCCACCGGCTAAATCCTTTTACATATTAAACATTAACTAGGCAAGACCTGATATTGAGGCTTTGACTGATTTTTACAAAATAAATAAAACATAATTTCATCATTTTACAATAATAAAAATAATTTTCCATTCAGAGGAGCATTTCCAAAAACTCCTGGAAATGTATTTTTTATTCCCGGGCTAGAGTTCTTAATTGCATGAGTGTTGCCTTTGTATGCTGAATGTAGCCTATTTATTTATAAACATCAAAAGCCATTCTATTATAATAATTAAATAAATGGATGGAAACCTCATTAAATAAAAGCAACATCGTAAAATCGGTATTACTTTCATCTTTGCAAAAGCACGCGGAGGATTTCATTTCAATGCAAATTTTAATTGTTGTTTTTTATTATTAAAAAAAAAAATAAAATAACAACAACAACAACAACAACAATTTAAGTTTATAAGCATCGGGGTTAAAAAAAATCGTTTTTCTGGATCGATTTAAAAAAAAAAATTCTCTTCATGCATGGTTTGCGATTTTAAACGTCGGAACACCACTTGTGTGGCGATTATTTCGGGGATTTAGAAAAAAGGAATAAAATCGTTAACACCCTGTATAGTTGAATGAACTGCAAAATATTTTTGAATCCTAATAATGCGAGTAACGCCTTAAATTGGAGTGATTAGCCGAGTATTAATGTTAAATTAGTAATCGCTTGTGTGCAACACAAATGCAGGTTTTTGCCGTCTTAATGTTGCCCACCCGTCAACTAAAATCACTAATTACCCTATTTAAAGTGTTAATGTCAGGTATTAGGTTCATTTACCAGGTAACATTTCTATGCGCAATCCGGGAAGTAGGTGTTTACATTTAACCCCGTTTCGTTTCCCCCTCCCCGAAAACACAGTCATTTTTTTTCTTTAAATAATGATATTAGAACTTTTATCTATCTAAGCGTAAAATCTCCTTTCCGTTATTATTTGAATGCGTGCGGTCTGTTAAAACCATCTTGGAAAATTCTTAACGGAGAACCGACGCCAAACAAACAAGTTGAAATTTTAGATTGCCAAAAAGAGTTGCAAAATTAATTACCTGACAGAAAATTAGGCAGGAAAAAATACATAAAAATTAGACTAATTTCCAACCAACATGAAATCATTTCATTTATCATTTGTTCATTATTTTTTTTTAACAGTTTCCTTTGAGATAATTTTAAAAAATTGAAATTAATTAGATTTTTTTCAAATTAAAAAATTAGAGTTAATAATAAATGACTTCATGTGATGGCAGTCCGATTAAAATTTTTGGTTGAATATATGAGTTGTTTCAAAATTTAATTTTTCAATGCTTGTACGTTTGGGAACGTACAAGTTAGGGATTGCAATACCAGGATCATCGAATCCGGGATTCCGGGATTCCGAGCCTTTTTTCAATCCCGAAACAATCGTCCCCCCCCCCTCCTCTCCCTAATATTACGTAATTTTTTTTTTTATTCATTTGCAAAAGAGATATTTTAACTTTATTTTTTTTTTATTTTCATGTTCATTTTCATTTTCAAAAAAATTATTGTTACAATTCCTTCTTCTTTTTTTGAAATAAAATTAAGCGTCAAAAAGAAAACAGTGAAATTCATTTTTAAAAAAGTTAATGAACCAATAAAATAATACCGAAAATAAAAAATTACTTAATACAGTAAAATCAAAAATTAATTGAAAGAAATTATAAAATAAATTTTCATAGTTCATATGCAGCAAATATTTTTTATTGGAAAATTTTTAAAATTTCAAATCGTACGTAGGACATGGAATACCCTGCCCCCTCCCTGTTAAGTTCTTACGTAATATAATACTTGTATGATCCCTTTTGAAGAATTTTAAGAGAATTTCAACCTTGTTTTCTTTCAGAAATATTAGCTGCGCGGGGAATAAAAATTAGCCAGTGTTTCAGTATTTACCCAAAAGACACCTATTGGAACCTCTTGTTTTTTTTATTTTTGAATAAATTCTACTGATAGATTAATCCGCAAGTGGAGACATGACAAAAAAAAAAAAAAAATACAGGGATTCCGGTAGGTAGATTAATCCTACAGTGGGATTAATCCAAGGTTAATATAAAACGTTTCAAAACTGAAATGAATATTTTTAATATTTTCCTTGCTGTTTGTTTTGTCTTTGGAAGCCAAAAAGAGTTTTCCGACTCAGAGAATAAAAAATTCATATGACTCCTAATCGTACCCTCGTACTAATCCTGCTATTAGATTAATGAGCGAATGGAGACATGGCTTTTGTGTGAATGTTACTGAAAAAGAGAAAAGTTAAAAAACTCGGGCATTTTGACGATAGCTTTTTTTATATTCAAGCTATCAGTTATTTAAATGTATTGTCAGTATTTTTATTAAGTGGCTAGTGGCGTCATTTGGTGGTCTTGCAAAGCAAGTAATTCTTGCCTAAGGATTTCCTGTTTTTGTACGATAAGTATTAAAAGCTTATTTTTCGCGTCCCGGTCCCTTAAGAAAAATTCGATATGACTCCCCTAGGTCCATGTTTACTGCTGCTCAGTCAGTATATGTGCCGTTCTCAATTTACTATTCGCTTTTCGATCGAAAAATGTCCGCAACAAAATGTAACATAGCAAATAGGAAGAAGTTGTTAACCAACACAAAATACCGTAACGTTTTGATATTTTATACGGGTACTATTCAGAACCCCGAAAATCAAATCCCCGAAAGTGGTTTTCGGGGATTTGATTTTCGAGGTTCTGATTTCACTATTTTTGGGGTAATTTAATTAAATTGAATTAAAAAATAATTAAAATTAATTTTTATTATTTCGGGTTTTTGATTTTCGGGGTTCTGATTTCGGGGCTTTTTTTATTTCTTAAATTAAATTAAGTTTATTTTTTTCAATTCGCCGTAAAGGTCAACAAACTCAGACTCATTGACCCGGGTTGATTTTGCCGGTTTTTGATTATTTAAAGGACTTTGGAAATGCATTAATGTATTTGTAAATTTATGCCCGTCACGTGTGGGAATTGCCGGGCCCTCATCAGCAAGTTGCTGCGGTTTTACTAATTTTACTAAAATTTCTTAAATAAGTGAAGGCAAGAGCAAGTTTCTTGACTGACTCCAGTACTCACTTTTTTCTGATCTACTGCAGATCTACGATACCGATTTTGAATGCCCAGCTCTTAAATTGCTCAGAGTTTTCTAACCCATATTTTCCATGTTTTTTTTGTTTGTCAATGTTCTTACTGATTTTTTAAATGATTTTACCGACCATTTACCCAAAAAACTGATCATATTTTTTTTTTTTTTTTACGATAATTTCATTCATTTACAGATCAATTTTTACTGATCTCCAAAACACTGACTATTTATTTTTTTACCTATAATTTATTTATTAGACCAAAGATTATAAGGCATTTAAAAAATGTAATGTAAATTACATAACTTTCTTTCCAAAATCCTTCAATTTACGTGAGGTAAATTAACCTGAGTTATTTGACCCCTCCACGGCGAATTGAAAAAAAAGAACTTAATTTAATTTAAAAATAAAAAAACCCCCGAAATCAGAACCCCGAAAATCAAAACCCCGAAATAATAAAAATTAATTTTAATTATTTTTTAATTAAATTAAATTAAATTACCCCAAAAATAGTGAAATCAGAACCCCGAAAATCAAATCCCCGAAAATGGTTTTCGGGGATTTGATTTTCGGGGTTGTGACCTAGACTCTTTTATACCTAGAAAAATTTTTTGATAAATTTGTGTTTACTAACCTGTTGGATATTCAGAGACCTTGCTTCTGCAAACCCCGGGCTTTATATACTTATACTGGTTGGCTTCTGCTGTTGTTCTCTAATATTATCTAGAAGTTTCTGTTTTTTCCGCCATCTTTCTGTTTCCACGATCGTTTTTATTTTTATTTACAAGTTATCGGTTACTTTTTAAATTTAATCTTGGTTTATTACTTTTTTTTTAAGAAATTATACTAAAAATCTGAATCTTTGCACTAAGTTTTGAAGTTTCCTTCCGTAGTCAAGTAATTATTACACCGAACGAAACACGAAATTCTGGGATCTCAATGGTTTCAGAGACCAATTTCAGTTTTACTTCTTGTCATTTTCGGTTTTTTTTGCTGTCTCATTTCGCCAAATACAGTTGTATTACTGTCATAAAAACGAATAAATTAGCATTTTTTCTAATCTAGCTTACTGACCACTGAGTTTCGTAACTGACCATGAAATATCAAAACCCTGCTACTGTAACTCTAACTGATCGTAAAGTCATTCCCCCAATTTTCTTGTATTGGTTATTATCAACATTCAAAAATAAAATTTTTCCGGGCTTTTGAGTAATGACTTGATCGTGATTTTAATTTTGATTTTCAGAATTTTCGAATTTGATTTGAATTTTTTTAGGACCAACTTTTTAGAAATTTTTACAGTTTTTAAAATTCCTCTCTTATAATTTGTTTTATTTCATTTTTCAGGTTATTCAGCTTTTGAGTTACTGGATCGCTCTGAGGAGATAAGGTCATCTATTTTCTGCCTTCTCCTCATGTCACGACTTGCCTATCGCAAATTCTGTTTAGGTAAGCTTTCTTTTCTTTTAAGCTTGTCCCATTTTGAAATTTTTGGTTTTTTTTTTTAACGGTTAGAGCGGTTTTACAGAATTTTCACAAAATATTTGCAACGAATTTCATATATTAGTTCTTAAGAACCTTTATTAAAGAACATTTCCTTCCGTCCCATAGCCTTTGTAGGCTCTAACCACAAGACCTCCGCCAAAGTATGTATGTATGTAAGTATGTTTTTTACAAGGAATCCAAATCTGGTCTGGCCTGTAGAAAAAACCGAGTGTACCACTCGGCCTGTGCGCATGAAATTTTTTTTTCGCAAAAGCTCTAGCTGTCCGGTGGGAATGCTTGGGGTAAAGAATACTTTTTTAGGGTCAATTGTGTAAAAAGAATCGACGTCCGGTCTGGCCTGTACAGAAAAACCGAGTGTACTACTCGGCCTGTCCGCATGAAGTTTTTTTTTTTTTGGAAAAGCTCTAGCTTTCCGGTGTGAACGCTTGGGGTGAAGAATACTTTTTTTTAGGGTCTTAAGACTTTTTCTGTTTCCCGACAGCGCGATGGCTTTTTTTTTTCTTCAATGAAAGTTTTTTTAAATTAAGTGCTGTTTTTTTAAGAATAGTTTCATTCGATATTTTCTGTTGGGAGAATTTTTTCCCTAGAAAATCTTCACCAAAGAATATGAATCTTAGGTCTAGTAATGAGTCTTTTACTCATTTTTTATAAACAATTTTCCGTAGAGGATATTTTTTGAATTGTGGCTTTTTCAGACTTATAATTTTTATAGGAAATTTCTCGTGGCAGATATTTCAGGATATATTTTTCAGTGCAGACATAATTTCATCCGCCTAGTCATGGACCAAAGACTAGGCGGATGATTACTTAAGGAAAGGCCAAGCACAACTTGCCGAAAGAAAAGAAGAGATTGATTCGCATTTTGAAATAAAAATAAATTTTTGACGGTTGCTAAAACAAATCAACATACAATCGGTTTCAAATTTAAATTTATCACTTTGCCCTTTACATCTGACGGATTAAGAAACATCAATCTTGTTGTACTTAATAAAAAAAACGTCCTGCAGTTGCATCGGCCTAGAAATAAGAATGAAAACCGTCGGAAACCTCAGAGTTCGTCGCAAAAAAAAAAAAAAAAAAGAAGAGAGATGGAGATGATGAATGCGCACAAATATTCTCATGAATATTACAAAATTGAAACTTCATCATGCCACAATGAGTCAACTAGTGTGACAAATTTGAAAGCCTACCCTCGTACAAACACTGTGACAAATTCGGGTTATTTGCAGTCTCTATCTGGATACCTTTGACGGGGTTTCGGTTTAAAATAAATTATCTCCTATTGTGCTTGCAGTTTTTTTTAACTTTTACAAAATAAAAGGCGGTTTTTTAATTTAGAGGCTCCAATTGCTCGATGTATATAATTCAATTTCCTGGAATAGAAATTTCTCGTTTTGAGGATAAAAAAAGTCTGGGGGGATGGATCACGGGATATTTCCAGAATCGCCGGAAGAAAATTTTCGAAAGTTTTAGAAGTCCCAGAAAAATATTAGATAATTTTCATTTCGGGAATCGGGAGTCAAATTGTTGCCGGTCAGGGGAAAAGCCTAGTCTGATTTATTTCCATCTGAGTCATTTTCTTCGTCCTTAAGTTTGTCATCTTCATCTTCTATTATGATATAATACATATAAATGGAATCGTTATGGTAAATAATAAACAAATACTTTAAACGGCCGAAAATATAATGCAAAAAAGACGGAAAAGATAAGTACATATTAACATATCAATTTACTAATCGAGACTCTGCACTGAGATCTGCTTATTTAGAGTTTCGGCTAAAATTCGATTCATTTACCATTTTGTCATATCACCGTAATCCTCATTCCGGTACGACAATCTTACTTCCTCAGAGTGATGATATAATACGACTAAAGGGATTTTAGGGACAGAGATGATAAAACTGAACGAGGATGAGGATAAGAATGGCAACAATGATTTAGTACGATTATGATCAGGACGAGGATAAGGATAAGGATGAGGATGAGGAAGATCTTGAAGGATAAGGGCTTCCTTATCCTTCAAGATCTTCCTCATCCTCATCCGACTGTCCTCAAGTCGTTAGAACGATAAAAATAGAGGGTATCCAGGATCATAAGAATGAAGATGATGAAATGAGACGGATAAGGGTAAAAATAAGGATGCAGAAGAGGATGTGGATGTGAATGTGGTGATTCAGTGATGAAGGTAAAGTACCCTCAATTCGTCTTCACTCATCTGCCTCTGAGTCTGCCGTCTGAAAATTGCGAATCAAAAATCTGAGATTTTTTGTCATTTTACGATTTTGTTGAAAAAAGATCATATCCCTTTTTAATCCGGAGCCGGTTCATCCTCCCCGTTTGGACTAAAAACTCACTCTTTACTTAGGAGAGAACATTCAAAAATACAAAAAAAGAAAAAAATATTCAAATTAAGAATAATAGAGTCTTAATTGAGTCGGTAACTTTATGACATGGTTTCGGTTCATTTGCTATTAAACCCACTATACTTTTTGAAGAGGTCTCGCTTCATTTCTTGTGTATTATAACATAATTTAATATATATTGATTTCAGGTTTGATGTATTACCCCGGATAAAGGTGACCGAAAATGGTCACAAACAAATGGCTCGCGCGAGCGAGCGAGCGCAAAAAAAAAAAAAAAAACACGAAAACAAAAATAAAATGAAAATAGCATTTAATTCAGGATGTGCGCATAGGTTTCAAGGTTAAAACTACCGAAAACGTGTCATTAAACATGTTCGCTCTGAGTTAAACACTGATTAACAAGCCCGGTGATAATTATTAATTAAAATGCAACACTTATTAATAAACCTAGGCACTCACTCGCTTAAATACTGTTTTTTCAATGTCAATTAAAAATGGCGTAATTTTTTTTTATTTTTTTTTTTTTAATTGCGCCTTTTTTTTTTCTTTTCGGAATCGGAAAAAGAAAAAAGAGAACGATTAATAATAAATCGATGAAGTGTGAGATGTGTGCCGACGAATGGATCCTTCTCTCAGCAAGGTATCCAAAATCAATTTTGAAAATCTGACACTTGTTTCGTATATTTAATTATCCCTTTCAAGGACGTTAAGTGTATAATAAACGATGCTAATGGATCGAAAAAATAAAAGAAACGATTTAAAAAAAAATGTCGGGAACTTAATAAATGCTGTTACTACTGCGATCCTTTTATTTCAGTTTTTTTACGATCGCTATCGGTGTAATTGCAGAAATTGTTACGGTTATCGTAATGATGCGATTAATTAATTTCTTATTGAATCGGAGCAAACGGTTCGTGGCGTTGTCATTAGCCGGGTTAAATTAATAATTCGTATGAGCCTCTTTTTTTTTTTTTTTTTTAATCGAAGCAGCTTTGGAAAAGTCATTTTTCAGAAAAAAGATATTAAATATTCATAAGTTGGCATTATGGAATCATTGAAAAGGATGGAAATTAGTTTTGTCATTATGAAGTACTGGGAGGGGGAAATTTAAGCATCGTCATCCCCTTGTCAATAAAAAAATTTTCACGCTTTAGAAATTGAATATGGAAATTGGATTACTGAATCCGATTAAAAGTAGTGCAAAACCGTATTAAGAGAGTGATTTTAAAAATGGCTGGAAGATTGCAAAAACTTCAAACGGGTAACATTGAAAAAAAGGTTTAGAGCAAAAAAAAACGAGGAAAAATTATGGACGAAGAGGCGCAAAATAGCGGGTAATTTTCTAAGATTCTATTCATTTTCAAAAATGTAAAAATTTCCCTGTAAACATTCGTTAAAAACCTCGCTTTCAATTGCGCATTCGTAAGATCTTTTTCTGTTAATTTTAATTATGGCGGCGTCCTATGGTCCAAAACAATTACCAAACGGAAATTTTTCCTCTTAAAGAAAACTCCTTTTAATGGACCATAAAATTATTTATATTTTGACAGATTCAAAACATCCTCATAAGGCCTTTTCGGAAGGCTTTAACTTCCATCTTCAGTGAGCTACAAGATACAATAAATGAAATATTAAAATTTTGAAATAAACACAAGGAGCAAAATGGTCATTGACCTTACATTACCTCGACATTACAGACAGTAAACCACAATCGGAATCAAATTAAATATACAAAACGTCAATAAATAAAAACGAAAAAGCTAAAAACAAACGTTGGGAATGCACATTAATCCGTTCTCTTTTTTCTTTTCCTTTTCTTTCTAATTAAAAACATGATAATACTGCAAACAGTTGAATAAATTAATATGACGATGCGAAAAAATAATAATTCAGATAACGACAATCGACAGTCAGGTTAGACAACTTACGGAAAATGATACGCTGCGTAATGGCGACATGTTTCGCGCGCGGAAAATTTTAAATTAAAGGAGAAAAACGATAATACCTAAAAATTAGAGCTAAAAAATGCAAATCAAAAATAAATTAAGTAAGCAAGGTAACTAAATTTGAAAATTGCACACGTCCGCGGTCCTCATTGAGTAATTTTCGGTCTTCTTTTTCTTGGATGAATAGACTCTCCCAATAGAGTAGGTGTTGTTCGTTGTTTACTTCCTTTAAAAGTTTTAAGTCTAGGTTTTTTGTTTTATGCCTAGTGTTGATTAAGTGATTTCCTAATCCCGAGCTCCCAATGTGGTTATATTTGTAATAATTTATATGTTCTTTAAACCTTGTCCCGATACTGCGTTTAGACTGACCAATGTAAGATTTTCCACAATCTCCACAGGTAATTTCGTAAACACCAGATTTATCTTTCTCTTCTACCGGATCTTTGGGGCTACCTAGTAGACTTCTTAACGAATTAATGGACTTAAAAACCACCTTCACGTTGTAATTATTGAATACTCTATGAAGACCTTTGCATAGAAACTTGTTATACGGAAGTATAATCCTTTTACTTTCAGGAAGTTCTTCTTGGCGTTGACGGGGGTGTTCTTTCCTTTTTATGATGTCATCAATGATTTTAGACGGATATCCGTTCGAAACTGCGATCGATTTAAGAAAAGTCTTTTCCTTCTCAAACTTTGCAGGGCTTAGAGGAACTGACTGCAATCTGTGAACCGCAGTTTCATGTCCCGCCATCTTGTACCTCCATGGATGGTTCGAGGTGGAGTGGATGAACTGGTGTGTGTTCGTCGGTTTCCTGTAAATATCGAAGGATATAGATTCTCCGTCTCTTAAGATCATCAAGTCCAAGAAGGGGAGCTTCCCGTCCATTTCTTTTTCCATTGTAAATTTGATTCCTGGGATTCTTGAATTAAGTAGATCTAAAAACCGTTCAGGTTCCATCTTGTCTAAGTCAAAGACAACGAACACATCGTCCACATAACGAACCCAAACTTCCGGGAAATATGCTAAATCCTTCTTTGCTTCAGTTTCAAACCATCCCATGAATAGGTCAGCAAGAATTGGAGATAAACAATTCCCCATGGCCATTCCTGCTGATTGACGGTATATTTTATTATTAAACCGGAATTGATTTTGTTTGATGCACAGACGGGTAAGTTTGATAAGTTCATCAATCTCCTCTTCCTGAATATTGTTCTTCTTAAGAGTATCTTCCAAAATTTTTAAAGTAATTCTATGGGTACGCTTGGGAAAAGGGATTCCACATCAAAAGAGACCAATATTTGATTTTTCTTTAGTTTGACCTTTTTTAAAATTTCGATAACGGTTTTATTATTCTGAACGCTGAAAGAATCAAACTGCAATTCCCTAAATCTGCCATTAAGCCATTGGACAGACGGTGCGAAGCAGAATTCAGACCAGCAACGATCGGCCTCATCTTTTTTCCAGCCTTGTGGATCTTCGGAAGACCATACATTCTAGGTAATTTTGGATTTGAATTCGTAAGTCTCCACTTGTGCCCTTGTCTAAGACCTTAGTACATTGTTTTAACGTTTCTTTAAATTCTTGAATCGATTTTTTCACCAGATCTTCCTCGTTAGTTGATAAATATCGTAAGGGCCTTCTCTAATAGTTTTTCCATACGTGTAATGTATTCCTCTTTGGTGAGAATCACAACTGAATTTCCTTTATCAGCTTTAAGAAACATACAGTTCTTTTCCTTCAAAAGTTTCAGACAACGTTTGTCCAATTTTTCTTGCTTCATTTTTCTAGAAGTGAAGTTCTTGAGATTTTTCTCCAGTTGCCTTTTACATTCTCCTCGAATTGCAGCTTTTTCATTTTCCTCAAATTTTGATGTCCCTTCTTCAATGTGTAAAACTAAATCAGTCAAATCCTCTTTGGTTCTAGTTATGCTGGGTTTCAAACCTTTTTCTAGCAAGTCGAGTTCTTTCTTGGTGAAAATTATGTCAGTTTCGTTTTGTACCAGAGTTCTGTTTTCAATGGGTTTCACCATTTCCTTCGGCTGACTCTCTTGTCGGAGCTGAGCAAATTTTCGATTTAATCTCTTGTTTTTCTGGGTTGTGATGTAGTTACTATTTTCAAACATTTCCCTCAAATTAAGATCCCAATTGTTGGTCGTTTGGGCGAGTAGCAGATGTAACTTGTATGCTTCTAGTTCCGTTGTGCTTAAAACTGCGTGCTTATGTCTGATTTCCTCGTTAAGCCAGGCCTTTTTGGCTTTTTCTATGGCCGACGTAACATTGTTCGATTTTGTACCAGAACTCTGGTACAAAACGAAACTGACATAATTTTCACCAAGAAAGAACTCGACTTGCTAGAAAAAGGTTTGAAACACAGCATAACTAGAACCAAAGAGGATTTGACTGATTTAGTTTTACACATTGAAGAAGGGACATCAAAATTTGAGGAAAATGAAAAAGCTGCAATTCGAGGAGAATGTAAAAGGCAACTGGAGAAAAATCTCAAGAACTTCACTTCTAGAAAAATGAAGCAAGAAAAATTGGACAAACGTTGTCTGAAACTTTTGAAGGAAAAGAACTGTATGTTTCTTAAAGCTGATAAAGGAAATTCAGTTGTGATTCTCACCAAAGAGGAATACATTACACGTATGGAAAAACTATTAGAAGAAGGCCCTTACGATAATTTATCAACTAACGAGGAAGATCTGGTGAAAAAATCGATTCAAGAATTTAAAGAAACGTTAAAACAATGTACTAAGGTCTTAGACAAGGGCACAAAGTGGAGACTTACGAATTCAAATCCAAAATTACCTAGAATGTATGGTCTTCCGAAGATCCACAAGGCTGGAAAAAAGATGAGGCCGATCGTTGCTGGTCTGAATTCTGCTTCGCACCGTCTGTCCAAATGGCTTAATGGCAGATTTAGGGAATTGCAGTTTGATTCTTTCAGCGTTCAGAATAATAAAACCGTTATCGAAATTTTAAAAAAGGTCAAACTAAAGAAAAATCAAATATTGGTCTCTTTTGATGTGGAATCCCTTTTCCCAAGCGTACCCATAGAAATTACTTTAAAAATTTTGGAAGATACTCTTAAGAAGAACAATATTCAGGAAGAGGAGATTGATGAACTTATCAAACTTACCCGTCTGTGCATCAAACAAAATCAATTCCGGTTTAATAATAAAATATACCGTCAATCAGCAGGAATGGCCATGGGGAATTGTTTATCTCCAATTCTTGCTGACCTATTCATGGGATGGTTTGAAACTGAAGCAAAGAAGGATTTAGCATATTTCCCGGAAGTTTGGGTTCGTTATGTGGACGATGTGTTCGTTGTCTTTGACTTAGACAAGATGGAACCTGAACGGTTTTTAGATCTACTTAATTCAAGAATCCCAGGAATCAAATTTACAATGGAAAAAGAAATGGACGGGAAGCTCCCCTTCTTGGACTTGATGATCTTAAGAGACGGAGAATCTATCCTTCGATATTTACAGGAAACCGACGAACACACACCAGTTCATCCACTCCACCTCGAACCATCCATGGAGGTACAAGATGGCGGGACATGAAACTGCGGTTCACAGATTGCAGTCAGTTCCTCTAAGCCCTGCAAAGTTTGAGAAGGAAAAGACTTTTCTTAAATCGATCGCAGTTTCGAACGGATATCCGTCTAAAATCATTGATGACATCATAAAAAGAAAGAACACCCCCGTCAACGCCAAGAAGAACTTCCTGAAAGTAAAAGGATTATACTTCCGTATAACAAGTTTCTATGCAAAGGTCTTCATAGAGTATTCAATAATTACAACGTGAAGGTGGTTTTTAAGTCCATTAATTCGTTAAGAAGTCTACTAGGTAGCCCCAAAGATCCGGTAGAAGAGAAAGATAAATCTGGTGTTTACGAAATTACCTGTGGAGATTGTGGAAAATCTTACATTGGTCAGTCTAAACGCAGTATCGGGACAAGGTTTAAAGAACATATAAATTATTACAAATATAACCACATTGGGAGCTCGGGATTAGGAAATCACTTAATCAACACTAGGCATAAAACAAAAAACCTAGACTTAAAACTTTTAAAGGAAGTAAACAACGAACAACACCTACTCTATTGGGAGAGTCTATTCATCCAAGAAAAAGAAGACCGAAAATTACTCAATGAGGACCGCGGACGTGTGCAATTTTCAAATTAGTTACCTTGCTTACTTAATTATTTTGATTTGCATTTTTTAGCTCTAATTTTTAGGTATTATCGTTTTTCTCCTTTAATTTAAAATTTTCCGCGCGCGAAACATGTCGCCATTACGCAGCGTATCATTTTCCGTAAGTTGTCTAACCTGACTGTCGATTGTCGTTATCTGAATTATTATTTTTTCGCATCGTCATATTAATTTATTCAACTGTTTGCAGTATTATCATGTTTTTAATTAGAAAAAAAGGAAAAGAAAAAAGAGAACGGATTAATGTGCATTCCCAACGTTTGTTTTTAGCTTTTTCGTTTTTATTTATTGACGTTTTGTATATTTAATTGATTCCGATTGTGGTTTACTGTCTGTAATGTCGAGGTAATGTAAGGTCAATGACCATTTTGCTCCTTGTGTTTATTTCAAAATTTTAATATTTCATTTATTGTATCTTGTAGCTCACTGAAGATGGAAGTTAAAGCCTTCCGAAAAGGCCTTATGAGGATGTTTTGAATCTGTCAAAATATAAATAATTTTATGGTCCATTAAAAGGAGTTTTCTTTAAGAGGAAAAATTTCCGTTTGGTAATCTTTTTCTGTATCTTTTTACGCTATAATAACGAATTTTTGACGCATTTTTGCGCGGTCTTTACTCTTAAGAGACTTTTACGCTATCCGTCAGCACACTTTTAATCATATCTTTTGTAGGAATTGCGCTGCAGTAAAATCAAAGACGTTGAGGAACTCGTAAAGTATTTGTTTTTTATTTTTTAATGCCCAAAGATTTTTCGTCTTTAAAAGCTGTTGAACACTTGAGCGAAACGACGGAAAATTTTCGTTACTCTTAGGACAGAAAAAAAAGGGTTTTTTGAAACTGTTAAATCGGTTCTACTTTGCCCGAAATTTATGAAGAGAATAACGACAAAAAAAAAATTAGAAATTAATCTAAAGGTGATAACTATTCCCAAACAGCAGAATTACGCCATTATCAAATTATTTTGCCATGTATAAAAAATTCGGTTTTAGACTCCTTTCAAAAAATGGACGTGTCACGTGTCCTAAGAGTAACGTATTTTTTCCGGCTTTTCCTCGCCAAACGATGAACTATAGCATATATGTTTAAACATAATAAAAATAGACCATTGGAGACATGAGTACCAATAAAAATCATTTTGTTATCACGTTTTTTTTAATGAAAAAAAAAATCCTGAAAACAAGTCTAAAATCGGTAAAAAGCCAAAAAAAGCAGTTTTTCCAGAATATCTTCGAAATTTGCATACATTAATGAAATTTTTATCGAAAATTAGATAGTACTATGGATGGCCTTTCTGTCGATATAGATTTCAATGTATTAATAACAACGTGACCAAGCTATGTCCAAAAATCAAATTTTGAGTTTTGTAATTTTTGTGTGGACAAGCCCCTAGGTCCTATCCTGGCGGAAATTGAATTTGAGAAAATAGGATCTTAAAAATCCGTTTTTGATCCAGTCCGAGTAAAATGTCTAGTATACTGTTCATTATTAGACGCCAGCAAATCGAATCCAATTTTGGTAAGCGTCCCACCCCGGTAAGTTAAACCTAATCTAGTTTAATATTTCCACAAGGTTTCATATTTTTTAAGGTTCCCGTTGATTGCGATATATTGCTTGCCTACAGTATATGTTTTAGGACTCCTGTCATTAAATGGGTTGCCATGAATAGGAGTTGGAATGTCCGTTTGTTTGTTTATGTAAATAAATAAACGAACAGTGACAGGTATCCCAAAAATATTCTGCAAGCGTAAAAACGCACGTATTGACAACTATCAACGAACGGGAACTTTTAGCGAAAAAATTACTGAAAAGACAAGTAATGAGTTCATATTAAAACCATAGAGGCTGAAAAAAAAAAAAAAGAAAAAAAAACTAGGAAAACGCAGTGTTCAGTTGAGAAAGAAAGAAATGAAACTGTTTGACAAGCCATTTGCAAAAAGTTTGTCCATCTCAGGATGAAGCATGCCCTGAGTGAATTACAAGTAAGTTACAACCACTTATTGAATATCACAACTGGTTGTCAGTAAAATTAACAGACTTTGATATGTCTTCGAAAAACGTTTATTTTTAAAAGCAACCTCACTTAAAATTAGCTAAATTGAATAGCAATCAGACGAAAATCAACGACAATAGCACACATATCTCTACCAGTGGCGTGCGTGGCCACTAATTGCCAGCTTCCCACATTTTGGGGAAAAACAGTAGAGAGATGTAGGCGGAATTTCATATTTCACTGGCATGTCCAGATCAGAAGAACAAAGAAATAAAATCGATTTTTTTTTTCTTTTTGGAAAATCAACACTTACTTATTTGAGGTTTGCGCCCTTCCCCCTTCCCCCTGCCAAATGGCATCCTTGGCAGGAGAACCGGGGCTTTTTACAGGGAAGTTTTACTTAATACAAGCAATGGTGATACTATGAAAATTCTTTGTGTCATCAAAGTAGAACGGACACAGGTGGTTGCACCGAATTATATAGTGCTATCTGAACAATTCCAGTTGACACTAGTTTACCAGAAGAAGATAGGGTCAAGGGCTAGTGTCAATTGGATAAGTGTTGCTGGCATAAGTATAATCCAACTCGGGCGAAAGGCCGTTTTTGGTCCCCCGTGGGGCTAAAGAGTAAAAATCTTTCATTCCCCTGCAATTTATGTTTCCAATATTTTGTGTCATTTTTTAAAACATCTTATCTTGCGTTTGATTTTTTTCGGGGAGGCTCAGAGATTTTTTTTTGCAAATGAGAGCGGCTTAAACCATGAAGTAGAGCCGGATTTTTCAAAAAATCATTTTTTATGCAATGAATCTTTTTACCATAAGGAAGAGCACGTGCACCCGGGCTTTTTAATCATTGCATTGGCAAAGTTAAAAAAATAGTGATATTGAAAGGTCTTTAGTATTAAAAAAAATCGGTCTTTTCTGTTTTTTCTAAAAATAATCATTTCTTCGTAAATTAGAGGAAAAAGAGTATAAATCTATTAAAAAGTGTAAATGACACTTCTAGTAGAAACTGTATACTGTAGTTATTTTCCAAGATAATTTTCCGAAGGCTAAAAATGTTTTTTTTTTTTTTAAACAGAATATACCCTAGCCGTTCGGTATTTTTATGGGGGGAGGGTAGCCATGTACCATTTGGCCTGCCCCCCTTCCAGAGCCCACCTAGAATGATCCTTGCCTACTCTTGCTTAATGGGGAGCTAGGAGTATGTAAAAGGAATCTTTATTTTAGAAAAAATTTCGTACATTTCAGTTTGATTTTTTTTTATCTCTTCTAACTTTTATTTAATTTCCGACTTATCAAAAAAAGGGGAGGGAGAGGAGTGGAAAATTGCCAAAATCGTGCTTATATCAGCTTTAGAATTTTTTAAAAAACATCCATCTCTTTCGATACTTCTGCCCCCATAAATTTCAAGAGTTCTTATAATTTTTTTCACGTTTAAAAGAAACGACCGCCTCTGGAAAATTTATGGAAATCATTGACTAATTGTTAATAATATTCCTGTGTCTAATTGAGATGTCGGTACAAGGTCACCGAGGTCGATGCTATCCGCATGGTAAAACTTTATATCATGAGAAACGATATATTCTTAGACGGGCTTTTTAAAACGGACAGGAAGCTTTATAGGAAAAAAAAAATATATACCGTATATTTATTATTCATACAATCGAACTATTGTTAATTTGGTTAAAATGCGCAGTTAATTAATTATCTTTGGAGATGCGCATCGATTCCTTTCTTTTATTCATTGTATTCAAAATTAATAATTGTTTGTTTTTTTTTTTTGGATTTCGTCACGTTACAAAAATTACAAAGTTAAAGCTTTGAATTATAATAGTATAATGGTTTCGAAATTGCCGGGCGCCCCTGAAAAGTGCCAGCTGGATCAAGGCTCGAAACCTGTTAAATTTAAAGAATCGAACTCGCCCCAATAACAGTGAAATTTAATGAAGCATAAAAAATCGAAAAAAGGAAAAAAATGAAGTCGTTCTGTGGCAAGATAACAATGACAAGAAAACAAGACTTTATAACAGAAAAATAACACCTACCACAGATCCCATTTCAGGTTCGACAATCCATACAAATGTTGAGCTTGAGCACGTGGTTTTTCAATTTCCCAACAATAGAATCATCATCGTCATTACCCGTTTCACTCTATAATCGTATAAAGATATTTTGCAACGCTCTCCTTTTATTCGTAATCTCCTTTTTTCCTCAGGGGCGGAAAAGGTTATTTCCGAACAGAATTTCCCGTATTGTGTTTTGAGTGTTGCGGCTCTGATATGGCGCTTAACAAAATTAGAGCGTTTAACGACAAAAACACATTTTTTTCAAAAAAAAATTTTTTTTTTCCAGTTGGGGATTCCTTTTATTGTCACTTTTGGAAGGTCCGATTAGCTTCGGTCAATCAATTTTCAATTAAGTCGATGAATCGTAGTCGAATCGATTACCGGATTCTGTACCAATTGTTCGGTGTTCTTCCCTAACGGAAACTATTTTTTTTTATACGAAGGAATAAAAATATTTTTTTTTGATATATTTTTCAGAAGGAGCGAACGTCAAAATCTGCGATGGAATCGCGATTAGTATTGGGATGATCATCTATCATTATCAAAATCTCACACCGACATTTTTTTTACCATTTTTCATTATTGTGTAAGGTGTGTCGGTTGGTGTATGTGGAAAGACGGATGCTTTTTTAAATTTTTTTTTATGCGTGCAAAGAAGAATGTGTGGGAGTAGAACTTTCCTTCCAAAAAGATTGATGTTTTGCATTATCAATGAAGGAAAATATTTTTAAACTTCACCAATTTGGTTCTTTTTTTTTTTTTTAATGAATTTCTCGTTTAACTTTTACCACCCTTTGGGACATTGGCAATAGTAATTTTGAGCTTTTAAGATGATTGGAGGTTGGCTATCACCTGGACTAGGGGGTCATACAAGTATTACGTAAGCATTTCACAGGGGAGGGGGGGTTGACGGAATGCTTACGGTTTCTTATGGAGGGGGGAGGGGAGGGTTTCCATGTCTTACGTAAGATTTGAAATTTGAAAAATTGACACTAAAAAAATTAATTTCACTGTTCTCTAGGGTGTCCCATAACAAAATTTTTTCAGATTTTGTTAATTCCTAAAACTTTCGTTCATTTTAGGCTAAAATCGATTTTTTTTTCGATTCATTTAGAGGTAGCTCAAAGCGAAGATAGGAAAAAAAAATCTAGTTTGAGCACTACTTTTAAAGATAAAGTAACAAGAAAATAGAGATTAAAAGCTCTTTTTTGCAAATTATTAAGAAAAAAAAAAAGACATTAAAAAAAAATCTTACTTAATATTAGGGAGGGGGGGGGGCGTCGACCATTTCTTACGCTTGCTTACACCCAGGGAGGGGGGTGGGGTATAAAATAGGCAAAAAAAAATGCTTACGCAATACTTGTATGATCCCAAGTTTTTCTTTGGAAACCGCCGCCCTGAAAGACCCAAGGGATCGACACCAAACCAGTCCCTGAGATTCTTTATGGACGCTAAAGCGCCGACTGGAAATGAAATTTTTTTTTTCCACAAAAATCTATTTTTTTTTTTTTTTTTTTTTTTTACTCTCACAAGATTTTTTCGAAATTTAAGCTTAAGTCGGGACAGTTTTCCTTTACCGGTACCGGTACCCAAATCATCTAAAAAAAAAAAAAAAAAAAAGGGTTTAAGTGTGCCAGAGATAACCGATATTAGATGGGTAGTATATTTACTGGCGGATCCAGTGTTAAATCGTTTCAATTTCCCCCTCCTCCTTCCGAAAAAAATTTCTGGATGCATCTTTAAATTTTAAAAGTTTCGAAAGTAGGGAGCATTTTGGAAAATTAATATTGTATTGATTTCTAAAAATAAATTGTCTCATAGACTTGCAACTCGGTCGAGCTTAATCGGACCTGCTCGAAATCTTGGGAAACTCTTGTGCATCCCTACCGGGACTAATCCTTTTTTTTTTTTTTAAATAGCGCCAATAAAGGAGCTTTGAGCCAAAAAAATTAAAATTTTCATACTTGAAAACGACTTTGATTTTTCTGTTTAATGTAGTAATTTTGGTTGGTAAAAATGAAAAAAAAAAAACGACTCACCAAAAACCAGTTTCTTCCGATTTCAGCG
The DNA here is from genome assembly GCA_037577465.1 of Liposcelis bostrychophila. Lineage (NCBI taxonomy): Eukaryota > Metazoa > Arthropoda > Insecta > Psocodea > Liposcelididae > Liposcelis > Liposcelis bostrychophila. The sequence goes on along the minus strand of CM075213.1, from coordinate 1,826,562 downwards.
TTGATCAAAAATGAACCACGTGTTTCCAACCTAGCATAAATTTTATCTAAGATTTAGTGAAAATAAAATTGATCTAATAAATTTAAAATTTAAAAGACTGGTCTTTCCGGATTTGTTTGCTGCAATTATTAACGCCACATTCAAAGGGTAAATTTTCCGTTCTTTTTTTTTTCGGCGATAACCCTCTAATTTTAAACTGACTTGTACCAAAAAAGTATAGGCTGAAGACGTTTTAATAAATTTTTCACCTCAAGCTGTTTGGAATTTGCATTCGAACAACTTATTCCAGCAAGAAAAAAGATAATTTTGTAAAAGGAATCGCTGCGAAAATGCCTCAATATAAATATTTAAAAATATTCAAATTAGTCATAGGTACTTATTTTTTATATTTTAATTACATTTTAAGCAAATCTCGAAGAACTATGATTTTGATAATTGCTGTAATTCGATAAGTAATGTTTCTATTAAAACAAATCGAAGGTCTAATCTTTTAAAAGTTAATTAATAACCGCGGTTGTCAATTAATCATGCTCACACAGCGAAAATATCTTTTTTGCATTTGCCAGATGTGTACGCTGTTTTTTTTTTTCCCGGACGGTATTTAACTTGCAATTATAATGATATAATTGATTATGGGTTTTTTTTTAAATACGTGGAGGCCCAACCCTACAGTATATTATAATTCTAACTGGCATATTAATTTGATAAGCCGAAGACTTAGTAAAAGAATAAACTCGGTTGATGTAAAATAAATCAATTTGGCCACCTCTCATATACCGGGGGAATGAGGTTTAAAAAGAATGGCTATTGTCCAATGAACGTGTTTTATTAACACAAAAACAGACAAGAGTGGAAGAGTGGACCACCGTGGTGTGAAAATCATTAATTTTTTTAAATATACCTTTAATAAACATGATAGGACTTTAAACACGAACGAAGCATTTCGCTTATATAGAACATGCGCATCGGGCTTTTACCTCGTTTTCGGAACTCGTTCTTTTTTTTTTTCCTTTCTAAATGACCCACCCTATAATTCAAATCATATATTCCTAATAACATGTAACATCGATAATCGGTTCGAGTTATCGATTGCCCCGTTGCATAATCTTGTTTTCCTATTTATCTTTTTTTTTTTTTTTTTAGTAAATCGAAAAACGTGCAAAGAATTTTTTTTTCCTCTCAAAAAGCCGGATTTGGTCAAAAAAAAATGGACGGCAGAGACAAGGAGAAATATTGATTGCTAATATATCCACCGGAGAAATAAGATGTAAGACCGCCTTGGTCATTTTTTAAACGTGCTAATGCTCGCGTTCGCCCTGTATTTATTAGTAATATTGATTAGGAGAGCAGTTTAAATATTACTAATGATTGTATTTTAATAAAAGAGCCTCCAGTCAATTCCGGTTTCGGATGTTGTAATTACTATTTTATTACTCTATCACAATCTTGCCCGACTTCATCGATACGTATCGTGAATAGATAAAATGCTTCGATTGATCTATGCGTGTGTCCAAACCGTATGAAAGTTGCCTTATTTTTTCTTGAAGCAGATTTTTGTTGAAGAAACGGATTGGATGTTTAGATTTTGATTGCCATGTTAATTCGAAATTGGAAGACTTATATTTAAAAAATGTCTCAGATAATTGACGGCTGAAAGCTTTAAAGTCAGAGGTGCAATTTTGATTCATTTTTTATTCGGAATCCGTGCTTTTTCGGAAGAAATAGGAATCCGAATCGGAGTCTCGTCTGAAAACAGTTCAGAATCTTCGGAATGGGAATCGGCATCGGCGTCCAAAAAAAATTTTCGATTCAGATTGACTTAAAAAGCACGAAAATGCCGTTATTACAGTTAATCAATTTTGGTTTAAATAGGAATCGGCATTGCTAAAATATTTAGTTGAATCGGAATGGAATGTTATTCATAAATAGTCAAGATTCTGCGGAATCGGAATTGCATCCCAGTTTTAAGCTTTTTCAGCTTTTTTTTTTTTTTTGAAAAATGGTAACGTTTAAGGTGGAATATCAGCCACTTGTGAGTCAAATCAGGTCCTTGGAAAATAAAAATTAAATTCACCCGTTAAGTAAATTTATCTTAGTTAAAAATAAATTTAAGACTTTTCCTTTTTTTAATAACTAGTATAATTTATTTATTTATATGTACGTTTACAATTTTTCGACATAAGATGCTCAACTGAGCATCCTTTTAAAAACAGTTTTTAGGTTGGTAACAAAACGGAAAATAAGAAAATGGCAAAAAGTTTACAAACAAAGCATCTTTCAATCTTATATCGAAAAATTGTAAACGTATATATAAATAAATAAATTATACTAGTTATTAAAAAAAAGGAAAAGTCTTAAATTAATTTTTAACTAAGATAAATTTACTTAACGGGTGAATTTAATTTTTATTTTCCAAGGACCTGATTTGACTCACAAGTGGCTGATATTCCACCTTAAAGCATTTCCTATGATAATTTGTAAATGTATTTTAGTTCAGAAATGACGAAAAATTTTGAAAAAAGTCTTGGGGTTTTTTTGACCCTCTTAGTGAAAATGTCCACCATACAGAAGCCAAAGAGCGAAAAATTCGTCAAAAATTATTCTTGAATTCATTTGTGAATGTGCATAAGGAAAACGAGTCCTGGGATAGATAGCAAAATTTTACAGGAGATTAAAGACCGGATTTAGCGTCGAAATGCAATTTTTTTTTTTTTTTTTTTTTTTTTAATCACCTTATGAGTGAGTTTGGAAAGCTTCGCTCCGATTTATTTTACATTTTTTTCCGAATTTTTTTTAATGGAAAATAAATAGGGGGAACGAAGGAGAATTGTAAGAGCCCCAACAACTTTAATCTTGTGTCGTAAACTACAAGTAAATAAATTTGCGGATTTTAAAAAAAGTCTATTAAGATTTTGAGATTCATTTTTACCGAATTTGACTCATTTTTTTCCGAAAATAACTAAAGCACAACTTGGGAAAATGCTTCTTCTGAAAGCTCAAATTCTAATAAACCAAATAACATGGGCTTCCTAATTGGATGTAAAGAAATAAAGAGTGAGACCCTGGTGGTGCACGAATCTGTAGCTGAATAGTTTTAGAATGAAGTTCAAATTTCGGGATTTGGTTCTTCTGTAAGCTCAAATTTTGAGCAACAAAAAGTTAGATCGCTTGCTTATGATGCATTTAAATTGAATTATATAAATTTTGCACCGAAAAATGCTGACTGAAGTTTCAGTACTTCTAACTAACAAAGGTCAAAATGAGAGGTTTTCTTCATTTGAAAACTCAATTTGTATGGAATAAAATAATAATCTGGCGGTGCATTTTTTTTGGCATTTCTTAAACTGAATAAGATCAAATTTTTGCGCAAACTCAAATTCTGAAAGTTGCATAATATGAAAGCTCGAATTCGGGAGAATTAATTACGATTGGTTTAGAAATCTGAAACTGACAAAACACCAAATGCGAAGTTGGCAGTACACTTTTATTTTTAAAACAATTGATCTATTTCTTCAGTGTAAAGCCAAAAAATTGAAACTTTACTGCTCTAAAAACTTAAATTCAGCGGAAAAGAGTAGCGTATGTTTTTTTTTTTTTTTTTTTTTTTTTTGTTTTTTTTTTTTGTTAATACATTAAGCGTTGTGTTGTTCCGCAAGTAAATGTAGCGTTACAATACTGATTATGGTTTAATTTTTTTTTTCGATTTTAAGCTCAAATTTCGGTTCCCTGTTTTTCCGAAAGCTCAAAAAAGCTCAAGATCTTGGTAACAGTCGTTGAATTTGAGCTTTGAATTGCACCGACAACTTCACTCCTGAAATCGTGATTTTATCACAATTGAAAAAAAAATCTGAAATTCTAAGTGTTATTGTTTTGCTCCAGGAATGAAAGAGGCAGGTTAATTCCAAGGTAGTGTTGCTCCTGCAACCCCTACTGGCTATAGCAACTGTGGAAAAGCCAAACGAATTTTCGATTCTCTTCCAAATTCTGACCATGGTGTCACGCTCTAATAAAGTGAATATATCACCACTACGGCTATCAGCTCAAAATTCGGTAAAAATTTTCAGTCTTCCATTGATTCTGATTAGGAATCCATTGCTCCTAAACATGACTCTTTAACAGGCTGTTGTGTTTGGGGATTATTTTGAGAAAAACATTTGTGCAAACATGTTTGTTCAAAAATGATGATCATATTCGTAAAACAGCAAGTCTGTTCCTCAAAAACAATTTATTTTCATAGCGATAAATTAAGTGGGTTTTTATTTATGAAAAATAAAAGCGGCTCTTAAAATTAAACGTCAAAACAGTGTTAAATAGCGATGTTTGTATGGTTTTGACTCCCAGATCACTTCTCAATTAGGAGAAAGTTTTGAATGAGACATAAAATTAGGATGGGCCTTATTTTTTTTAATTTCAACTTTCCGAGTTATTCTTCTTTTTATTTATACAACCGTTTCCACGTCCACCTCTAATTAGGACCAACGCCTCTTAACTTAAGAGGCCTACACTTTAAACAAAGAATATCAGATTTTAAGTTAAGATTTTTTTGCCAATTGTTTTTTTGGAGGAACCCCCCTCCCCTTCTTCGAATTAGACATCCGGGATATAGATTAATAAATCATATTACATGTAAAAAGTAAATAAAAGCATACATGATGTACGTGATGTTGCAGAAGAATGGGTAGCCATATAATTTAACTCATTAGGTAGCGACTCTTTGCTATGGCCACTATTACAATAATTATTACAATTACATATGTATTGTTTTAATGCGCGGACTGCTTTTAAATTTTCTTTTTTTTTTCCGTCACTCATGATCGGAATTCAAAATATTTTTTAACCGAAGCCATTTTTATAATGATACACGGGGGCATTTGCACCAATTACATATTTTTTTCCCCTTTTCATATGAAAAAAAAAATGACGACAATCTGCCAGAGCGTGAAATTGTTTTCGACCCGGGATTTCTAATACTTTTTCGTGTAGGTGGACAATGTTTCAAGGTGTAAGTATCGTAAATCAAAAGTTAGGCGAGCGCGGGTTATCGGTTTGGGAGGTCTTTAATATGTGAATGTCTCGCAGAATAAATCATTCTATTTTTTTAAAAAATTATAGGCCTAAACTGTCATTTTTTTAACTTGTCCGCGGGACTTTACGTTATTTTTACGAATTAGTTATTCCAATCGGACGTTTTCTCTAACTGTAACGCGGCTTGCTTTCCATTTTGCAATTTAACATTGACGTTCTCCAATTAAAATTTTTTTTTTGACCGATTCGAATGGATTTTAATCCGCCCTATCCGGTCGGTATCGGATATTTATTTTGAAGGCGGTCCATCCTTTTAATTAAGGAAACGATTTAAAAGTCGAAACAGGCACGGGATTGCAAGTTTCTGACGGAAACTTCATTGGTCTTATTAACCCTATCCTTGATTGCATTCATCTTTTAGCAAAAAAACTTCCAGAAAAATGATTTTGTGTTTCTTGAAACTCAAAGGTTTTAGGGATAAGACTTCATTACCTCAGAACTTAGTCCAAAGCTTTTCCCTAGTAAAATCTTGTCTTGTGGCGTCGATATATGTTAGCCTTGTTAGCCTTAAAAACTATTTCACGACAAAATTCTTAGATGAAAATCCCTATGAAAAAAGGCAATGTCTCGGGAAAAATGTTCTTGGGAAACAACAGAGTGCGGTGATATTTTTAAGACGATGCCTGTTTTGCCTTATCTCTCCAGGAGAAAAAACAAAAATTATAGGAGAAGAAAATTTAAAAAGAAAATATCTAGGGGATCATTCAAGTATTCCGAAAGCAAACTGGGGGTTGGGAGAGGATACTCGAATATACAAGGAGGGTTCTATCCTTTTTTTTTATATTCTGAAAATTTGATAATAAAAATCTTGTACAAAGTACCTTTTAGTCAACATGGACGCTAGCCTTATGACCAAATGTTTTTCTCCATTTTTTTTATTTTTATTTATTTTTTTTTTCTTTACAATACATCGAAAAAAAAAAATTTCATAACAAAATGAAAACCATCTGGTAAAAACTGATACTTTCCCTGTCTCTTGTTTCACTTCTTTTAAGAATCGTAATAGGAAAAAATCTATGGACAAAAACAGCAGCAGCCGTGCAGGTTAAGAATTGAAAATTTTCGAATCAGTTGAACAGAAACAATAGGTTTTACGTTACTAACTGTGAATTTTACTTTGTTTCAGGTTTGCAGCGCCTCGCCGCCAGTGATAAAGGGTAAATTGATCGGCTCTCTTAGTCTGAGCTGAATCAACTTTATTAGGAAAAAAAACTGCAAATTCTTCATCTAAATTACCAAACTTTTAAGGTGAGTTGAAATTTTTAGCTTTTCACAATCTTTTGAACTCAGGCATTGCAAATGAAAAATGTCTTTTTATGCACTTGTTTTTCTGGCATTTTTTCACTTGTCACATTTTTTTTTTGCCAAGAATTTTTTGATGAAGAACTTGCTGGCGATTATTGCTCCTTAAATTGTTTTTTCCCCTTGTGCTTACGTGTGTGTGCAATTTATTTGAAAATTTTTACCAGAAAATTGTATTTTAGCCCCTAAAAGTAACTTCGTCATGACTTTTGGCATTAACGCGCGTTTAGCAAAATCCAAAACACAACACAACACAACACGGTGTCGTCCAGGGTATGCTTTCAGGTGATATTTACACTATACGTCAAAAATCGTACGTTTAAAATACGTGTAAAATGAAACGTGTAAAATATATATCTTTGTTACCATTTTTTTTTTTTTTTTTTTTTTTTGGTTCTTTTTGAATTTGGGTGTACGGGAGTAAGTCCTAAAAATCGGGGAAAATAATAGCAATATTGCGGACACTCTTTGTCCCCAAATAATTTTCTTACAAGAATTTTTAATCTTGCACAATTTTTCTCTCGAAAATGTTCTGAATTTTCAACTGAAAATGTTTTTTTTTTCGAAGCTAAAATTCGTATGGCAAAGGAATTTTTCCTAAAAACTACGTATAATTTTTATGAATTTTTCCTCCCAAAATTTTTAGAATTTTGAAGAAGAAATCTCCAGATTTTTGCGAAGATTTTTCTTGACATTTTTTTAAAATAATTATAATTTTGGACTTTGTTCCATGTACTAAAAGTTTAGTTTAGTCTATCTAATTCTCTGATTAATTTTCTACTATGAATAAAAGTTCTATTTTCACTAAAAACCAGATAAAAAATGTTTAAGAAAAACGCCATATTTGTAATACAAAATTTGATACTTTTCCAGCAACTCACATTGGGGCACTGTTAAGCTTCCATTTTCTTTCTTTTCGGCTTTGTTCCGTTATTCCAATGGAATTTCAGTGGCAGGGGGTTAGGGTTCAAAAATATGATAATATGAAAATCAAGTTTCAATTAGAAAAAGCCTGATTTTCTTCACGGAAGGTGAAAAGTGCCAAGGTTTAAGTCAGTCATACTGACGTGGCCCGACAAAAAAATTTACAAATATTGTCAGACACAGATTTGGAATTGTTTAGGGCGAGAGCTATCGAAGGCTAAAGAAAGGTCACCTAATTTTTTTTAAGAAGCGAGAAAATGAACAAAGTGTCACACTTCAGGGCTCGGGGATGTTGCATCTAAAAGGGTGCACCCGGATTTCCCGGGTAATTCGCCGACAGTCAGTACCTAGAAATTTAGAAAAATTTTTACTTTTGAAATTCTTTATTTTTAGGTTAGTCAGAGAAAGAACCCCGCATAGAATAATAGGAATTTGGGCACCGGATGAAATTTCATTTGTTTTTTTTTTTTTGTTTTTCTTTTGTTTGTTTTTAAATGTAATCATCATCCAGTGCCTAACAGGGGGGTGCAACTCTTATGAACGATTTCGTTTTGGATGACATCTTGTTTAGCTTACGGGTGACGTCATTTCATCATAAGCTAAGCATGATGTCATTCAAACCAAACTTTAGCATGGGAGTTACCTCTCTACGTAGTCTTATATTTCTCTATGGTGCCCAAATTGCTATTATTCTGTGGGGGTTCTTTTTTATGCCTAAAAAGTTTCTTTACGTCCAGTAGTAAACCTATACTTAGAAAACAAAGCGGTGCATCGGAATTTGGTCGTCAGATGTATTTTTTACATCCTTTTTTACGATAGTTTAATGCCTTAAAAATATTTGATAGTTTATATGACAGTTTAAGGATTTAAAAAAGACGTTGCTTTGTTCTTCGTAGTAATTACGGAAATAATTATGGAAAAATATTGTTTTTCCCGAAAAAGCAAAAATTTGGCTTCATTGTGGCACAAATTGTGTTACGTTATTCGCTAGGGTGGATCGAAAAACACGAATTTTTGAATTTTAAATGCCTCAGCGCGGAAAAGTTGCATTTTAAGTCTCCATGTTAACCTTAATTTTTTTTCAGATTTTTTGGAGGAGGGTTTTTCAGTCTCATAAGAGCCGAAAAAATTAGAGTCATACTTTGGTGCGAAAGAGCTCATTTCCTATCGGAAATTTTTCGGAAATTTCAAAATTGAAGACGGTTTTACAGAAATTGAAGCCAATCTTTATACATATATGAGCAAAAATGACTGTTATTGAACTCCATACCATTTTTGTCTCACATATAAAAAGTGGCTCTGATTACTGTAAAACTGACATTATTTTTGAAATTATCGGAATATTTCCGATAGGATGATACTGATCTCTATAATATATGTAGTACGATAATAATGAACTCTAATGAAAATACGGATCTAATTTTTTCGGCCCCTACGAGACTTCGAAAAATGGGTTAGCAGAAATCCGGCTCCAAAAAATCCAAAAAAAATTAGGGTTAATATGGAGGCTAAAATGCAACTTTTCCGCGCTGTGGCATTTTCAAATTTAAAAATTAGTGTTTTTTGATCTACGTTATTATACTCAGAGTTTTAAAAGAGAGTTCGGGTCTCTGAACTGTATTTATTGACTCGCAATCGGTTTTATGTCGACAAAAGTACTGCCGTACTGTACTTGTACTTTCGTTGGTACCGATTAATAACAAACAGATGAATAAAGGAAATTATACCCTGGTGGAAATTTTGAGGTCATCAATGTCGATGCAGCATCGATCCAACCTCAAACATCCATTTAGAAAGTTAACGCTTTTCAATATCGGTCAAATGAGAATTTAACATATTTTCAATATTGGCCGTTATTGGAGATCGGATCGATCTTGGCCAAGATTGGCCCGATGGCGATCCGGGGTCGACAAGCGTTAATTTTCAATATCGATACGACATTCCAAAATTTCCGCCAGGGTACCCGCACAATAATTTGAATAATTCCACCGCAGGATAATAAAATTCCACTGCAAAGACGGAAACCATTTTTAAAAAAATATCCAGCCTACCGCGAAAGAAAAGAACAAATAAAAAAAAAAAAGAAACACACGTCGATGTAAATGAATTTTTTTCGTGACATCCCTTATTAAGAACTGTTTTTATTGGACATGATAAAAATTACCGAGATGAAATAATTGGACGAAAACATGGAGTGGTAGCCAGGAAATGAAAGATAAACATCGCCACATACGAATGTATACGCATTTTGTGGTGTTGTAATAGCCTAACTAAATTGAAAACATGGTCGAAAATGTCCGTTTAATTAATGAAAGAAAAAAAAAATCAAGTTGATCCCGCAAAAGTTAAACATGGTTTTTGAATTGAGTGCATGTGTCATAGGCGTAGAGCTCTTCTTACCTCTGTTTGCGCTAATTAATTAAATCGTAATTTAAAGTAATGACCATGGAGTTTCCGGCGCTTTTGACGATCCATGTGAAAGCCCCCACGGTATTATTACAAATTTAACTGCACCTTCTCATTTCTTTTCTTTTCTTTTTTTTTTTTAAACGTAATTTGTCTTTGTTATTATTATTATTTTATTTATTTTTTCTTATTTGAGAGTATGTGCCGGGCGCAATTAACTTCATTTTTATTGCTGCGGACTCGCTAATTCCGAAAGTGAGATTCATTGATCAGAAACGGACACCGGGAAACCCTTGAGGGAATCAAATTAAAAAAAAAAAAAAAAATTAAGCTTATGGCCATACGCCAATGCTTAATTAAATCGTAACACAGTAGTAATGTCGGAATTAATTGGAAAACGGTTTCGTGCCGCGTAAAAATCCTGGATGCGATAATCCGTTGTTGTATTAAAAACGTAAAGAAGCAATTAAGGGTCTATGCTAATTATAGTTGTGAATGTATAAATTATACAAGTACCTAGCATGTCTGCTAATGGGCAATTGTCATGAACTTTTCCATCTCTTCCATACCGATGTTTTTTCCTCGTTATGTACGTTTTTCGTTCCAGGGGAGGGAGCAAAAGGGAAAAGGGTGCAAGTTTCCCGGTTGTGTTTTTAGGTGAAACGTTCCGTCCCCCTTTTTTTTCTTATTTTTTGGACGAACGCAGTAACCCGAGAAATTAATTTCTTCCCCCTCTTAAAAAGAATTTAAAAAAAAAAACGAATCAAAATGGCCGCGTTCGTAGGAGCTTCGTCGAGGCATTAACCTATTTGATAAAAGCGTTTTTTATGGCGTAATTTGACGAGATAAGGAAAATGCAATGCATAAAGTGATTAGGATTTTAATTTTTATGCATTTTTTTTTAATTTAATAAAATGTGTTTATAAATGTAATGGATGATAATTAAGTTGGTTTTATTTTCCAGGTTTCAAGAGAATTTCGCGTGAGCCGGATATCATCGAACAGGAGAGTAAACATGGTGCAACAACCATAATCACTGGTACGTATGCAAGATTTTCCTTAAATAAATATTTTAGGATTTAGCACTGCCTAATTAAAATTCGGACTTTTTTCTCCTTTGACTTTTTGCCTCTGTTGCCGGTTTCATAGCTGAAAAAAATTAAGGCTCTGTTCTTCGTGCGTTCCCAGGTTTCTCTACTTGCTTTTTCGCAGTTCTCATTCCTGGACTTCTCGCCCTTCCGATTTATTATTATTATTTTTTTTTTTATTGTTAAAATCCAGGGGAGTTAGGAAGGATTTTTAAGAGATTCAAAGACCATTTACAGATTTTTTGGTGCAAATTTCAATCGATGGGATTTTTCTATCATGTCTTTTGGGCTATGATGACAAATCACTTCATAATTCCCGTTTTTAAAAAACCATTATGGTTGCATATCTCTTTTTCTGGCAGACAACCTTAGATGGTCAGTATTAATTCATTTTTGGACGGTGCAATAATTTTAATGCTCAGTAATTAATTTCATCAGATAGGAAATCGGAAAGCTATGAGGTTTATGATTTTCGGACCAAGTCCTCCATGGCATGGCTGTTGAGATTACTTGTTTTAAAATTTATTTGTTACAATCCTGTTTTGCTGATTTGGAAGCTTATAATTTTCCTATGTTGCTGATTTTTAGGTTTAGTTTTGTTGGTAATAATGATTGTAAGTCTAAGGCAGGACTTTTTTTTGGGGGATTAGGAGGTTTCACCTTCCCTAACCAAAGTCCTTATTCTTATTATTCACCGTCCTTAGCCAAAGTAATTAATTAATTAATTAATTTCATAAATCGGAAAGGGTTAATAAACTTGAGGTTTTCATGCAATTCTTCACATAGGGTATAACAAATATTTTCTTAGCTCATTACGGTTCGTTTATCCTAAAAATTGAAAGCCCCAAAAATATCTTGAAGCTTAATCTTAGATTTTTTAAAAAACTGACCGGCTGACCCAAATTAATTCATTTTTTTTTAAAATGTTTGTGATAGTGAAGAAGCTGATGAAAATTTGTCTTAAGTACGTTCATTCCTAACTTTTTTTTTGGTCAAAAGAAAACGGAATACACAGAATAAGGAAGAGTTTCTTAATTTTAATATGAAAATTATTGCGGAGAATATTGATCTGGGGCAGATTTACTATTACTAAATGAAGCTGATCTGGAACCACAGGGTTCAAAATTTTTGAAACCTTACTGTTTTACCACACGTCTAAAACTTTTCGGGCTCATAGCCAGAAAGAAGAACCAGGAGGGGCTGTTGGGCTTGTTAAGGGGGGCAATAGGCCTTCGTTCCCGATCCCTGTCATGTTTAGCCAATTTACTCCATGGGGGTCACCAAGTCCCCCCCTTGGCTATGGTCCCGAACCTTTTTGGTTTTATCTGGAAGATAAATAGGTTTAAACGAGCTTAGAAAGTTTCACTTGAACCAAAAAGTTTCATTCGAAACCAATACGGCTTCATTTGAAATCAAAATGGTTTCAAGTTAAAGCTTTTTTTGCTGAAACCTTTTTTGGACTCAGAATGAGTATATTTTTTTGAACTGTGCAAATTTTTTATTAGAAAGAGGTTTAAAAAATTTGCAAAAATTGAACCCCAAAAACATAAAGTAGCATTAGAATTTGGTTTTTAATTCTTGAAATACTCAAGAAGTCTCAAGCAAATGTTTCTAAATATTTTGGTTCGAAGGAAAATAAAAATTCTCCCAAATTTAATTGCATTCCGTATCCTTAATACTCAAGGAAAGAGTTAAAATAAAATATTTTATCCTGTTTTTAATACAACCGTTACCATTTGTTGGCGCCCCCTGAAAAAAATTTTTGGATTTCCCAGTGATATTTTCAATCAGCTTCTTACTATTTTTTCTCACGTTGCGAAATAAAAAAATTATCAGAAAAAAAAGATGAGTCCCAAAAAATTAATATTATTACTTGTATAATTGCTATTGGAATATTGGGATTGGCGAATGATTTTATTTTACTGTCTCTTTTTTACTGGAAAGGTTAGAGGTTGTAAGTTCTAATTCAACGAATGCATTTATTTTATTTTATTTTATTTTATTGATTTTAATGCATTAATTACAATTATTTTTAAAATTAACAATCAAAAGTAGGAAAAAAGAAAAAAAAGGTTTTATAATTTAATTCATTTAGATCCTTTAAAAATGTACTGTGGGGTCATTCAGATATCAGGTCAGAAGGAGAAAATGTGAAAATTTCTGAAATCGTTTTTGAAAATTGATAAGAGCTGGTCTATTTTGTTTGACCAAAATTAAGATGACGCAGGCCTTTAGTAATCCCTAATATCGAAATTGCGTTGATTCAAATTTCAAAATTTTAGATTTTGAGACATCACTTTGAGAATCTTACAAATTCAACTGCTTGCTCCACCCCAACTCTTGTTGCTATGATCTTCCTTTACTTTTTTTCCTGCTTTAATAAGTTGTTATTCTCAAATTATTGATTTTCGTTCAGTCGCTTGTTCCTTATGGCAGGACAGACTCAAAAATCTGATGTTTTTAAAAAAGAAAGAGAGAAAAAAATATCTGTAATCTCTAAGTTGACTTCTGGAACTCACTTTTTTGGGGCAAAAATCAATCATAGTACATACATATTGTATTTTTGATTAAAATACACTTACTCTTTGAGTTTTCAACAATAAATTTGCCTTCTGGTCTCCTACATTTTTTTTTTTTTTTTTTTTTTTTTTTTTTTGCAATTTAATAAAGTTTTTTTTCCTCTTAAACTATAAAATTTTTCACCGTCGTGTGATGAACTTTAATAACAATAAAAAGAAAAAAAAATAATAATGAAGTTCTTAAAAAAAAAAAAGTGTACACATGAGTGACCATAATGGAGTCGAATATTGCTAGAATAATCACCTTGTAAGTGCAACTTTGCATGATCGTGAACCAGCCAAAAGTGGTTAAAAGTAAAGAACAGAAGAAAATTATGACCTTATATGGTAATAAAGCATGATGATTTAATGAAATAATTTATAACGTAACTTGATGGAATGAGCATTACAGAGGGAAAAATACGAAAAAGAAAAAAAGCAGTTAAAGCCTGTATGTGCAGCTCTTTTGAGCACGATTTTTCTCGACTTGATGACGTTTTCGTGACCGGGCAGTGAAAATATCCTTTGGCAAAAATTTTATCCCTGGCGAAAAGCGTCTGCCAGGCAGACCGTGTCTTGAAATTACTTTACGGATTTATTTTCCAAATTAACTTGTTAATCTTTTTAAACGTTTTCAAAGAGGAAAAATAAAAGCGCAAAAATGGTAAGTGCACCGAGCAAATAAAAATGAATGATAATACATATGATTAGTTTGGAATGAGAGAATATGATTGGGTGGAGCCATGGTCGAGCGCGTCCAATAAGAATAGCCAGCCAATATCAGTAGGAGGAATATCAATGATAATCTTTTTTGGAATATTTTCCCATTTATACGGGAACAATGGGAAATTCGTGTGAAGGATTTTTCGACGAATAAAACAGTGGGAACATAATTAATAAGCTTGTCCGAGTGCATGACTCAATCTTATTAATATCCTTTTTTTTTTTTAACGATCATTTCTTTTTAATGTCCTCTCACCCACTACAACCCTCTGTTTTCGAATCGATAAAAACACGGGCTTAAATCAAAATATATTTTAGTAAATGTAATCTAGTTAACGCCAACGAAAAGACAGATGGAAAGATGAGATGTCGGCGAGAATCCCCGGAGCGATGGACAATAGCCACTAATTATTTGACAGTATACAAATACCAATCAAAAGTGAATTAAATGAAAAACAGGTGAAGACGGATTAGTTTTTTATCGACTGTCATTAGGCTCTTATACACTTCCCTCATGATATAAGGATAATAATAATTTGACGGCCCTTTTTTTTTTTTTTTTTTTAATTTTTTTTTCTTTGACTTTCTCACTGATTTTTTACAGTGTGTGATGCTTCGCCCCATTTATTTTCATGCTCTGTGAAAGGGATTCGTTTTAAATTGAATATTAATTTGAGGTCTTGTTATTCTATCCGATTTCGCTCGAGATTCAATCGTGAGAGCTTGCCCTAACCAAACAATTAAATGAAGGGATGACGAAATGAAGCTGATGCGAGGTTCCTGTTTAAGGATCAAAGGTATAGCCACGCTTCTTTCTTGAGCACCTTTGGATGGATGGAATATGACCAAAAATGCTCTACTATGTCATATATGAGTAAATTCACAGCTGCAGAAAAATAATAAAATTCTCAGGTCACGATTAATCCAATCCAGGCCCGTAGCAAGGGAAGGGGAAAAGGGTGGCTCAGCCCCCCTTTGGAAGAATTTTAGCCTTCCTGTAAATTTGACTTGGCCCATGTATTTTCCCTATCTTCCATGTTATAAGGAGCATTTTGGAGACCCTCTTAGAATATCTTGTGCGCCCCTTGCTTCTCAGGCTGGCTACAGGCGTAATCCGATCACACCCCATTCGAGAGTGCAATTTTCAAAATCTTTAGGATTTATTTCTTTGAAGCTACAAACACTCGGAATTCAAGATTTGAGGTTCACGAGTTTCTTTCCGTCTTCCAATTCCCCAATTTTGGAATTGACGTGAAAATCGTACGTCTTTTTTGGGAAAGTTGAAGTTTTAACTTTGCACTTAAGGGCAGAGTTTTCGTTTTTTAAAATACCAAAAAATTTTGAATTTTATTTAATATTTAAAAAAATGTCGAAGTAGGGTGTATATTGTAATCCACTGCAGGGTTCAGCGCCTGAAAGCAAATATAACATTTCCCTGCAGAATTAAAAAATTTTTAAGTCGAGTCAAAAATTAAAATTTTGAAAGTTGGTTAATTTTTTATCCCTCTGTAATCTCCAAAGAATTCTCAAGACTACATTTTACAAGATAGCAATTCTCACAAAATTCTCCGGAACAAAGTACCACAAGCAGAATTTTGATTCTTTCAATTTGTTTAATTTGTCTGAAGTAGAGGCGCTAAGCTATAAGATGTCATAAAGTTATTTTGCACTGTCTATCTTTTGCCATGGTCCTGAAAATAGACCTGTAACTTGTGCTTAAAATTAGATGTCGGTGGTAGGGTCTCGAAAGTCCCCTTTAGTCCCAAAATGAGTAAGTCCATCAACAGGGAAATCAAACCCCACATTTCACTGAATTTTAGTATTTGTTAGCAGAAAACTTGTATTTAAGGAGTAAATAGGCAACTGGCTTAACATATCTGCTTTAGCAGTACCAAATTCGTATAAACTAATGGCGGCTAGGTTTTCGAAGTACAAATCATTTGCGATTGCAACCTGTTGGACTTTTCGTGTCAAAAAGATTTGGAAAGGCCCCAATGTACAGACTTTGGAAAAGGCTGCTATTTCGGTCTGCCAAGACGTTACCAAGAAAAAAAAATGCACTAATTTTAATACTTTTTGTGAATCGATCGTATTATCAGCGTCATTAGAATTTTCAAAATTCGTAAAATCGTGCGATGTAAAATCATGAATCGAATGCCTAAACATAAAATCTTAATAAAACGAGGAAAAAAAATTGAAAATGTGTAAAATATATTTTAACATATTTTACGGTGAGCATTACAATGTTGTTCATGTTTGGAAAAAATTAACTCTAAAGACTTAATATTGGACCTACATTGTACTTGGCACCGTAAAAATAATCCCCCCAAGGGAATACTGTCAATAATGAGTTAATGACAATATTGATGGTAACAGTGATCGTGTGAGGTACGCTTTGCTGCGTAGCATTTGATTATAACTTCAAGACTTTTGAAAAAAAAAAAAAAAAAAAAACATGTTTTTTTCGATAAGTACAGCGTTTCTCTTCCCTATAAACTTACTTTTTTTGCTCTCATGCGTTAATAATGTCAAATCGAATCGCTGAAATTAAATGTTTTGTTTTCACGAGAATATTACCTTGATAAAAATTGCATTAATCGATGCACCCAACCAAAATGTACTTGTCACAATAACAAGAGCGACAAAATCCATCGATTTAGATATCGTTTTCGTGATATTCGAAAATAAATCAAAAACGAATTTGGGGACTTTTTTTTTTTTTAATAAATTTCAAAATGGCTGCCTTTGAAATCCGAAGAAAAGAAAAAACCATGTTAAACGCTGATTTTTATCGCATAAACACCGGGACCCCGAAATGGTTATGAGGTGTCGATTACAAGACCGAAAATTAACATAATCATTAACATAATGTTGTATAGTATGGGTGACAGATGAGACTTAATTTTTTTTTCCTGAAAATTTAATCTTGATTTTGGCTTAGGGTGATGTACGCTCCGCCTAAAATCTCGCAAGGCGACAAAGAAACCGAAATGATAATATTAATTTTTTAATGGAAAAGTAAAAATATATCATTATATTTCGTCTGTTCCATCCATTTCCGTAATAGGTGTAATAAACCATTCAGCACCAACCACCAACTGATGAAGACATTAAAACCAAATTGTTTAAATTTTTTTTTTTCTATTCGATTCTTTTCCCTTTATAATTATAAAAAAATTATATTTCTATTATTTCTTTTCCTTTTTTTTCAGTTTTCGGCTCGAAAGCAATATGGAGGACGTCGAAAAAAAGCCTGATCACGAGGAGGATGTTTTCACGGTTGGATTATTTGATAATGATTTTAGATTACATTGCGATTTTAAATTAACAAGAACTTCCTTTCGGAATTAGTCACTTCGATGAAATCGGACAAAATATTGCAATGTACCCACCGTGACAGATTCAGTTAATCATTGATCATCAAAATAAAGGTAAATTAATTTTTTTTTAAATTTATATTTGGCTTGAAATGGCGCAGTAAACATTTGAGAGTAGATCAATCGAGTTGAATTCGATTTTTGTAACTCAAGGCCAAAATTCGATACTTTGAAAATTGCAAAATGACTGCTTTATTTTGTATCCCATTACAAAAAACGGTTTAACTTCTCTGCTTTCAAATTCATATTTTGATGCTGAGGCCCAAAATTTAGGTATGAAATTACCGTCTGACTTTTAAATTATATATGTTACGTATTTGAATAGGGGTTTTAAAACCCAGAAGAATGAACATGCCATTTTACTATACACAATATATTGCAATGGAGACTACTTTTAGTCTTCGTTAACTACTTTTTACTATATTACTGATTTTACAAACAAAGGGAAATTAAAAAGCAAACTTCTGAATTAAACAACCAAGGTTTTTCCTTGATTCAAAAATATCTTTTTTGTGAAAAAAATTTTATTCAAGTCTGTCTGACACTTCTTTCTTTTTGCTTTTGCTCATTTTTGATTATTTTTCAGAACTATTCGTCATTTCAAACATAACAAAAATTAATTCTTTACTTTTTACCTTAATCATAATCAGCCCTATAAATATTTATCCCACTAACAATCCAGTCATTTGATTCATTGTTAGAAAACCATTTGATGAATTTAAAATTGCCTACATAAAGTGTGCTCTTATTTGCCACCAAAAATGACTCCAATTTTTCATGATATTCCTCCATATGACTGGAACAAATCTTCATATTCCACACTTCTTCCTTAAGTCCTTTTATTACAAGGAAAATCAACAGAACTTCAATTCCTTTCTTATTTTGATCTAAAAGAAATTATTTTAAAATAAATTATGGTTTCAAAATCATACTGCATGCTTAAAGTTGACTTTTTATACTTACCAGGGTTAGTTACTGCTTCACATATTCCTGACTTTACGAAAAAATGATCAGATTCAGAGATCACTAAGTCACTCCTGTCTACTGACTCCCAACTATCCATATTTTCCTTTACTTTTGCAAAGCATTCAGGTGTGGTCAAATTTTTTAATTCATCTAATCTGCTCTCAGCAATTAACTTTGAAACCAATGGAACAACCACTCTTGCTGAGCTTTCAAAATCCTCCGGTTCAAATGTTTTATCTATCAAGCGGGAACTAATCTCTGACAATCGAGCTTTGAGCTTAAGGACCCCTTCTGACGTAATATTAAAATCAAAAGTTGATATTATTGTTTTCTTTGATGTCATTGCGAATGCGAACATGTGTCTTCTGAAATTTAAAACGGTTGAAACTCGTATTTAAAAACATTAAATCCTACGATTTTGAACTTGTTGAGGTTAGAATCCAATAATGCACTATAACTGCGTATATTGTTTTTTGTGTACGGTGTTGCTGGTGGTATCTTTCTAATCGTTGAGGTTATTAATCTGGACAAACCAGAAAATTTTTTAAAACTGCACATATTTATTTCTAAAACGTTTTTAAAAAATCACGGAAGTATCAGTGAAGTCAACCGGCCATATTCACGAACGTTCACGAACGATTAAAAAAAAATGAATGGCCTGACCTCTAGTGGAGATTTTATGAAAATGCTAAAAGCAGTACTTACGATCCCTGATTAAAGCTTATTTCGCAAACTGCGAACCTATGGCTTTAAAAATAAAAGATCTTACCTGATAGGTGCTCTTTGATTTTTTCGAAAATTAAATTAACAGAGATCACTTCAATGGGTTATTCATTTTTGGCGGGCATCACGGGGCCTATTTGAATAAGAATTTCAGTGTAATTGAACATGCCTATTATGACAAAAATTATTTTGGACCTTCAGGACTGTTCCTCAAGGTGCTGCTGTTCCTTGAGTTCAGTCCTGAAGGAGGATTGTCTACAAGATGGGGATACCACTTTGCACAGTAAAAATTCTGACTTCCTTTTGATATTGATAAACAAAAATTATTTGCTAATATTTCCAGTTTTTGAAAAATTATTTTGAAGAATTACCTTTCTGGAAAACTTTGTTTGAAATAAAAACAAATATTTAAAGAACTTCAATTACTTTTTCTCATTTAATTATCATAAAATTACTGACTTTCTAAAAATCAGAAAAAGCTTTTGAAAAAACTTTGAACATTTTTAGCTAAATAAATATTATTTACTTTCAACAAAATCCACTGCATACAGATTTATTCCATCAAGACTCCAGTCAGTTTTCTCCTCATGAAGCCATTTGATCATTCTATATTCCCCTATATAAAATGTTTTTGAATACAGTAATTCATCCCCTTGTTTAACATATTCCCGCCAATCATTCCTCTTTAATTCCTGACTTAGACCTGCGAATTCTCTTGCAATTCCTTTATACGCATGGAAGCTCAGTGACATTTTAATCCCTATTTGATTTTCTTCTGAAAAATTAAAATTAAAAAAATATGATTTCAGAATTATGTCAGTCAGTCAATCAATTGATCATCAAAGTCTTATTTTTCTTACCTCGAATAAATACTAAGTTTCGTATCTTTGCTGAAATGAAAAGATCATTTGTTGAGATTTCTAAGTCACTTTTGTTAATCGATTCCAAATTATCCCAATGGTGCTTGAATTTTGAGAAACATTCAGTTGTCATTAAATCTTTCAATTCATCCAATCTGTTTTGAGCAATTAATTTTAAAACCAATTTAACAAATTGTTCTGCTGAAGCTTTTAATTGACCTGGTGTAAAATTTGTAAACATTCTCATAGAAAAACATTTATAACTGTTAAACAGAGCATTGAGCTTGAACATCCATTCATTGGTTACAATAGAATCATAATGAAACGTAAAGATTAAAGGCTTCATTCGAAAGTTTTCTTCCAAATAAGGAAAAGGGATTTCATCAGGCATGCTCTCTTGATGATGAACAAATCTCTTTAAATTTGCAACAGGTTGAAGCTCGCCGTATTTAAAAATATGACAATTGTTTTGGACGTTTTTAAGCTTCCTGTTGAGGTTAAAATCAGATAATACATTATAACTCCGTACATATTTTTTTGTGTACGGTGTATTTGATATCCTTATCACGGTTAAGTTTAATGTCCTTCCAAAAGTAAAAAATCTTTTAACACCGAACATGATTTTCCCGAAAACTTGTGCTCGAAAATTACTTTATTGAAACAGCAATAATCGTTCGGCCATTCCAGTATCAAAATGAATGGCCTGACCTCTAGCGGAGATTTGATGTATTAAAAGCAGTGCACTACACGTGCTTGTTCATGTTCATATGCAAACTTATTTGGCATCAATGGATTTTTAATTTCTAATTTTAAAACACTGAGCTTGCCAGAAAGCTTTAAAAAGTAATTAAAGACTTTTGCCGAATGGTGATGTTAAATATACGGTATACATTGTTCGTGGTATACAAACCGTAATATTTAGCTTATGAGCAACCATATACGGAAAACCACGTGCTTAACAATAATATTATCTTATTTGTGAGTAGAAAACCGCAAGATGAAACTCGATCTCTAAATGAAAAATTAGGTCATAAAAAATAGGAAAGGGTTGGAGATGTAATAAAATTGGAGTAATAGTTTTTGTAATTTTACATTTTATAACATTAAATACATTTTTTCTTCCTGGCTATATATTACACTGTATTAACGTTAACATTAACAAGGGCAGGCTTACAATTAACATTAAAATGACAGCTAGCCTTTCCAGGAGCAGAATTTTGCATGAAATCTGAATTTTGATTAAGCTGCTTAAAGGAAATTCACCATATTATAGCAATTTATCGTAAAGCAAAAATAACCGCGCGTATAAGATAACGGTGATCACATTGAAACATAAATTATGCAAGGCATCCATATTTATCTTATGGACAACTGTCTTTTTTAAATTTTTATTTATTTATTTATTTATTTTATTTTTTTTTTAACTATTTTTTAAAACCATTTTAAACCTCCAACATTATTAAATTATCATTATAAATAACTTCCAGAAAAATTATTTCTATGTTTATCTTATGCAAGCTTGCAAAAAAAAAAATTGTACTTTCTAATGAATTTAATAGCTTCACGATCATTAATAACCTTATAATACCTCCATTTTAAAGCTAAATATATCATATAGTACCTTAATTTGACTGTCATTAAACAAAATTTTAAAAGAATCATTAGGAAGACCAAATTTTAATTTAAAAAAAAAGAATAAAGTATATCCCAATAAGGTAAACATAAAACCCATATTTTAAATAATTTTTTTTTATATCCTTTTTATTTTTTGAATTCCACACCAACTTCGATTTGTCAATTCTATGTTCCTGAGTAATTCATTTCAAATGGAAAAGAGTTAGCATTATATGTATGTCTTTCAGCAAGAGTGTGAATTGGTTAAAAAATATTAATTTTTAGGAATCTACCTCACCTAATCAGGTAAAGTGCGAATGAACATTTTTGACACTTGGCTCTTTAAAAATACTACTATTGACTTTTTTGACGATTGGCTCTTGTGATTTGCACCCTTTTTTTTTCCTTTACTTTTTCGCTTTTCCAGCCCCAATACCGCGTAACAAAGACAAAGATAATTTTTAAATTCAGGAGTTATCAAAAAATTTGATGAGGATTTTATTATAAACTCGGGCTTTGAACTTGAGTCGATGAAAAAAGGGATTGTTTTAAATTATAATTGATTTGTCAAGTCATCATTTTCCCATGATAAATTTCTTAAAGATCTGTGTGATTTCGTTGAAGCTTGACCAGCATCTTTCACTTCAAATAATAAACAAGATTACAGGATTACAAGACAAAATCTTGTCGTGCCTCATTTTCAAGTATCAAGTATTTTTTTACAATTTTTTTATGGGGCATATCAAGTGTAACATACAAGGCAAAAAGCCATGATTTATTTCGAGAAAATGCCCGAGCTGAAAACTTTAAAAGGATGATTTTAAGAATAAAGTTCGTTACTAGTTACTATGCAATTTCTTGGAGTTCAAATCTTTTTTTGTTTTTTTTTTGTTTGGCAACTAAAAACCGCTAGATTCGAGATGTTCAGATGATCCTTCAGAGCCAGCACCAAATTTTTTAAAACCCTTTCCCACCGTCAAGCCTATCTAAAATTTGTTTAGGTTTTACGACGGCAATAATTTTCATGCATTTTTTATAACATTGCAACCCCTTAAAAAATAGAAGTATGCAATTATTTAGCATCGTGAAATGAAAGTTCTTTATGGGGTTTTAACATTTGTTAGTTAGATCTAAGATGTTTCAAAAATAATTTTTGGCCAAATTCTATCCTGAAAAAAATACCTTGTTGATAAATTTATCAACGCTGTCAGAGAAGGTTTTCGGTCAATTAGACCAAAGCGATGGAATATCGTTTGTTAAAAATTGGATGTTAGTTTTGAAAAACTCGACATTGTTTGCCCTCATTTAGCTTATGAAGGGGGGTTAATTATCTTCATAAAAAATGATCGTACAAAATCACTACTAAGAAATAGTTTTAAAAGTTTTGCTTACGGGAGGTTTTTCCCAATGCTTAGCTTATGAAGTTTTGATAAACCATTTTTTAAGATTCAGACGCTTGCAACTTGTTAAGATGCAATCTAAATCCAAATCCAGTATCTAGTATCTAGTCATTCTGACATTACATTCAGATTCAAGATCCTGGCCCATAGTATCATATACAGTGTTTTTAACTAGAAATACATTTCGTCTATGCATCCGGCAACACACCTACCCAACTTTAATTGGGTGATTATCAAAAAAATTGTAACATTTGATTTTTCGGAAAATGAAAACAATAGCAAAAAAATAGCAATTAATCTCGTAAAAAGCAAGGAAACTACGAGTACATAAAGAATCCATTCGCAATAAAAGCCAATCTTACCTGAATATATGCGTAATTATGGAAGATCTAGGGGACATTTTTGTGTCCCCTAGATCCCCTTTTTGGCTTATATCTCGGCATATCGATTATAATATTTTACATTTGAAAAAGTCAATATATCAGGCATTTTTGTTATTAAACATTCACCTAGTTCAAAATAAACAAATCTTTTGTTTTGAAACATTTTACGACGATTTTCGTGGTTTTTTTTCGAGGACATCAAAAGTTACAATTTTTTTGATAATCACCCAATTGCTCAGTTGTTGTTCAGGTTTTCAATGTTTAAATTCTCATTTACAGGTTCAAAATCAATAAAAATTCCAAATTTTTACCCAAGAAAACTCGGTCCTAAGAATAAAAACTTTTTGCTCTTTTTGTTCTTTTAGAAGGGAAATTTGAGAACTCTGTAACCAAACTTTCTAGCTTTTGAAGCTCTAAATTTTGTCCTTTCCGTGTCCTTGTAATCCATCCTAGGATCAAGTTTGTTACTTCTTGGACATTTTCTCTAAGAAAAAGTTTTTCAATTAATATTACTTAGATGATTTCTTTTCTGAACCGAATTGACCTACTTTAGAACTTCAGGTTGTAAATTCAAATCGGAAAACAAAATTGCCAAATTGTCAATTCAATAGATGTGTCTGTTAACAACCGCCGACAGAGATGATCATAAACCTTAGTAATCGAATCAAATTAAGTAATAAATCTGTTGGACGAAGCAGTAGTTGTAGTTGTCATTGTCATTTTTGACAAAAAAAAATGCGGATTGTTCGGCGGCATGAACCTTGCTTATTTTTTCCGTCGTAAATAATTCTTAAATTATGTAAATTTGGGTGTTTCTTTTCCTTCTTTACTCTTTCATTCTGGTAGTTTTTGAATTCTTTTTTGCAGGTCTTTTTAGCATTTTATTTTGTAAAAGGATCTTATTTTTTTCTCACGGTTCAGATTTAATGCATGTTTTTTGTTATTTTTGGCTTTTCTTGCCAGAATTGCAAAATTGTTTGAAATCACTGTTCGAATAAGAATCGATAGCGAAATGATGGTCCCGTAGCATTTTACTAGCAGAGAGGGTCTCCTTCGTCACCAAATTTTATTTTTAAAAAAATGCCCAAAATCCCAAATATTCTTCAAGAGTTTTCTTCGAAAAATTGCTGCCCCTTCAAAAATGAATGCTATTAATAATAGGTGAGCATAAGAATCGATTCTTTAATTAAATTTTTAAAGCAAATTCAAACTATGGAGCCAGCCTTGTGCTAGAGAAATTCAAGCCATATTGTTTCAAAAATAAAGGAACGAAAAAGAATTGTAGGGTTACTAACCGAATAAGATGTGGAAAAACCCATTTGAACTGTATTGAAAAATTTTGACAGTTTTCACTTTTTTCAGTTTTTTCTTGGACATTTTTTTCACTAATGAGACCGTTGATCTTTGTTCGAAGGTTTTAGAGTTTTTTTTTTTCTTCATTCATTGTTAAGCATATACTTGCACCCTTTTCCAAAAAGACAAAATGCATTCTTTATACACCTAATACAGTACCTGTCAGTAATTTGTCCGAAGACAGGTCCACCACCGGCCCCGGTGTGGGTTCAAGGGACTACAATGGTACCTCAGGAAAATGTTTTCTCAAGAATATGGTTTTCCGTTGCCTTGCTTCTATGACATAAAATTGGAAAATATACTTTATATTGAGTAAAGGCTATAATTTTACTTTATCATTTGTTATAATTAATTAAAATAATCATCCGTACGAAGCGCAGCCTTCAAAACGCAATGTGTCTATCAAAATCGTATTCCTCAGACAATCCTTACCGCGGTTTTTTTCTGCAAGCAGCCATAGCCATATTTTTTAAATATTAGAATGAATTGAACATTTTTAAGGTCATTAGTCAAAGCAAAAGCAAAATATTGTTTAGTCGGAAATCAAATACACAATTTTGATACAGGATAAAGCAATTCAGCTTTTTCAGAAATTAATACTTTGCAGACGGAAACCTATTTTCAAAGCTGATACCTCTGGAGGAGATTTTGTTGAATTGCCCGAAAATTGGGCATCAATTTAGATTCCCTCTCAAGAATGATTGTTTGGCTGAGCGTCTCTGAAGGGTTGAGCGATTCGACTTTTTTTTTTTTTTTTTTTTTTTTTTTCAGATTCATTTCCATGCTAAATAGTGTTTCTATTTTTTTATTTTCAGGTAAGTTGGTATCAATGTGGCTTCAAACTCGGTCGTCATCAAACTTCATTAGAGCCCAAATTTTCCTGTTTCTGAAATCTGAATTGAATAAAAAGCTGCGCCAACGAAATTTTTAAAATAAGTCAAAGATTACATGAACGAAACTTACTTATAAAACACGTAAGCATAAGCAAGTGCTGAAAAATTGCAATAAATATAATAAAAAAAGGGAAATTGGAAGAAATGGGGGAGAGGGGGGGGGGAGGGAGAGAGTGGTTATACTTATTATACTGGTTTTGCTGATTTTCAGAATTGGCTAATTCCATTGCCATTATTTCTGGTTACGTGACGAAGTAAAATTAATTCAATTCGTAAATCCCAACTTTTTATACAAAAATTAAATGTTTGAGGAATTTTATGAGTCAAAGAAGTAAGCTTTTTTAAAGCTTATACTTTTTTGCAAAAGCTAACTAGCTGAAGCTCAAATGTTTTTTTGCCTTCCATTTTTTTTTTTATTGTACACATATTCCCTTGCCTCAACCTAGCACTGTCAGAGGTCCTTTAAATGCTGAATGACATTAAGGGCTATTTTTACTCCCCCCATTCCGGTGATCTTGCGTAATACTTGAAGGTCCCCTCAATGCTGAGATTAACAATATTTAAAAAATCATTGGGGCCCCCATTAAAGCAACAATGAAGCTGGTCATTTTTAGCCAAAAAGGAACCTTTTGACACCTATTAAATTAAATTAGTCTCTTGATGAGCTAAACCCGGAAAAGACGAGGTGTTTAGTTTTATTGGACTTATTTTTTTTTTCGTTAAAACACTTATCCTGGCTTCATAGTGCTGCTGGCTATTTTTTTTTTTCTTTTTTAACTTTTAGTTTAATATTTTGTAAGCGCAGGATCAATAAAGCCCTTGCCAGCGTTGTAAAAATGTTTTTGGCTGTCTATTAGGTTATGAGAAAAAAAATTAGACAAAAAAAAAAAATTCACGAATTAAACATAGTGTGTTTTTCTTCTCAGCCCTTCGATCCTGCAAGGGAAGATTTTTGATGTAGGGCTTATTCCAACATCAGCAATTCCTCTTCATTCTAGGGAAATAATTTGTGTTCATCCCAAATTAATGGACAAATCTGGTTTTGGAATAAGGCCAATAGGAGATGCACTATATTATAATAAGAATTTGTATCGATTTTACCCATTGCATTAGTAATGCATTTTTGACATCTTGTCAGAACTTTAGCAGCTTAAGGCTCAGGTCTTATATCTGCCACTGTCAATTGGTTATGGATAGAATAGTAACATTCGATCGATTTTGCGTCCGAATCGAAGACACCAAATTTGAGTTTTTCGCCCCATAAACCTCTGCCCATGAAGGTTGACGCCGTTGACGATTGACCTACAATTTTTCATGGTTTCGTCAGTTAAGGAATTAAAATCGGTGGTTATGTTGCAAAAAGGGAAAATATGTCATTAAAATTTTTAAAATTATTTTGTATTTTTTTTTTTTAAAGCAGAGCGCCGGTTTAGGTGGCCTTGAAGCTTGAAATCCGCAGCTGCACATCTTAAAAAAGAGCAAAGGAAATTTCCAAATCCTCCAATACTCGTACATTATATTTTTTAAAAAATGAAAAATTTTAATATTAATCGCTTGAGAAGGATCAATCGAATCGTTTTAAAATATCGATGGTAAATTAATAAATTATTCACAGTTATTTTTAATTGGTTTTATAAAAACATTTTTAAACGCCTCTAATCAGGATTGTTTGATTAATTTATTACCGTTTTTAAATGAATGAGGAAACAATACAAAAATATATTAATCGAAAATCCTTGTCTCGCGATACATTAAAAAAGACTAATAGCATATTTACATAATAAGTCCTGTCGGCCATAAGTGCACAACTTTTATAAAATATTTTTTTATTAAAAAAAAAAAAAAAAAAAAAATTGGAATGCTCGCCGCCGAGAGATCGATCGTGAGGAACCGAAAATTATAACTTATAAAAAAAGTGATTCACTTTTAGACAAATTATAGGACGAAATATACCCCTCCCATTAACACTCAACACCAGAAAAAAAAGGAGTAAGAACAAAAAAAAAAATTGTTATTGAAAAATCGCAGGCAAAGAAAGGGAGAAAGATACAAAAGAACACGCTAAACAACTAAACAGAGATCATAATTAAAAATCATACAAAAAAAAAAAAAAAAAAAAAAGAAAAAAGAGAATCATATCATAAAACTTTTTAAACAATCTGTAGCCATAAAAAAATGTCGGCATTCCTCAAAGGAAGTCGGCTCTAGTCTTAATAGCTTGTTCAGAGAAGGCTTAATCTTAATTTGACAAATAGACAGGCGAGAGGAAGAAGGCAACAGGGAAAGGTCGAATCATCGGTTTAAATGCCATTTTTGAAGATAGATGAGAAAGGTAATTTAGAATCTGAAAGTTGATTGGATAATGAGGGTGAGTCGGATTGGTTAACGAACAAAGGAGGGGGGATATAAACCAGGCCTTTTTTTTTCCTTCTCTCCCCCACTTTTTCAAGCTTCTCCGCGAGGCCGCTCTTTATCCAACGTTTGCAGTGAATAATGATCGACGTTATCGTTATACGGGTTCTCGTTACAGAGTCGTGATTTTTGCCTTGTTTTTGGTTTTGGGTGATTTTGTGATTTTTTTTTTTCTTTCTCTTTTTTTTTTTTTTTTTAAATTTCCTTAATTTTTTTTTGATGTGGAAGTGGATTTAAAAATTATGACACAGCACAACGTGTCTGGGATGAACGATTCGGATTCAGAAGACGGCGACATATCCGTCGGGTGCCCGTCACCCGTCAACATCATGAACCCTTCTTCCCAGGAGGAGGAGGAAACCAAACAGGAGGATATCAAGGAGGAAAAGGAATGCCGGAAATCGCGGAGACGGAGCAGCAGCGACGACGAAAGAAAAGAGAAAACCGACGAATATTTCAAACCCCTGAAAAAATTGAAAATGATGAGCATCAACAAGAAACTGAAAGAGGAAGAGGCCGTCAAGGAAGAGATGAAAGAAAGGAATTCCCCGAGCCCTATCCCCCTGGCCAAACAGTACCCGATCCATAAGGGGCATCTCCCGACGACGTCCAAATTGGAATCGGACGAAGAAATTTCGCCGGTGATTCCGCCGAACCATTTCCCGGGTTTGAACATGGTCCCGCCGGCACATTTGGGGATACCGATCCCGATTCCGGTCGCACTGAGGCATTTCCCGACTCCCGGAGTTTTGATAGACGGGAGGAACATGCTCATCGACAACCGGAACCTCCTGGAGCACCGCCAGCTTTTAGAAAGGAATTTATTCTTAGAAAATCGTCACTTGTTCGAAAGGAACTTGGTGGAAAATCGGCTGATCGATCAGCGGTTTTTGCTGAATCCCGCGGATCCGAGACATTTGTTGACCGCCGCGGATACGAGGCATTTGCTCACTCCGGAGCAAAGGAATTTGTTGGGTATAGAAAATCGGTTTTTCGAAAAAAATTTATTAGATCACAGACAATTGTTAGAGGCTAGGATGTTGGAAACGCGGCTAGCGGAAAGTAGATTAGGTTTGTTAGAAAATCGGGACAGGGACGGAGACAAAGGGGACGATTTAACCAATTCCGTCGGGCGTGAAAACGGAGTGAAATCCTTCTCCATTTTAGACATATTGAATCACAGACCCAGAACGAAAGAGGAAACGAAAACGGAATCCGGGAATAAAATAGTGAGGCCGTGGGACTCGAAAACCGCGGAATCGGCGGGGAAAAGAGCCAGGCCGAAAAGTGCGGATTTTTGCTACAGTGAAACCCTGTCCACGTGCTCCTCGGACCGTTCCAGCACTGCCGGGAGTTTAGGGGGAAGCGGAAGCGATTGCTGCACCTCTCCGGATATTATTAATTGCACTGTTTCGGGGACCTCTGGGGGTTCCTCGAGGCAGCAGCAAAGGCCTTCCGGAAAAGCTGCCGGAGGGAAAAACACCTCCCCGCTGGATGCTTTGTTTCAAATGACGAATAAAACTTTCGATGGAATGAATGGAGAAACCTCTGGTGGTAAGTCCGCTTTTCCTAAAATAAATTTTAGCTTCGAAAATATACACTTAAAAGTAGGGGTTGAATTATAGTTATTTAGAGAGAGCTTGCCCGGCCCATTCGTACAAATAGCAATGGCTACGTGTAATGCACGTGCAGTCTGTTAGAATTTATAAAAAGAGTTTAGAAAAATTTGGATGTTTGACTGACATTCCAAGTGGTATTGCACGGTAAAATGTTAGAAGGCGCTTCGGCTTCCTGAAAAAATTTTTTGCAAATAATGAGTAGGAAAATAAGTGTTCGTTTTATGCATATTCTTAATTTTGAGTATTTGAGGGATTCCGTTTATTGTAATTTTATAGGATACTGGATCCCATTTCAAAAGAACCTCACACAAAACAATAGGAATTTGGATGTCGGATCAAGTTTTCATTTAAAAAAAAAAGAAAACAAATGCGATTTTATTCAATAGCCAAATTTCTATTGCTTTGTGCGGGGATCTTTGTATTTGACTTCATTAGAAACTGGTGAATTGCTGCTTAAATACTGGCAAATAAAAATTTAGTTGAAAAAAAAAAAAAAAAAAAAAAATCAGCCGGTGGTCAAGTACTATATTCTGACCACATTTCCGGATCCCAACGTTGTAAAGTTTTGAATGCCGAAATTCCAGAATTGCAATTATTCCTACTTGATACCATTTACCACATAATTACTGAATTTGAAAAACCTAGCATTTTACGGGGCATTCTTTGCCGAAAAGTATTTGAAGTTAAAAATAAAAAGTATTTTAGAAAAAGTGTTTAATTGATCTGTTTTAAGGCATTACCAATAAAGCTCATGTTTATTTTTTTTGAAATTCAGACACTGGTGTAATGTGACGGAAATTCTGCTGCATCCACTCAAGGGTTTTTAGGTGGTAAAAGGATTTCAAAACCTTATTGTTAAAAGGTTATTAACCGAATTAAGAATAGAAAAAACGAGTCGGTCAAAATGACCGAGTCGTCATTTTGACCGACTCCTTTTTTCTATTTTTTGTGATTTTACTAAGGTAAACATAGGAAACACCGCCATAAAAATTGTTCCACCGTGAATGTTTTGCCGAGAAAATTTTGTATATTGTTCTGTCCGTTTTTTTACTTGTATACTTATTCCTTGGAATTTTCCATTATTAATGCTACAATTGAGGTTTTGTCAAAAGGTTTTTGGATATTTCCCCATCTATTTATCGTCAGTACCTGCCTTTGCACACTTAAAAAAAAATAACGGAAAGAGGAAAGATAAAAAAAAAAAAACTGTTGCAAACAACGTTATTGCACTAAAAGTTGGCCCGTTTCTTTCTTCTTTCTTTCTTTTTTTTTTTTTTTTTTTTTTTTTTTTTTTTTTTTTTGGTACAGTTGGATAAAGTCTTCGCGGTTACAGGCATTGCACTGGTGGGAAATGAGGCAAAAAAAGAATTATCCCTAGCAACTTATTACTGGGAGCTGGAATTCGAATTTATGTACTTAAGAATCAGATATTCGCGTATTAATTTATTACAATAAGCATTAACTTTGTGCCTAACGTGCGTTGTCCTGATAACTTTTTTAGCACTAATTGGAATAAATGCACTTACTAAAACTGCATTTTAGGATATTTTTGTGTATAGACCCATAGGTTTGGGTTTGATTTTTAATTTGCAAAAAATTTAAAACATTACTGTGCTTTATTCATTTATGTTTATTTATAGTTTTTTGAATGTAAAATTTTTTATTTCACGTACGTTAAAATTCAGATATTTTTATTGATCTTGAACACATGCTCTATTCAACCTTTTAGTCCAAATATTGGAAAATTCTGGGAAGATACCGAAAATATTTTTCCAAATTTTTATTCTTGAACGACTTCAAACAAAAAACCATCCTCTGTCGCCTCAGATAATTTTCAATGTGATGCAAAATATCGCATAATTTTTTTTTTTTTTTTTTTTCAAAGAAACTATCTTAATAGGAGAGAAAAAATTCTAATGTCATAGATTTCAAATTGGATGTCAGAATAATCCAATGCTAAAGAGGAAAAAGAATATGGCGCCAAAAACAAAATTTTTAAAAATGAAATTGTTCCGCCATTTTGAATTTTAATTTTTTCAAACTTGTGACTTCAGATTCGGAATCAGTCGTCCAAAATACATAAGTAGGTTTCGTTCAATTAATTAACGTCACAATTAACATTAAAACAGAATCAATAAAAATTTATTTACTTTACTAAGTCGAGCAGTTCGGCTCTTTTTCACGGCTGATAACTCATTTTTGATTGGTTTCTGAATCCCGAAAATCATTTTGGAAGCCTTCTGAATTAAGAATTTTACAACGACTAATTTTTTCTTAAATTAAAAAAAATTTTAATTAGGTTTTGTCCAAAAAACGATTATTTGATGGCTGTATTAGGATTCGATAATTGGATTCTGCAATAAATACTCTAGCCAACGTGTGGCATTGAATTTAAAAATTTTGCAATTACAGTACAATTTTAACAAGTTGCATAGGGATCAGAACAAAAGAAAATTTACATACTCTTAACAATTATTTTCTCGAAAAATATGTGGGGCTTTGAGCTTTGAATTTTTGTCATGGTCCATCAAATTTTTTGGGGTTGAACAAATTACATGGCAAAAGTTAAACGCTTTTCAAAAAAAAAGATCAACACCTCGTGGTGCTGTTTCAAATTTTTAATACTGGAAAAGTTTATAGCTCTGAAAAGGAAATTCTGAAAATTTACTTAGCCTTTAAACAAAAATGTATGGATCATGACTATATTCATGTTTCGCTTGAAGTTTGGTAGTTAGGCCGTAGGTTAAAACTTCAATAAAATCGTCACTTTAGGAAATATTATAATTCTTTTATTTTGTAAGATTTCTCCGGCTGAATTTCTTTAGTTAAAAGAGACGAGATAATGATGAAATCGCGGTTGAAATGCAGGAATACCCCCTTGATAACGCAGACTAGCATTTTACCCGACCTTATGGTCATTTATTGATTTCGCACTCACTTTATGTGATTATTGATGACCGTTTCTACTTATAAATTGCATTGCACGTAACGATTCCGTTTCCAATATATTCAAGTGGATACAAATTACTTAAGCAATATATCTTGTAAAAAGGGAAGGAAAAAAAAACTTAAATGTTACAGTCTATAATCGAATAAGTCGGGAATATTTATAATGGCATGCGGGTGCCTTCGCTTAGTCGAAAGATACCGCGGAAAAACGGTTCTAAAAAAAATTTTTAGTCTTTAATGAAGGTGCTGTTTCATTTGATCAGCTAAAGCAATGAAAAGCTTTGAAAAAAATATTTGATGAGCCGGTCGAGGTATCGGCAAGCGAAACTGTGCTTTAAGACACAATTGGTGGCTTATTTCTTATTGTTTAAAAAAATCCCTTTTTTAACTCCAAGTATTTTCTTTTTGCAAATTTAAATATTGAAATATTCTTCCTGGAAAAATTTTGTGAAAAAAATGATTTTTTGAGGATTGAGTAACCTTTGCCTTCGATTGTCAGGACAATCGTGATTTAGATCTTAATCCTTTTTGCATGTCTTTTTCTCGTTTTAAGAAATTCGACTGCTCCGAAGAAAAAGTCCCTATTTTTTTTTAGCAGTACAAGAACTCCCTATCTTTTTTCGGACAGTTGAAAAACTCCCTATCTTTTTTTTGTTAGTGCAAAAACGATCTATCGTATATAACAATGACCATTTAAATAGGTCGTTTATAAGTCGTCAAAAAAAAGATAGGGAGTTTTTCAACTGTCCAAAAAAAGATAGGGAGTTTTTGTACTGCTAAAAAAAAATAGGGACTTTTTCTTCGGAGCAGTCGAAATCCGTCTTAAAGCTTTTCTCCTGCCTTTTTTTTTTTTTTTTTTTTAAACAAAATTTGTAAAAGGACTGTACTGGCCTGTTAATATCGTTAAACAAGTAAGCAAATAAATAAATAAATTAATTAATTAATTAACATCATAATTTACTTACTTTTCTCCAGAATCGTCAAATTTTTGTTTTTCAGGATTAACCTGGAACGCTGATTTCAGATAAGAAACCAGAAATTCAGTTAGATTGAAATCCAACATGGCAAATTGATTTTCGGCGCCATATTGGATTTCCTGTCTTGAAATTATCCAACATCAAATTTAAAATTTACTGGGTCGAAAACCCATAAAACACTTGTGTCCCGATTCTTTTACTTAAGAAAACTCTTTGCATTACTTGCATGTATCGCAGGTTGCCTGTACTAGAAATCTACAGGTGATTTTATGAGCTTAGAGGCCCATAAAGGATTGTGCGTTAACTATACCCCCAAAATATTTTGTGGGAAATTTTCCCGCCCTCCCGAATTGGCTTCATATCACATGCCCACATGTAATCCTCATTGCACAATTGCTTGACTTGAAATATTGGCGGTAACATATACAGCATTAAAGTGAGATGAATGTTTTAGATTGAATAATGAACCAATCAACTCTCAAAACAATCGCGAATTGATGAGTCACAATCGAGGGTACCTGTTATATGACTTGTAGGTTTTTCCTCTTAAGAGACTTGAAGAAAAAAAAAATTCTAATGACTATGACATTCTCTTCTTCTCCGAAAATTGTTTTAAATTCGTAATTTTGCATTGGTTACGTCCCGACGGACATTTTTAACGGTTACGAAACGTATGTTTTATAAAAAATATATTAAAAAAAGTTTGATATTTAAATGAGTGACGTAATTGAGATGAATTAAATTTTAATAAAAAAAATGTTATACGCTTTGAAAATTAAATTAGCCTGATTCTTTAAATTATCGATCCATTGATTAAGACATTTTTGAAGATAAAAAAAAATGAAGTTACTCTTCCGCCCCCTAGTTTCGCGGGGCATAAAAAAAAATATAATTTTTTTGGTTGTTAAGAAATGGCCTATACCTTAATGATAGTCTAATTAGACTACTCACTGAACCTTAAATTGTTCATTTCGGTTTGAAACAAGGTACCACTATCATAAATTCGTTGTAATTACACCATTTTTACATATTTAAATATATATGTGTGATAGGTTTTTTTTTTTTTTTTTTTGTTATTATGTGCGCGCATACAGGCTGGAATATGTGCGATTTTTATCTTTGTTTCTCTGTTGTTAATTAATTCACAAGCTTGCTTCGCCTTGGCCAGGTTATTTTTTTTATTATTAATTTTTTATTATTAATTTTTTATTATACTTTGGTCGCAGAAGCGAAGAAAAATCATGGGCAGTGCCATCCATTACCGATATTGTCAAAAACTAATTATTCATGCTCATTATCTCAAACGTTTTTTTTTTTTTTTGGCAACGATTTTAAGCAAAAAAGCTAAACGGTTTTTTCTATTATCGACTTAATTTTTTTTTTTTACGTAACCTAATTACAAGCCTCGCGTGGTATTAATTTATAGGTATCGCAAATAATTAATCAAGTAGTATAAAATGTTGATTTTTTTTAAACTCGTCGGCCTTATTTTATAACTGAAACGGTTTTATAATCACAAAAGTCTGTTTTTTTTTTTTTTTTTTTTTTTTGTCACTTTGTTTCATAAATCTAAATAGTATGCGTGAGCAGAAGGGAAATACTAACAAATTACGGGTTTATGTCATAGGTAAGAAGGAAACCGAATGTCTATTTCTTTTAATTTTATTTTAAAAGACTTGGCATTAAAAATTAATTTGGTAGGTTCCTCATTTCGGACTATTAACGGGGTTATTAATTAAATTCGCCTGTAATTTCATTATAAATGGACGTGGCTTTTTTTTTTTTTTCTAGTTTTTCTTTAAAATATTTCAGGGCAGCTGCGCTGCTTTTTTAGATTTTTAGACATTCGAAGGTTCGGGAGCATAATAAAAAAAATTTATGGACCAAAAATAGTTTTAAAAAGGGATATTTTATTTTTATTGAATTTATGGCCTCGTTTGCCATTAAAATTTGTATGCTTTCCACAAAAATCACCATGGTTTTGATTTCTCTTATAAGTTAAGGTCCTTAGGTGTAAAAACGAGATTTTTTCGAAAAATTCGTAAAAATGCTCTTGTTATAAGTCTTTAATATGAAAATTATTGTACCAAGAGCGTTGAGAAAACGACGTCTTTTTCTTAATGGTTCAAAAAAAAAGAACACCAGGAAGGCAAAAGTTAATAGGGCATTTAAAGCCTCTAATAAGTAAAAAATATAGTCTTCGACTTTTGGCTGATTGCATAGAAACGATTACTTACATTTAAAGCCATTTTTATGTACATTTTAAATACATTTTAGAAAGACCGCAAAATGCAGAAAGAAAATAAAAAACATGGCTGACATTTTTTTGTTCCCGAATTTTTCCCCTTTTGTTTTCGAAAATACTGTAATTTGAAATTTTTGTTGAAATGTAAACAATCTAAAGTGCTTCAAAAAATAAAAATATGACATCAAAATTTGAATTGGCTTCACGGTACTATATTTTAAAGTATTTTTATTTTTGAAAAATTTTGGTGTAAAAATAAAGTACGTGAACTTAAAGAATTATTTGTCTAATAAAAAGTATTAAAAATTTTTTTTTGTATGCAATACGATTTATTAAATTTGGGGCTTAAAAATTATAAATCAAAATGGTCTGAATAAACGCAAAAGCATTGTGACCGTCATATGCTAATATCGTTCTGCCGGAAAATTTGTCATAGAATGCGATGCTTTCAATATTTATAAACGAAGCCACCGCATTCTTTCAAACTTTTTTCGGGCAGAACGATATTAACATATGACGTCACAACGCTTCCGCGCTTATTTCGACCGTTTTGATTTACAATTTTTAAGTCCCAACTTCAATAAACTATTGCAGAAAATAATTTTTTTTAATAATTTTTGTGTACTTATTCATGTACTTTATTTTTACTCCAAAGTTTTTCAAAAATAAAAATACCTGCCTTTTTTTTAAAACCTAAAATAAGGTTTGATTTTATTGCCCAACTTTTTTACTGTCCCGTTTTTATCTCAAAGGACCTTAGAGGTAACCCATCTGGAGTTCGCTCTCTTTGGCAATTCCAAAAGCTTCTAAATAATTTTTCAAATTGCCAGGTGGAAAAAGATCTTCTTAGGCGCTTTCAGAATTGGGCAGTATTTTAGCCCATTCAGTCTGGAAATATACCTTGGGAGTATTTTTTTACCTAGTTAATATGACTAGATCCGGAGGTTAGCACTTTTCTGACCCCTTTCCTACTAACGGTCCATGTATGAACTCTTGGCACAAAGGAGCCTGTGAAAAAAAAAAAAATACTTTCGGGAATCGATCTTGACTCTCTTTTTCGACTTTGGGCCCCCAAGTTAACTGCAAAGAAATGTAAGAAAAAAAATTAAAAAATAGTTCGAAATTGTATGTTTCTCATGATTATCTTATGTAAAAATTGCAAATGCGATGCAAACTTTCAAAACTGCGTATAACTTCTAGGCAATTCCCAGTGAATCGTGGAATTGCCTAGTGTTTTGGCGATTTTAGAAATGCCCGACGAATTTTCAGTCGATTCCATATAAATTTTCACTGCTAGATAACCGTAGACCTTGCCAAGCATTTATAAGTGATTGTCTCTATCGAATTTTCGGTTATTGTCGACAGTAACCAGATGGATAAATGCTAACACCATCCGTAACAAATATGTATGTATATTATTATTTTTTTATTCTGGAAAAGCTGAAGTTAATTTTGCAAATTCAATCATTCGACCATAATCAAACTTTAAAATAATTTTTTTTTTTTTGGTTTGATCAAATGGAATCAAAGTTAAACTTATTATTTTTTTATTGGCGTTAAAAAAAGTTAATAAGATTGGATAAAATAGACAGACGAAAATTGCATTTGATAATGATTTGATAGGCCCAAACGAATCCTTATTAATTTTCGTAGAAGTCTGAAATTGATATAAAAATGCAATTATTCGCGCCATTTTCAATTTAAAAAAAAATCGGAAATTACGTTCACCCTTTTTAACCGCTAACATTTTCCCGCCCTTTTAGGACAATTTATTTTATTACTATCCGTGGCTAATCCATCATGCAGAAAATAATCGAACGACCAAAGTTCATTAAACCGCTAAAATAATTCTGATTTTATTCTTAAATGAATTTTTTTTTTTTTTTTTTTTTAGCATCCTTCGTATTATTTTCCTACGTGGTTGGGAAATTCGCATTACCTTGAATCCGAGAGTTGACATATTTGAAAATGGTATAGTCATCACCCAGGTGATAATGATGTAAAATTTATTAATTAGTATAACTGTCATTAAAATTAACTGACAGACACAATCGGCGTTATGGTAATTAAGGCATGAACCTAACAAGCTGTGACGGTAACGTATGGACGTTACTATAGCGTTGCTAATAAGGAAAATTCGGGGACGTTAATTTTCCGATGATGAAAAAAATAAATAAATAAAACTAAAAGCTAGGAATCTTTTTTTTTTTTTTTTGTAAGTTTAAATCGATCGTAAAGTTAGGCGCCACGTTATGAATGAGCCTAATCGTTTCCAGATGAGATAGAAAAAGGTACACACACACACTGGTTCCTTTTGTGTTTGTTGCACCTCATTTTGTCAACAGATTGTTATGATTTCTCTGTCGTGTTTATTTATGTTCTGACCCGCAAACGGTAGGGATGGTGTTTTTAAACCTACTTTGTCGGATTTATTCGTCTCGTGGGGGATATTTTTTTTTCGTTATTCATCGTTCGACGCCCCGCTTTTATTCCTCGTTTTAAAAGGTTTTATTTCGGAGACCGCGATTGTAAATTTTTGAGAAATTTTTTTCCACCGACAACTCATTTATATTTTTGGGAATTTGTGCCTATTAACTGTTATGGTCGCTTTTATCTTCGCTTTTAAACAATCCTTATCCCCTATGAAACTCTAAATTTGACTTGAGGAAGTTCAATCATTATCTTAAACCTCCCAGACAATTAGGCCATCTTTTTTTTTTTTTTTTTTATTAAAAAAAGATTACAACGCTGTAAGTCCCACCTTTCGAAGCGAGCACCTAGGTTTTCAATCTTTTGCAAAAAAAAAAAAAAAAGTTCAAGTTTTTTCCTGCAACCACTTGTTAATTCCTGTACACAATTAGGTTCTACACTCAGTTTATTTATTTTCAAAACCAGATTTTTTTTTACGATGTGTACATCAAATCGTTATAAAAAAAAGATAATAATATGAAAAATTAATTACTTGACTATGAAAGAAGTGAAAGATTTTAAAACATCCGGCTATTATCTCTGCCAAGTCATCATTTATGGAGATTGTTTCATCTCCCTGTCACTGTACTTGTCGCGGTTCCGCTTCCACGATTCTGCAACCTTCATTAGGTGATTTAGTCTGAGAATCTAAAAACGCTGGTTATAATAAAAAATTAGATTTCCCCTCCCTTCCTCTCCCCCCCCCCCCACCAGTTTCCTTTGTTGCATTAATGAGAAAGGAAAAAAATAGACTGAGAGTAATTAATTACGGTATTTATTGTTGTTTTGGTCGGAAAACTTAGGCTTCGTGATAATTGTTTGGCATGAACGCAGAATTTTTTTTTTTTTTTTCGGCTTCATTTCAAAAACTAAGATGCGGAAAACACGGTGAACGTGGCACTAGAGATGTCTGTGAAGTAAATTTTAAGTTATAAAATATTTTGTAGAGGAAGAGGGAAAGGAGCAGTTTGTACCTTTTAAAAAATTTTTAATGATTTCTTTTTCGACTTGATTTCCTTGTAATTTCAATTTTTTAGACATTGCCTGCAATTGTTCACCCGTTTCCTTCCAGGTTTCAGGGGCCGAATCAGTGATAATTGAAGATCGGATTCTTAGCCTTAATTTTTTAAAAGTTCACTTAGTATTATCACTTCATATTTGAAGGGCCAGTAATTTTTGGGGGGGAAAAAAAAGATTAAGGATTTCGGGCATTTTTTGAAAATAAAATTTGGTGAAAAAGGGAAGCTTTATAAGTTCAGTTTAAAAGACTGGACATCTTTTTTGCTTCATCACCGCAGACGAGGTCAAGCTATGATTTTTTTGAAACTTCAAATTTCCCAGAGATTAGACTCCAAAATCTTGCCCAGAAAATTCCATCTTGATTGAAAATTGCAAATTTTGATTTTATTTTTTTCTCAAAAAATTATTTTTTGTGTTGATTGATTGATCACTTTAAGGGCAGTTAGGCGAAGAATTTTTAGCACCAGATCTTTAGCCAAGGGAACTCAGCCCCCTGAAGGAAAATATGACCCAACCTATGATTTTTTTTTTTTTAGCCAGAGTGATTTGTAGAATCCATGCATTTTATGCTTTTTTCAAATTTTCCGTGTTATGAAAAATTATTTGGAGACTCTTTTGAAAACCTCGCAGTCACTCGGACTGGCCGGCCTTTGTTTTATTTATTTATTTTTTTTTAAATCTCGACTTATTTTATGGGAATTGAAATTTTAAGAAAGCTCCAAAAAGAAGCAACAGTATTAGTGCCTCAATGAAGAAAGATTTTCGTACTAAGATCTCCAGAGGCCTGAGGTCGATTTCCCGGAGTTTTTTCTCGAGATTTTTTTTTCAATTACCAAAACGGAAAATTGCGATTTGTATGTATTGTTAGATGGCCCCCACGGTTATACCATACAGGCCTACAATCATAATTATTCAATAACCTTAAATATATGAAGTAAGTAAGTAAGGTCGCAATTTCACGATGAAACATGTTGCAGTAACATGTTGAGGCATAGAAACATGTTGGCAACATGGCAACATTATGGCCTATCATTTGGCCTAACCTTATTGTTCGACCAAAGATTTGCTTTTACAACCCCTCGAAAAGCATTAAAATTCATGTCAATACCACTCCCTTCCCCTCCCCCCCCCGCAAAAAAAAATTGGCCCCTCGCTAAAAGATTTGTCCGTAAAATAAAAGAGAAGTGTTGAATAGGATTCACTAGATTGATTAGTGAATGGTTTCATTACCTGAGGGATCGTATATCGTGATTTGAGAGTGTAAAGGAAGTTATTCGAAGAAGGCCCTCAAGGTGGAGGACGGTATGCGCCTGTGTGGTATCCTTATTGTTATTATATTATCAACGATATGCCTGAACCGTTCTTCATTTTTCAATTGATCGTAATTCTGTCTGTTTTTAATATCACGCAATTTATCATTCGATGACGGTTCCTATTAAATCGTAAAATGTCATTTTCAAAACTTTATTTTTTTTTTCCTTTTTGCATTAGCAAAAATACAAGAGCTCGTTTTTGTCAGTCGGGCGATTAACCCCGTCTTCGGCCTTCCCATCGGCGACACGTAAGTGTCGGCGGTTGAAAAGAAAATTTTCGGTGTTTTTTTTTTGAATTTTTAGAATCAGGTATCGCAGCTTTTGTTGTGCTATAAATTAATACCGCCTTTTTTTGAATTGTGTGAAACTCGATTTGGTTGATAGATTTACAACCCGAAATCGTTGGGAAAATTGTGATTTACCCATTGAATTTTTTTGGCTACTTAAGACTCATACATTCTCGAAATCTTAATTTATAGTGTTAAAACCCCGGGGACTGAATTTTTTTTTTTTTTTCTCGTCTTCTCCTCCTCGACCCTTTTTCTGATAAATTTTTTTGAGGAACGATTAATTTCCTCGATTGAAACGGGTAATCCATCCGAGATGCTCGACCTTTACATCTCCCTGTCCTAATGAGCTCTCGTTTCTCTCTTTTTTTTTGGATCCCGAAATTAGCCTGGATAAAAATAATGACACATCCATGAGCTACTGACCCAGGGTGTATTTTTCTTCTTGTATCGGTTTCACTTTCGAACCGCCCCTCGTCGCAGCACCTGCCCCCAAACCTGAAAAAAAAATTAGAGTCTGATTATAACGCCAAAAAAAAAAAAAAAAAAAAAAAGAAAGAAAAAAAAAGTAGACGAGTGCCTAAAAACTCATTAATGAAAAAACGCGGATGCATTTGTGACGTTATTGCGCTGAGGTCTCGAATTAAAAGCTGATTCTTTAGATTGTAAAGGATTAGGGGGGAAGAGAAGGGGGGGCGACTCAGGTACCGGACGTCAAAGGCACCGCATGGCCCCGGGCACCGGGCGATGCTAATTGGTAGCTACACCTTCAACAGGGCGGAGACCTCTTCCTTTGTTCTTCGCCGACTAAACTAAATCGGAATCGATTTAAGAAGTCATCTCGAAACTCCTTATTCATTTCAACCGAATCGACTTCTTGTTTAACGCATCACCTCGCATAACATAGGGGAATATAAGAAGTTAAAATTTTGTTTGTTTTCTCGTTTCAAATTATGCCTTTTTATCCTCGTTTTTTTTTTCTTTTTCTCCTTTCTTAGTTAGGTGCTTTGATAATATTTTGATGAAAATTAAGACTAAGGAATCTGTCGTTTTGTATTTAGTAATTAAAGATTTTATTGCCTGTGTTTTAGCGATGGATGAGGTGTGAGTTTTTTGCCAGGGCTGAACTCAGAAGTGCTCAAGCTAAGTTTTTTACCTTTCGGCGATTTTTGGAATTTTGGTATTGTAATTCGGGGAATGAAAAATAAATTCATGGGGATTTTCGGGAATATTCTCCTCCGAATTGTTTACATGTTTACATTTGTTTACAGGCTCTTTTTAAAGGTATTTTCAGTTTTGAGTTGAAAATTCAACACAGACTGATTTGTCACCTGCTCAAGATGTCCCCTGACATATCTTCTGTCGAAACATTTTTACTTTTCTGAATTTTATGGGAATGCATTCAGTTAAATTCTAGGGAGTTCTTTTTTTTATTTTCGGGGAATTTTTAAAACCTAAAATTCGAGAGTCTCCTGAATCTGATGTTTTCTTAGAAATTTTTATCAATTCTTTTTTTACATTAGGATTTTTCTTCATTTTTCCATTTTTTAATAATGCTTTTATAAAATGTCCCAAAATTCCCGACGTGGGGAGTATTTCCGAGGATTTTGCAACGTTACATTCTCACAATATTCCCTTGGTCAAGTTCCCATAGATTCGTTACTTTAAACATTTTTTGCTGGACATTAAACCTTTTCCTGTCGGAAGCCTATTTTTTCCTTGAAGCGTTAGGGGAATAGATTCTGTTTGGTCCTTTTCGGCAATATTTTGATACGGTATGATGCGTTGAGGCAGTTAGTAAAGCCAAAAAAAAAAAAAAAAAAAATTGGCTGCCTATGTTTAGCTTATGGAAAAATTTTTTAAATGAAATCTCACAAAAATCGCTAAAAACTAATAGCTGAAGAATAAATAATAACTTATATGGTTTATGGATCTTTATTTCTTTAGTAAATAACTTTTGTCTGAATAAAAATTCAAAACTATTTATTAACTATAGGCCTACTAAGACATCTTAATTGTTTTCACATTTTAACGTGGAGTTAGCTACTTTTCAATACTGCCAACTTAACAAAAACTTACTAACTTAGCAATAAAATGCAGTGAAATCAAGATAACAAGTCTCAGAATGTATATTGGAACCAAAATTTATAGCTTATGAAATTTTTTTGTCATATTTCGCTTCTGAAAGTTTGATTTTATCTTAACTCCATAAGCTAAGTATGGGAGGAATAATTTCGTCGTATGATAAACATGTCAGCACACAATTTTTAATTTTGGCCATGTCACAAAAGTTTGTAATTTATTTATTTGCATTAATATCAAAAATATAATTTTAATGCCATATCAATTAATATTCTAATTAAGTACTAATACTGCCATAAGCTAAACATAGGAACTTAATTTTTATTAATATTTCAAGATTTGATCATTTGGACCTCATACTATTAGAACTAAGTCAATACGGTATCGTTGCATTATTTTACATTAAATAAGTGCTAAAAAAATTTGTCGATTCTGAAATAGTATATTACAACACAAGAGCTGCAAAAGACAAAATTGGTCGTCGCAAAATCGGCCTTCGCCTTCGGCTCGACTCAGGTTTTAAACAGGTCTCGACAATTTTTTGGCAGTTCTTTTGTTGTAAGCTACTTTTTATTCCAAAGGACAGCGTGAAAAGGGTTCTTCCGCACTGAGTGATGATAATTTTTTTTTTCTCGGTATTCAGCATTAGTGTGGATGTCCTGGAAAAAAGGCGCATCTAATGCAAAAAATTGAAGTCGCAGTCCTGGGATTAAATCGCTCGGGATTGGGTCATTAAAGGCCCGCAGTTTGTCCCGTCAAAAATCGTTGAAGGTGACCAAAAATTTATATGTCAAAATAATGACAATTAGGGTTGGAAGTTTCATCGCCGAAATAAAATCCACTCAAAAAATTATCTTCCAAAAATTTATGGAATCGCCCTGACAATTTTTCATAATTTTTGTTAAAAGTCTAAAGAAGTTTGTGAAAGCCGACGAGGTTTATAAAAGTAGTTGTGAGTGTAAAAGACATTACGATTCGTTTGCACCTGAAAAAATTTACATGACAAACGCGGTTGGTGTAATTAGTCCGCGAGTTGGAAGCTTACTGTTGTCATTGTAACAAATTGCCATATGCCATTGCAGCTGGTCCTGATTGTCCTTCATTTTCTTAAATAGTCCACATTTTTCTCAGAAAGCGTTAACGAAAAATAATGGGAATGGTCATTTGCCGAGCGGACATGCCTTGTGTGTTTCACCTTTAGTCGCTTTATTTAAATTTGTTTTGTTGTTTCGAACCAAGGAAAAGAATTTGAAGATCCAAAAGCGAAGAAGACACAAATAAAGTAATCTAGATCAAGGCGCAAGCAAGGAAAGATGTAATTAGAAAAAGTGAATAATGAAGAAATAAAAGCGATGAATCCCAACCAAATTAGGCCGGTTAAAACGATATAGGAAATGGTGATGTCAAAATACAACGTTGTAATTAGCGTTGAGTTTATAACATGAAACAATCTTTCCATCCTCCGTGTGCATGAAGTCTTTTAATCACCCATCACCCGACTCTCCTTTATAAAATAAGATATCCATTGCAAAAAAGAAAACGTAAAGTGAATCAATCCAACAAGATTTTGACGTTGTCGGTTCTCAAGGGTAAAAAGAACGAGTGACATGTTTATCACAGGGCGGTCACTCAGCCATAACTATTTCAACTAAAAAAAAAATTTCTTGAAGTGGTAGTCAAGTTTTTTTTTCAGCTCATTGAACCTGTCATTTGCTTCATCTTCATTAAACAATTTTATTTTCTGGGTGCTTTACCGAACAAAAAAGAGTTAAGATTTTCTG
This sequence comes from Liposcelis bostrychophila, assembly GCA_037577465.1. Taxonomy (NCBI): domain Eukaryota; kingdom Metazoa; phylum Arthropoda; class Insecta; order Psocodea; family Liposcelididae; genus Liposcelis; species Liposcelis bostrychophila. The sequence goes on along the minus strand of CM075213.1, from coordinate 1,781,753 downwards.
TCGCTGAAAATTCTACGAAACTTCTCGGAAAAACTCTGCGTGTAATCGATATTCGATACGGATGTCCCTGTCTGTTATACATTTTGTTAACTTGTTTTACTTATTCAATGAATATCAAGGATTTTTGTTTAGAATGTTTGTCTTGTAAAAATCGATTGTTCCGATTTGGAAATTCGTTTTTTTTTTCCTTGTTTGCACTGGTGTGGTCGATTCGGGAGGTAAATTCCTTTGACGTTTTGATGTTTGAAGAAAATCAGTTGAGTTCCCTCAAGTGATAGGTGTCATTTAATAAGTATCTCAAGGAAGGGGGTCCGTAAAATGCTGAAGAAAATGTTAAATCTCTACAAGAAAGAGATCCCCCGACTTATGCCTTGCCTAAAACCTTTTAAAAAGCTCTACATGCAAACTCTGGAGTTAATATTAGCAATCAGGGGCGTCATTTCAGATTTTTCTAGGGGAGAGCAAAGATATCTTGGTAGGCACAGGCATGTCCCAGCTTGGGTGGGGGGGAAAGGATATAATTTTTATACTTATCTTATGAAAGCAAAAAATCCTTAGCGGGGGGAGCAAGAGAACATTGAGAGAGAGCCCCAAATGACGCCACTGTTGGTAATCTCGGGATACAGGATCCCGACCTGGAAGAACTGAAGAATTACCTCTCGAGGCATTATCCTGTAATAGACTGGGATTGGCCACTCTATTGTGGATTTTTCATCTTGCTTAAAGCCCATGATCGGGAGAGAGGGGCAGGGGGGTGCAAAAGGGAATCGGCCTCCTTGATTTCTGTTATAAAGTCCCACTTGCACTTGGAATTTAACGCAAAATCCTCCTGATTTTTTATCGGCCGTTTTGTTCGATATCGATTCCTATAACAGGAATGATTAATGGGATCCCACATGTGCATATATCTTAAACGACATCCGCATTTATTATTTACCTTTTAAGAACGAGGCAACCGTGCGTTTCCGAAACAGGGACGTTATAAGGTTGACAAATTGGAAGGAAAAGTCGCACACATCATGAAATAAGAGTTATTTCCGTTATTTGTCAAGTTATTGAGTCTTGAAAAAAAAAACGGTCCTTCACTCGATTAATTACTATCATTTTTCTTAACCGGTCTTAATGACTTTATTTTTTTATTTTACTTTTTTTTTTTTTTAAGAATCAGGCGTTGCCATTTATCGCACCTTTCCCTTCTCTCTTACTACTTCACGAGTATTTTTATTTAAACGGTCACAAATTTTTATTTCGTTTGACGACTTAAGCTTATTTTATCGCCCGTTATTCATGAATAATGTCAGAAAATATGAATGTAAGACGTCGCACGCGATAAACTGTTCCTTTTTTTTTCCTTTCGTAAGAAAACGATCGATGCGGTAATTGGCACGACGGACCGTGAACATCTGTCCTCTGCGTGTTAGCTTTAACACTCAAAATATAAAATTTTGTATTTGCTTAGAAATCTTTTCCTAATGTCTTTATCAATAACATTAGGGGTTCGACTATTGAAAAAAAAAAATTTTATGAGGAGCCTGAGCGTATCACGGCAGCATTTCACGGAAGAGGGGGATTTCAACATTCTGACTCTCCGTAAGGGCAGGATAAGAAGTGAAGGAGACGAATTCAAGGGTTCTTAGGCGTAGTCAAGATGGAGGGGGATAGAGGGATCGAATTTTTCGAAATTAAGTTGCAGGATGATTCCGGTCCCGAACACTTAGCCCCCATCCCATAAAGTCTTAATAAAGGGTTAACAAACAGTTAAGAGACGTTACCAAATATAACCCTACCGGGAGTTGGGAAAAATTTTTTAAATGGGTGTCTGACGAAAAACCGCAAAAATATGAATGTAACGAGGATAAAAATGAAGTTCCCACGTGCATTTCACACAAACAAGGAATCAATTCGAAATCAAATCATTCATTCATCGACGGACGTTGATTACCTATCATTATCACACCATCTCAACGCTTCGATATCAAGATGAATTATTTTGATGGTCGATCCGAGTGTAAACCGCATCCGACTCGTTATCCCTCTCTTCTACCGATCCCCCGATTTGGACTTCGGAAAAAATCTCTCACTTTGAAACTCGGGCGTGCGGTTCAAGCTCGAATCACCTTCGGACATATCCTTTAATTGATATTTAAAATTGTTTATGATGCCTGGGGTTGTAAGCATTTTTGAGTAAACCGCGATTCCCACTTTGGTTAATTTCATCACGTATCTATGAGAAACGGTTACCCCTTTGAAAAAAAAAAAAAAGAAAAAAAAAAGTCTTTTGTTTCGTTGAGCGGCTACTGGAATGCGGAGCTGCGGTGATTCATCGCCGTGAGTAATTTTTAGTCAAGATTAATTAAATTAATTAATCGGAGGTACTTAAATTGAATTTTAATTTTTTTTTTTTTTGAATCTCATATAATTATTAATAATATAATAAAAAGTAATGTATATTTCTCAATTGGCTCTCATTTTTTTAAACAAGTTTGTTCTAAGTAATTTTCGCTTGGATCTATAGATTCCGGCAATAGCGCAAGGGAATCTGTTGTCTTGTTTCCGAGAAATCAAAGTTTATTTCTGGAGAACGGTAGCTTTTGATTTCTTCTTTCAGAATAATTTTATGAGAAGAGTCAGGATGTCATAGGAATGAAATTTTGATTCCTTTATTTGCTTTAGATAAGTATTAAGCGGCAAAAGACATTCTGAATTTTTCCGACATTTTTTTATTTTTTTATAGGGCTCTTTTGGGCCAAACCGATTTTCGTGAATTGCGAAAAATTCTTGATGCGATGCTTGATTCCGTGCATTTTACATAAATAAGCACCTTATCTATATCGAAATCTTGATCTTGACCAGGAATGCCCGAATTTTTTAATTTTTTCGGTACTTCTCATTACACATGCGCTACACTTTAGATCTGGATTTTTTTTTTTTTTTTTCGATATTTCCATAAAGTAATTTCGAGCCGTAGTTTCAAATTTTTCTCTTTCAGTTTTTAAATCTTTATCTTCAGATCAAAATTTTTTAATCTTTTCGGCTAAAAAAATTTTTGATTGTTACTAGCGCCTCCAAAAAATTTTTTTAAATTCTAAAAAAAATTGGGGGTTATTTCTAGATGATAAAGAACCAAAATCAAAGACCATTATTTTGACCATTTTGAATCCTTATAGAATAGATGAACACGGACTTTTGGGCTTTATAACTGTAGCAATCTAGCATCTTTTTTCCCTATGGTCATGGACAGTTTTCCTCTTTGGTTCATCGACCAGAATTCTCAGTCCCAAACTTGCATTCGTATCGTACAGAACTAAAAAAAAATCTTAGCACCCCAACCTAAACCCCGTGAGATGAGATAATAAGATAAAGCATCGATTTAACTGTGTGAAGTGTTTAAAAAGGAAGAAAAAAAAAAGAGACGCGGCGAAGGATAATCATTATTTGAATATAATGACCAAGATCCTGTGGCTATCAGATGGAACTTGTTTAATTTCGATGAGCATCGGAATTATTAATCGAAACAAAGTTTCCGTTGTAGAAACGAGAATTTCGTCCGTTAAATCCTCCTTTAAGTGTCTGATTATCATTTCAATGGGGCATAATGACTCAGCTCCCAAACAATTAGCTCCTAAACGATCCTTATGGTCCGAATGAATGATTTTTATTTTTTTTTTTTTTTTTAGAATTTTTTTTTTAAGTGTTAGACTCACAAATTAATTACCTGGCACTAATTAACCGTCGAATGAATTTTTTAAAAATTTATCCGATTTATTAATAACGATCCGCTATCACGACAACTAATTATGTTATAAGTTGGACATAATTTAACTGTCGTGTCGATTACAAGTGAAATTGAAAAAGGGTCTAAGTCATGTCGAAAAACAATATTAAATGATTTTTTTTTTAAAGAGACAAAAGAATGGCGTGTATGACGCATGTGATATATTTATAAATTATATTTCTTCGCCCTTTTAATATCGTGATTAGAGCCATAAACTAAAAAAAAAAAAATTAAGCGGATAAAGATCCAGGTTTTAACGGCACAAAAAAAAGTAGAGAAAAAAAAAATAAGTCCAGTAGCTTAATCAGGTTGTTATGTTGGTTGATCCTGTTATTTGTCGTCGGCCGATGTTGATCATAAGGTACAAAATATATCATGATTACACCTCGTCTTCCTAATCTATGTTATTTTGATTTTCGACATTTCATTGATTATCATCATTTTATAAAGAAAATGCCGTTTATTTCTCGAGGAATTATTTTATTAAAACAAAAAAAGAGGGTTCGTTTTTGCTTTAGCGCCCTGAGTGTAAGACGGAGTTAATGGGTTTGGGAACTGAATTTATCATAATATTTTTTTAATGATAAGGTGACAGGTACATGTTACAATTACAAATTGGCAAAAACCATGTTGTTGTAAGGCGAATGGCCCTCCAGGGGATTAGCCGATATGGCAATCGTGTCCTAAGGCAATTATTCGCACGTAAATTCCCTCAGGCGGTACAAGATAAGCTTAGCTCCGGTTTAAAGACGCAACTTCTGTGGACTGAAGGTATTTAAGGGACTGACAAGACATTTAGTTGTCGTTTGCACCAAAAAATCCGACTTTTTTTTTTTACCTAGAGATTTTTAGCACCTGTGAGCCAATCCACGGACGTTACACAATAAGCCCATAATCTAAGTATGCGACCAGGCCCAAGGTGTTGAATTGGGTTTTTAGGGGACGAAGCTCCTGCAGTATTTAAAAAAAAAATTGTTTTGAGAATTTCATTTCATTTCATTTCTGAAGCTTTATACAAGAAGTGCATTCCAGATAAAAGATAGCCTTGAAAAAAAAAAAAAGTATTTACTGGGGTGCATGAAGTGATGACTTTATTTTTAGGGGGTAGGGAATGGTGGCTAATGATAACGATGGGGGGAAGGGGTGAAAATCGATATGAAAAAAAGTGATGACGTTATTAATTGATACACCTAGGGTAGGCTTTTAAAGAAGGATATTAACACTAACAGAAATTGAAATTTTGTTCAGGTTTTTTTTAGCTAAAAAATCGTAGCCAAAAGTCAGCTGAAAGTCAGTTTTTTACTTTAAAATTTTAACCTTTCATGGTCACAATTTTTCGAAAATTTAAAAAATTTCATTCTTCAGAATTAGAAAATCCGAACAGGAAAAGGAATATGGGGCCAAAGTAAAATTTTTAAAAATAAATTTGCTCCGCCATTTTGGATTTTTTTTCAAATTTCTGACTTCACATTTGGAATCAGGAGTTCAAAATGAATAAGTAGATCCAATTTCAATTTATTATCTTCATAATTAACATGAAATAAGAATTTTTTATTTTACGTATCATCGATACGTTGAGCAAAAAATAGTTAATCTGATATGCTTAGCTAATGTAACCATTAGAAATTTTTATTGTGAAAAACCTATAGACCGAAGTAGGCTAAGTGCAGAAGCTATAAAGTTTTGTGGAAATATTCTGCCTTAAGGCTAGGCTCCAACTTTTTTTTTTTTTTGCGACAGCCTGTACTTCGAACATTGTCTCTACTTTATTTTCGTAGCAAAATATCAAAATTCTGTTGACGAAGCTCCTTTCTTCTAGCTAATAGCCTCATTCGGTAAAAATTTTAGATTTTTGCATCGGTTACTTTGTTTAAAAATTGTTTCTACTATAAATTTCCAAAATTTCGGGGAATTCGTTGCAGAGGCAGACCCAATTTTTAAGAAAAAGTAGCTGATGCAGATTTGAAATTTTTGCTGAAGATGCATTTTGATTATGGAATGGGACTTCGCAAGTGGAATTCTAATGTTCTGCTCCTAACGATTTTCAGAGTATAGAGTATTGAAAAATAGACCGGAGCGAAACCTTAGTCTGGGACTAAATTCATTTGTGCCCATAACTTTTGTCCGCCTCTTGTTGAATAAAAGTCGTTGCGTCCCATGTAAGGGTATTTTTCTCCACCCCGCTCATGATCATTTTTAAAAGAAAAACAAACATGAAATGATTATCATGACTGCGAGCCTCCTTAATGTTTCACGTCTTGACTATTCTAATTAATTTTTGAGTCTATGGTCGCCCAAGTCCCTTCCGCCCCCTGTCGACTCTGGAGCTCCCCCTTCTTAGCTATGAATCATATCGGATGATTAATTAGTTCGCAGCGCAGAAAACGCAATGGGTGTTTCACCTTGCGTTGCTTTTGTTTTTACAACACGAGGGGGATGAAAAAAAAAAAAAAAACTCTTTAAATACGAGAATGTTGTTGTCTCAATTAATAATTTTTGCTTCCATTATTATGCAGTTGGAAGTTTATCCATCGATCGCTAGGTCTCATTTTTTTAAAAAAATTTTTAGTGCAATTTTTTTGCGACCGGCCCTGTTTTATTCTCCTTCTTTTAATTCATAAAAAAATAAAAATTGCATCGTAATCCCGGCATTGGGTGTTTATTAATTTTAAAAGTGCCGTTGAACCGCTTTAAATCGCGACTAAGAATAATGCTAATATGGATATCGAATAAAAAGAAACCACTCTTTCTTTAAAGCGCAAAAAAATAATTATATTTAGCGCCAAATGAATGTCTAATTTAATATAAAAGAATACTTTTCTTTGTAAACTACCGTGTAGAGACTTTTTCAATGGTGCTTTCAAAATAAACTAAAGCAGGACTACCGTCGAACGGGGCCAACTCGTTCTATAACGGCTGATATTTTGCGACTTTTTTTTTTCCTTTTTCTTTTACGATTTTTACCTTGAAGTTTTGAGTCTCCGGTTGCGGCAAAACTCAAAAGAAATCTAACTACGGCACAATTAAATACCGATCTTTCTTGTATTAAATATTAGCGGTAGCCAAAGGGTTAACCCGGTGAATGCTTTGCCTTATTCCGTAACTCAACTAATTATTTTTAATGATATGTAAAGTATCTAACGTGTCAATTGACTGGTCTCAGAATGAAGGCTTTTGTTTCTCGCCCATTTTTTATTACTTATCCTTTAACCGGTTCCTCCGTTTTATTCTTTATTAGAAACATTTCAGAGACATTTTTTTTTTTTTTTTTTTTTTTTTTTTTTTTTTTTTTTGTAATTAAAAAACTTAGCATGACCTAAATTGCATAGCAACCTTTTAACCCCTTCTATGCTGTCTTCTGCTGTCTCCAGAAAAAGACCCATAATCCAGAATTGCTTACTGGGGAAAAAAAAAATTGCGCCTTCAAAAATGAAGTTATACTATTCGGTCGGATTTTAAAAGAACAGCCAGTGATCCTGAATTTGAAGTACCACAACTGTTTATAGATTAATATTTTTGCTGATTCAGTGACTGAAACCTTATCGGTACATTTATGATCTCTTGGTACCATTTTTAGAAAACGGGCGGAGGAAATTCTGAATAAGCAATTCTCCTAGTTGATTGGATTTGAATATTTAATATGTATAAATAAAATAAATAAATAAATAATATAAATAATCAAAGGTAGCTCATTTTGATTAAAAGTCTGATGCCAAAAATGTCGAGCCATTGGGCAATGCCATCAGGCGCCCCAGCTAAGTATTAATTCCTCGCGCCGGAGGTCAACTGACGTAACTCCATCATAATATGATTGGAGATAGTCTGTTTTGACAGTTTATCCAAATAATGTGACTACGATCGGGTAAAAATATAGCCATATGCTACTGGAAAGTAATCAAAACAGACTATCTCCTATTTTATTTTTGACGGAGATACACCAGTTGACCTCCGGCGAACGGAATTACTATGTTTAGCTTTTAAAACGTAAAATTTTGCTAATGGATCAAATAAATCTGGAGATAATGGCGTTCCTGAAATTATATGAATTGTAAAATATACTGCATTTATAACACAACTATGTTTATATTTTTGGAATAGCTGTTTGGTCTAAGTAGTGGAGATGAATGTACATGACCAATGACCACTTTTAAATAAAAGTTATATTTCTTATCTTGTAGGGATAATCATTTTGATTTTTTATGTGCATAAGCAACTTTCGTTTCGGTGCAAAGCTCGACCCGACCTTCCCACTTCTTTTTTTTTCAATAATATGCATAATTAAGATTCAAGAAATGGAAAAAATGAAAAGGCTCCTGCCTGATCAGCAAGTATAAAAAATGTAAAGTAAAAAAAAATAAATATTAACTGGGATATAGTTACAGGTATATAACACGTTTTAGGGTAATAAATTACAGGAAAATGTTTCTGAAACGTCTGATTAAAGCGAGGGTATGTGTATACTGTCGTGAGAAAAAACCATTTACCAACCGCTAAATTTGAACAAAATACACAATAGCTTACTTGGCTTTTTCTCGATGTAATTGTTTTTTATGCGGAAGGGCCGTGCACCCGAAGATATACGAAAGGGCGGGCCTCCCCATGGAAAACGAAAGGAAAAACTTCGTGTTGTTGCGCTTGCTTAAAAAAAAAATTTTTTTTTCTCCCCCTTTTTATCAGATCAAAAAGCTATGGGATCGTGAGAAAAGCTCATTTAACGCAACTAAAATTTTCGCCATGTTGAATTTAAAAGAAGAACAGGATGTTTATAAATAAATAAACAAAATGGTTAACTTTTTTTGCTCCTTTCGTCGATATCTCGAAGAATCCCCTTTGCATTAATTTTAGATGTATTAATTGCAATAATCACGTGTTTTATGGCCAATTAAATTCGAAAGCATTAGAAATTTAGAATCCCAATTATTCCTTCAAACTTTAACTAGGTGTTTTACATCCTGGCTTTTTTTTTTTTTCATCTTGTCTTTTTTGGAACTTCGCCATTTTTTTTTGTCTTGGTTTCAATTTCGAACTTTTTCGAATTGCGAAAAAAGATTGAAAATTTTTAAAAATACCAGCACGAAGGGGAGGAAAGCAATTTATCAGCCTTTCGATACCGGTTAAAGCCTGCTTTTTTTGATGTGGGATGTCCCCTGAAAACGAAGTTTAGCTTATGAAAGTTTCCTTTTTTTCTTTTAATTAATTAATTAATTTTTTTTTCTTTTTCAGGTAAGTTGATGCTGGATCAGACTAAGATCTTCAGCGATGTTAGTGTAGTCCTCGTCCTTATGATTTATGTCTCCTTCAACTTTATGGAAAAGAAAAATGCAGACTAGTAAGCTAAAAGATTTCTTCTGAATAACTATCCAGAAAAAAATTAGAAAACTTAATTTTGGTTGAATTGAAATATTCCGATTTTCACGAAAAAAACCGAATTTCAATTATGTGATGTTAATTTTTAAAGCTGGCAAAATGCATAAATTCCCGAGCATGTTTATGGAAGTGGTTTGATTAGTTGTTGAACCCCGACACCGAGAATGTACCTCATGAAAAGCATAACCTGGGACCTAGTTTTGGGTAAAACTCAAACTCTAAAGTTTAAATGTCTTATTCACAAACACAAATGGACGTAAGTTGAGTAAAAAGCTTTAAATTTGATTGAACTCCGCTCGTTAATAAGATTCTAAAATTTTAAAACCTTGACTTGAACCCTTGCTTTTTGGAGTTTGCAGCCCTGAAAACCTGGGCTAAACGCAGCTGGCAAACTCACTCGTCTTCTAAACTTAATTTACTAAAAAATATATTTTCTGGAGATTTTAAACGTTGCAGACTTATAGTATTTTACAATAAATTGTTGGTAAATTGTGATAATTTATTAAACTCTAAATGAAATATTCTTCAACCCTGTAAAAAATATTTTGGAGTATGTAATTTTTTTGAGATAGAAAAACACTGGCGCAGGCAGTGGTAGCCAATGGCACTGATAATTAACACTGTTTCGCATACCTAACAAAATATTTTAACAATGTATTTAAGCTTTTTTTTTCTGGTAAAGCATTGACTACTTTGGTGTCCCTCATTTTGGCAGTTTTTGAATTACAAATCGCTTACCCCCAAAAATGGTTCTCCTTGGTGTGCTGATAAACCCGATTTTTTTTTAATTTTTTACTCTACGCGAAATCGTGGCGACTTGAGCTTAAAATTCCTAAAACTGTCATAAAAAATTGACTATTTTGTTTACACGAAACAAAGTGGTTTCTTATCTGAAATTTTCCGAATATCATGAACCTGATGTCCTTTTTTTTATATCTGGTCCTGTTTTTGAGCTAAAAGCCAAACTATGGCAAAAGAACGTGATAAAGTGAAAAAACGTAGCAAGTCATCAATTTTATTCGTAGTTTGGTCTTTAGCTCAAAACTCGGACCAGATATAAAATAACGGACTTCAGATTAGCGATCTACGAAAAATTTCCGATTAGAAACCACATTTTTTCGCCGAAAAAAATTGTCGATTTTTTTTCTCTTACGGCAATTTTTGGAGTTTTAAGCTCAAGAGCCTCGTTTTCCCGTCGAGTAAAAAATTAAAAAAAAAATTCGGGTGTATCAGTACACCATGATTGAGGGTACCCGATTTGAAATTCCAAAAATTGCCAAAATAAGGGACATTCTAATATCCAGCGGTGAAGAATACTTTTAATAATGAATCGTTGGAAAAATATATTGTGCAAGTTCTATGTTATAGAAGACGAGTATACTCGTCTTAGCATTTACTCCAACAAGTTAACATTGGGGACAGTTTGCGGTATGTTGACTTAAAGTTCTTGAAAGATTTGCCTGAGATAATTTGTTAGGTAAAATGTTTTGTTCGAAAACCACTTTACAAAAAAAGCTCAGAAAATTTAAAATTTGCCTTAAAAAAAAAAAAAATTATGGTTTAGAAATAAATTTAAACTCGTCTTCATGGACTGATTCGATGAAAAAAAAAAAAAAAAAAAAAGCTTAAGGCACTTCGTTGTCTAGACAAAACCGGCCGGTTCACCGTCCGGTTTTTTAAAAAAAAAAAGTTTTTTTAATTAATATTTTTAAACGTTAATATTGCATTAAATGGGGCGAAACTTATACCAAATTGTTCCTTATTATTAGTAGAAGTCGAATATACATTTTAAAAATGTCGGTAAGCTTAAATTAAGTCAATATTCGCAAAATTTAATGTTGTTTACATAAAAAACAAAATGGCCGATGTAAAAAAACATAAACAATCGGTTCATTTTGCGAATATTGACGTAATTTAAGCTTACCGACATATATTTAACATGTATATTCGACTTCTTCTAACAATAAGGAACAATCTGGTATAAGTTTCGCCCCATTTAATGCAACGTTTGAAAATATTAATTAAAAATACTTTTTTTTTTTAAAAAACCGGACGGTGAACCGGCCGGTTTTGTCTAGTCAACGAAGTGCCTAATCGGTCTATGTAGACTGGTTGGTTAAGTTCTTTCAAAAAATGTTTGTCACTATACGTTTAAACCATAACTTTTTTTCCTTTCAGAAAATGTTTGAAGATGCTTTTGGAGGAAAGTGAGAAAATTATGTCAGAATTAATATTTTTTAACTAACTAAAGGCTCTTACTCTCAGTGATATTTTTAACAGGTCCGAATAATGCCATTACCTAAGCATTGCTGAAAAATCGTGTGTAACAGACTTTAGATTTGCTTGTATCTGTAGGGTTTTGAAAACTCCACTGTTCAGAGTTTATCTGAATAAATAGTTTAGAGCCGACCAAAGAGGTTTAGATAGGTTGGGATATTTAAAGTAGGAAAATATAGGCGATGGGAAAGCATCTGGGGGAAAAAAGTAAAATTTACGACCGGGATTGGCGCATTAAAATTCTGGAATTAAAAAAACAGCCCCTGTGAAGCATTTCACTCAGACTATAAGAGTTTTACTTTTCACTTTAGAAAATCAGGGTAGCCTCTGGCCTTAAATTCCATGCTTTTGCAGTCTTGAAAGACAAAGATTATAATTTTTCTCCTTGTTATAATAACAATTTTTAAAATTCAATTTTTTATATCCGGAGTGAGTTAACCCTATGCCTCAAAATCCCACAAAACGATTTGAAGTTGTTCCCTTGTTCATTTTCGAATCCCTCTTACCCTTCGTTATATTCATTTTAATAATTTTTATTATTATTATACGAGCGAACCCCTTGTAATTTTGATGATTGATATCAAATTTCTAATTGGAGCGTGTTCCAATAAATTAGCCAATCAGAACAAGCCAGTGCATCTGCCCTATTTCCTTTTTTTTCCCCGTGTATATTTTTTTTTTTCGGTTTACCTGAAGAGGTTCTGGCTTTTTTTTTTTTAGCAGATTGCTTCACATCCAGCCCTTATCCCTGCCTTCGGTTTCTCATTCGGTCTAATGCATGATATTTCGCTTCTTGAAAGAGAAACTCAATGGATAATGAGATTTCATTAATAATTGGTTCAGGAGTAGACTATATTACACTCTCATTTCTACAAGAATGAAAATAACTTTTTCCGCTTTTAATGATGGCGGTATTGGGTTCCCGGTCGAATAAGTGGCCTCGTTTAGTTTATATCCTGAATTATTTTCCCTATCTCATGTGCTTTTCCCGGCTTGTTTTTCTTCCCTCTAGCAGGTTCCCATCTTTTTTTTTCTTTTTTTTTTTTTTTGCAACAGAAAAAAAATGAATTAAAAAAATTTAATTTATTCTCTCGCCACGGCTGCCAAGGGATATCACGATCAGTATCGTTATGCAAGTTGACTTGTTATTTACGGCCGAAAAGAGGTCGCAACGATATTAAAAAAACAGAAGAAAATGGGCCCCCATATTGCTTACGTTATATGTCGAAAGATATTTGCATAGTAAAACGCAAGAGGAGAATTTTTGAAAAGGTATCATTTAAATAATGAGCAGTTGAAATGGAGATAAAACAAACAAAATGGCCGAAAATTGCGTTGTTTGAATTAATTTTTTTTTTTTTTTTTTTTTTTTTGGGAGTGTGTGTGTCTGGTTGTGTGTTAATAATAAAAAACGGGTGGTTATTAATATGCCGTTTTGATTTTTTTTTCTTTTTTTATAATTTTACGACGTCGTATTTTTTACGTTAAAGTACCTGAGGATGTATTTGATCAAATGGTAACGTTGATATTTTCTTATTAATAAAATCCAAGAATTATGAAGTATTAAAAAAAGGGATTTCCACGAAATGAATATTTTTGAGAGCCGATAAATAAATTATCTAAAGGATTTTTTGACTTTATAGCGGACGGATATAAAAAGTTTGTTTTAAAATAAAATTTACAGAGGTTGCATTAACGAGAGAGACAAGACAAAAAATTAGTATATATTTATTTCGGGTTTGGGGAATTCGAATTACCCGCGAATGTGAAAAAGAAATTTTTTTCCTTCATTCTGTTGCTCTGAATGAAATGGAAGTAAATGGCTTCCGGAAAAAAATTTTGAAGCACGTGCCCACGCGCTTTTTTGCTTAAAGAAATTTTTTTTTAACCAAAATCATTCGCAGGAAAAAAAACGTTTTTAGCAAAATCTGACCAAAAAAACAACTTTTAAAGCTTTGCTTGCCTGCTAAAAGATGAATTTTCTGAAACGATTAACTTTTAGCCTCTAGCCTCTAGCCTTTAAATGCGACTCAAAATATGAAAATTTAGTTATTTTTTCATTTTTAATACTAATCATTTGATTTTCGGTGTCATCTTGGATTTTTTGCCTGAAATTTTTCTAATTCTGCAGAATTGATATTGAATATTTTTCTAACATCAAAATCTATGGACCGGAAGCCCATAAAACACTTTTTGCCGCCTAAAGAAGTGAAAAAATTTAAAGAGATATTTTGCATTACATGTAGGTAATGAGGGTTGCCTATACTAAAATTCGGTAGGCGCTTCTTACTGATTTAAACGTATAGCACGGGTCCATAAGGGGTTGTAGGTTAAGTTTATACCTGAAATATTAGGAAATAAAATTTTTGAGAAAAATTCCCCGAATTTTCAGGAAAATTTACCGATATTTTAGAGGTGAAAGGTTGATCTTTTTTTTTATTATCCGTTATTGATTTTTCCTAACGATTAATGCTTAATTTTGTAACGATTAATCCACTGATTAATTGAATTTCTTAGGAGCCTAAAGGCTTTCCTAAGATTCCCTACCATTTTTCCTAACGATTTTCATTTAAAAAAAAAAAAAAAAAATTCTAATCCATTTTTCCTAAAAATTTTGGCTTCTAAAATTATTTTCCTGACTATTTTTTTTTTTTTTTCTAATTTTTTATTTTCCTAAAATTTTTTGATTTCTAAAATAAAATTTCTTAAAATCTCTTAAGGGATTTCAAAAATTAGGAAAAATATTCATTTTAGGAAATCTTATTTTATGAATCAAAATATTTAGGAAAATTAAAAATTAGGGAAAAAAATAGTTAGGAAAAAATATTTTAGAAACCAACATTTTTAGAAAAAATGGATTAGGATTTTTTTTTTTTTTTTATAATTTTACGACGTCGTATTTTTTACGTTAAAGTACCTGAGGATGTATTTGATCAAATGGTAACGTTGATATTTTCTTATTAATAAAATCCAGAATTATGAAGTATTAAAAAAAGGGATTTCCACGAAATGAATATTTTTGAGAGCCGATAAATAAATTATCTAAAGGATTTTTTGACTTTATAGCGGACGGATATAAAAAGTTTGTTTTAAAATAAAATTTACAGAGGTTGCATTAACGAGAGAGACAAGACAAAAAATTAGTATATATTTATTTCGGGTTTGGGGAATTCGAATTACCCGCAAATGTGAAAAAGAAATTTTTTTCCTTCATTCTGTTGCTCTGAATGAAATGGAAGTAAATGACTTCCGGAAAAAAATTTTGAAGCACGTGCCCACGCGCTTTTTGTCTTAAAGAAATTTTTTTTTTTACCAAAATCATTCGTATAGGAAAAAAAACGTTTTTAGCAAAATCTCACCAAAAAAACAACTTTTAAAGCTTTGTTTGCCTGCTAAAAGATGAATTTTCTGAAACGATTAATTTTTAGCCTCTAGCCTCTAGCCTCCAAATGCCACTCAAAATATGAAAATTTAGTTATTTTTTCATTTTTAATACTAATCATTTGATTTTCGGTGTCATCTTGGATTTTTTGCCTGAAATTTTTCTAATTCTGCAGAATTGATATTGAATATTTTTCTAACATCAAAATCTATGGACCGGAAGCCCATAAAACACTTTTTGCCGCCTAAAGGAGTGAAAAAATTTAAAGAGATATTTTGCATTACATGTAGGTAATGAGGGTTGCCTATACTAAAATTCGGTAGGCGCTTCTTACTGAATTAAACGTATAGCACGGGTTCATAAGGGGTTTGTAGGTTAAGTTTATACCTGAAATATTAGGAAATAAAATTTTTGAGAAAAATTCCCCGAATTTACAGGAAAATTTACCGATATTTTAGAGGTGAAAGGTTGATCTTTTTTTTATTATCCGTTATTGATTTTTCCTAACGATTAATGCTTAATTTTGTAACGATTAATCCACTGATTAATTGAATTTCTTAGGAGCCTAAAGGCTTTCCTAAGATTCCCTACCATTTTTCGTAATCGATTTTCATTAAAAAAAAAAAATAAAAAAAAAAAAAAAAATTTTAATCCATTTTTCCTAAAAATTTTGGCTTCTAAAATTGTTTTCCTGACTATTTTTTTTTTCTAATTTTTTATTTTCCTAAAATTTTTTGATTTCTAAAATAAAATTCCTTAAATCCCTTAAGGGATTTAAAAAATTAGGAAAAATATTCATTTTAGGAAATCTTATTTTATGAATCAAAAATATTTAGGAAAATTGAAAATTAGGGAAAAAAATGGTTAGGAAAAAATATTTTAGAAACCAACATTTTTAGAAAAAATGGATTAGGATTTTTTTTTCTTTTTTATTTTATAGGAAAAACGGATTAAGAAAAGTGGTCGGGAACGCTTTCCTAATTTTAAAATAAATTTCCACAGACAGCCATAGGGATACTTTAAAAATGCCGAGTAAATAAGAAAGGCTCCAATGTCCGCATATTTAATGGGTTTCCCCTTAAAACGGCTCTGAAATCTAAATCCGGATTACGTCTAATCGTTCCTATAAAACACATGACGAAACGATGATTTTACAATTCAGCAATCGCTTACAGCGTAACTAATTTTTTTTTTAATACTTCGTGTTCATTGAATTTTATTTAATTAACCCTCCTATCGTTCTTCTTTATTTCTTTCTTTTTTTTTTTTTTTTTTTGTTTGTTCCCAACCCCCTTTGGATGATTTGTTGTTTTTTTCCGCTTGGCGCATTTCGGTCAGCAAAAGTCGTTAAAAAAACACGTCGAAAATCGTTTGGAAATGTTTAAAGACGTTTTGTTGTTGGGTCTCTTTAATGTTGATGTGTAAACTATACGGAGGAAATATCATTTAGCACATAACAAACGTACGAAGGGTGGCGTAATTCATTAGGGGACCATTTATTTAATCTCTTGCTATTAATACTGTCGAGGAAATTGTTGCGCTAACGTTGCATTCGATGATTTAACTTTTTATATTGGTCCCGCGATACCGTCAAAAGGGGCCGCGAGCCACGTCGAAACCGAAGGCTTCGCGTATCCACGCGGATTCCGAGTCGAGACGACCCCGTTCCCTCCTAAGGGAAAATGTTTGCGTTGACTAACGTGATATTTGGCTCTGTCGTTCGATTCCCTTTTTAATGGTTCATGTTCGTCTTGTTGCTTACGTCGAGAGACTAATTTATTGTGGGTTAATTGCTTAAGCCAATTGAATCACTCATAAGTTGGCAGCAATGATAATTCATTAATTTACTTGTTATAAAAAAGTTTTCTTTCTTTTTTTTTTAAGGATAACGATTAATTGATTTTTTTTTGTTTATTTTTGAGGAAAATCACGTAAGAGGACGTGCAGTTGAATACGTTAACATTTTTCGCACCTTTATTCGATTATAAAAAATAGTAATTGAAAAATTTAATTACATCTGCATATAGGGTCGGAGTGGGGATAAGTGTCGGTTTAGGAAAAGAAGCGGGATTTTGACTTTACGATGACTTTTTCAGTCCCTGCATTTATAGGAGAGAAGGAAATTAAAAATTTTTCGGAGACTTTTTTTGGGCTCCAAAATGATCGAAATTCGGAAATTATGTTTCTGGTGGTTTAAAAAAATTTAGGCACAATGAAAGCACTTTAAATACGTATTTTTTTACCTTTTTTTAAAAAAAGAAAAAGTACACAAGTCTTAAAATTAATTTTTGCATTTTTTTTTTTTTAGTCATTGCGTGTCATTTTGGCCTCGGCAAAAATTTTTGTTCAGTCGAGAAAACTGCCAAAAATCGGTTCCAGAAATAATTTGAATTTTAATTCTTTTAATTCCTTCAATTCATTTTTAAATAAGTTTGTCTGAGACTATTTCTAAGTATTTTTTGCGTCAGATGTATCTGACCTAAAAGAGTCGTGGAATTAATACTTTGGCATTTTTTTATTGAAGCTTCAAAACTTTTTAAGCTTTTGGCCTTGAAAATTATTTAAGTTCAAATGAAACGATAATCGCGGCAAAGCTTATTTTGTAAATTTTTTAGATTTCCCCAGAATTCTTTCAAAATCGCCAAAATCCCTTTTTGGCTTAAAATTAACAAGTCTGAAAACGTTTAGATTTTCCAACTGAAAACCATTTTTACTTCGAAGAAAAGAAACGAAACCCAGGTAAACTGTACAGGGGATGTAGGATTGTATTTATTTTAATTTTCGTTATCGCTTTATTTTTTTAAAAGTTGGAATTAATTTATAGCCGCCATTTTGAATTATAATTGGCCGATCATAAAAAGATTTATATCTTGGGGTGGCTGTGAAACGCTTTTTAAAACGCAATAGGAAAAAAAAATTATAACCCCAAAAAAGATTTTCGTTTTTTTTTCTTTTTGAGACGTGTGCGTAATGAAGACAAAGAGGAAGTTCTTAGATGAGTAGCGGAAGTCTAATCAATCAACCGGTGACGTTTTTTTTTCCTTTTTCTTTGTCGAGGAGTGGAAACGCACCTATAGCAACTGACTTGATTACTTAAAACGATAATGATAAGTACATTGTTATCGGATTATTAGAAAACAGGAGTTCTCCCCTGATTATTATTAATCACGCCTTAAAATTTAGGGCATTTCCGGTTGCAGGTCATCCTTTAAAAAATAAGCGTTACTTATTAAATTCGAAATTGAACGGTCGACTGCTTCAGAAAAAAGAAGAAGGGAACGCGAAAAATGGGAGGAGTAAAACCTATAACCCGGCAAGACTTATTTTTTTTAATTTTCGGTTTTGTAAAAGGGAAGGGGGGGAATCCAAAAAGAAAAAAAAAACGTAATAAATTTATATCATAGCTGGTCTGCGTATGTTATTATTATAATGTAGTGCTTAAGTGCTCGGAATGATTCGCATCATAAGAGTGTGAAAATGTAATTATAATTGGGGGTTACGAGCGAAACGGGCGTATCTGCTTGCGATGAATATTTTAAGGGTAAACGCCTTTGTCATATTAACTTAAACCCTTGTAATTTTCAATTTGAAAAAATTAAAAATATGTCCCAGGGAGCGTGAATGGAAATTACGTTTTCAAACAGGAGCGGACTGAATCCCAGAGCTACCGAAAAGTTAATAGAGTCTCTTCCTACAAAGGATTTTAAGGACTGCTTTTCTAAGCGAAATCTCCGGTAAGTCCATCCCGGAGTACTTATGTATGTCTACATAAGTTAAAAATAGTTAGCAGAAGTCAGTTGGAAAATTGAGTTACGATCATTCCGCTTAGAATTGTATGCGTTAGTGTTTAAAGCCAATTTTTCGAGGGGGTCTAAAGGTCGTTTAAAAAAGATTATACTTAGTTTACTACAAATACCTAAGGCTTGAAAAATAGAAAATGAAAAAAACAAAAAAAAATTACTCCTTGAACTGGATTTTTTAAAAACAAATTCTTCAAACTATTTGTGAAGGAGCCATTCAAGTATTTTTGTGGGGTTCCCCTCTTAGCTTTCTCAAAAAAATCAAAAATATTTTTAAAAAAGCTGAGCTCTATATCTCTACTCTAGCACGTGCCTGTAAGCACTTGGATTTTCCAATTTAAAATACTTGGAGATTTTTCTATTTTTACAGCATATTTTTTTCTGTGAAATGGACAAATGAAAATTTGATCACTTGGCCGAGTTATTACTTTAATATCAATAAAAATTTCAAAAAATTTAATCTGACCATTTTCCAGTGTTCTGAGCTGCTTAAAAATCGTGTTTTTAGAGATTTTTATGCATATTTTAAAATTCTCAAGTCCTCGGAAAATAGCCCAATTAAACTTTTTAAAGTTTTTATCGATAACTACATATTTAAGTAGTAACTGGGCCCAGTGAGCGAATTTTTATCTGTCCATTTCACAGAAAAAAAAATATTCTGTAAAAATAGAAAAATCCCCATGTATTTTAAATTGGAAAATCCAAGTGCTTACAGGCACGTGCTAGAATAGAGATACAGAGCTCAGGCTTTGCACATAATATTTTTGAATTTTTTGGAGACTTTTGAAAGAGAGACCCCACAAAAGTATTTTACACCCCCTCATAATGGGCTCATGATGGGATCATGATTGCTCAGCATGATTTAAGTCTTTTCTGATTAATTTTGCCAACCAAAATTTGGCTTTTTTTTATGGTTATTTAACTTTTGCTGAAAGATGACGTAGTATTTAAATGTCCCAAGGGGCCATTAAAATGTAATAATACGTAAGCGGGTAAAGGGGGCTTTGGAAATGTTTATTTTACTGACAATGGTGGAGGGAGTCGAAAATCATGATTTGCAAGAAAAAAATATTGGAGAGGAAAAATAGGTTTGGGATATAGGACATAGGACGAGGATGAGGATATGACTAAAACTCTGATAAAGACGATTTTGAAAAAAGTAGCTTAGACTAAGCATGAAGGCTCAGTGCAAGAAGAAGGCCGACTGATTTTGGAAATTTTTAATTCCTCCCCCTTAAGAGGCTGGATAAAGAACATCTCAGTGACAAAGATTTGGATTAGGATCAAGATCAGGACGTGATCAAAGACTAAAGCGCTTATAAGTATTTCTGCTTTCTGTCTTCTTTCTGACTCTAATTCCGTTTTGCTGTCTTTTGTCTTCTTTGGATTTTGTCTTATTCGCAGAAACCAGAAAATTTCACTTTACGTCCAAATCACTATCAAATGGATATAATAACGACATTTCATGACTCAAAAGTTAATGATTGGAATTACACCGAAAAAAAAAATGTTGATTAAAACGGGGAAATTTTGAAACGAAAATAATAGGCCAGATGAAAACGTATCTTTAACCGATCTCTTTTCCCCCCTTTTTTTTTTTACTTGTAATTATTAGACGGTGCCGACAGAGGCTTTTCGGAACGAGTTACCTTATATAATGGTTATAAAAAGTGTTTTGTTTATTTTTTGACACAAGCTACTAGGGATGTTTTTATTTGAGGTTGTTTTTTTATTAGTTGGTATTATTATATACCTGAGAAGATACGCGTCTCCCCTTTTAAAACTTGTATTTTTATATCGGTCATGCGTGATTTAATTAAATATCTTTCTTTCTTTTTTGTGACCCCCATATTATTATTATTATTTTTTAATAAATAAATAAAAAAAAGCCGGGATTCCTTTTTTTTTTTGTCTTGTTCTAACGACGGCCCTGGGACGGTATGTAACAACAACATTAAACACCGACTCAATATTTTCTAATTTCACGCCAGTTAACGTTAAAAAGTTATATTAAACCCAGGGTGATAAATCGTCTTCCACTCGATTTCAGCGATTTATTAGGATACCGTTTCCTATACAGTTTGCTCCTCATTGGAGACATCTTCTCTCCCTTGTCGGGCGGGTTTATTCTTCTTCCTCCTTTTGCCTTTTTGCACCTCCCTTCATTATTTATTACTCGATTTTTTTTTCTTTCCTTTTCTCTTCTTTTTTTTTCTTTTACTACACTTTTTCATATTTTCCTCCGGGAGGTCGTAAAATCTCCTGGACGAAAAAGTCCCATTTTTCCTTTGATAATGCAATTTTTTTTTAAAGCTATAAACGGAGGAGAGAAAAATGATGTCGGTTTCGAAAAACGGTAAAAACGAAAAGAAAATCTTTAACAATGAATTTGTGGAAGAGGAGCCCAGTGATTATTTATCTTCTCGGAAGCTTTCCTCTTTGTGCTCTCCTGGTCCAGATGCCTATATTTATCTATTATTTTAAGAAGAGTTTGTGTATTTTCTCGACTTTTGTTTGAGAGAGCTTTATCCTTTTCTTCTTAAGAGAAGAGTTTTTTTAATTTCCTTTGTCTGTTTTTTCTTAGAATAAAATGGTTGAAAATTTTTCGGTTCTTCTCTATAAAGGAAAATGTATATTTTTCAAGTCAGCGAAAAACACGTACTCACAAGCAATTTAGATTTTCAATATTTAGCTTACCGGAATTTTCTTCAGCAATGCTTAGCTTATCTAACTTTCAAAGTGCACGGAAAAAAAAGTACTGTAATTTTTACATTTTTATATGTAACTATGGAACTACTAATGTGTAATTTTTAAATTTATTATATGTAAAAATTACACATATTATATGTACAAATTACGCATAGTTATATGTAGTTCCATAGTTACATATAAGAATGTAAAAATTACAGTACTTTTTTTTCCGTGTGAGACTCGTAAATTATTAAGATGAAGTCCACT
Source organism: Liposcelis bostrychophila (assembly GCA_037577465.1). Taxonomy (NCBI): domain Eukaryota; kingdom Metazoa; phylum Arthropoda; class Insecta; order Psocodea; family Liposcelididae; genus Liposcelis; species Liposcelis bostrychophila. Next base: position 1,760,194 of record CM075213.1, on the reverse strand, counting down.
CATTGTGGCATTAAATTCGAATTCAGGATTCTCGGAAACTGCTCACAGTCCAAAATTTTTGAAACCTTACGGCTTCACCACACGCCTAAACCTTTTTGGTTTCATTTGGAAGATAAAAGGGTTCAAATGATCTAAGAAAGTTTTACTTGAAACCAAAAAGTTTTATTCGAAAGCAATATGGCTTCATTTGAAGTCAAAATGGTTTCAAGTTGAAACGTTTTTTTGCTGAAACCTTTTTTGGGCTCTGAATGAGTATATTTTTTTAAACTGTGATAGGTTGAAAATTATTTAGCCATTTGATCAAAAAAAAAAAAAAAAAAAAAAAAAAAAAAAGATTCTTTAAAATTGGCAGCAATTGAATGCGGCTACATTTATCTTAATCAGGTGAATTAAGGTTCAAAAATCGAAAATTTAGGTTCAAATTCTGTTTCCTGAAAACGAGAATATTAAAAAATTTTAAAAAATCCCGGATAATTTTTTTGTAAAAATGAGCCGCCGAGCATTTTTTTTTAAAGTAAACTTGGATGTTACATTGAAACCTTTTTTGAAGACCTTCAATAAGCTACCCCCTCGAAAGCAAGACCCCCCTTTTGGAAGACCACCCCATTCCCGACCCCAGCCCATTTTCTGAAAACGTCTTTAACAAAAGAGCCACTATCATTTTGACAATTCTGTAATATTTTCGAAAAAAAATCTAGCTTTGGACGTAAAAATCTAAAAATCGGAAACTCTTTAGGGAATTTGGACATTCATCCTTCCATAAGGCCACTCCACTAATTTCTTTTGCTTTCATTAAGCCATAAATTCCAAAACCTAAAAGTCATTTTTATATTACGGACATCGAAAATTTTTTGGCCATCCTCTTTTTTGATTCCATGTCATCGCAGACGTGGATATAAAAAAAAAAACGCGTAGACCAAAGAAAACATTTTTAGAACTAAGAAAGCAGGGTCATTTAGCAAGGAGCCAATCGTTTAGCAAATTCATTTTTAAAATTTGAACTCCGGCGCGAAAGGGTTCATCAAACCGAATCAGTTTCCCTCCCAAAAAAAAAAGATTAAAAGTGAATGTTTTTATTAAAAACGATAACATTTACAAAATAACTCATTAGAAATTTAAACGATAGTGAGATAAAAAGACATGGACCCGTTCCAAATTGAAAGGAGACGTTTCAGAATTTGTCAACTAAGTCTTATTTAATCAATGTGTCTCTAGATTAATTTCAATCTTTTTTCAAAATGGCATTCCTTTACAAATGTTTATTTAGTGGTTCTGTTATTTTCTTTTCGGTGTAGCCCAGGGTCGAATTCAGTTTTTTTTTTTTTTCTTTCTTTCTTTTTAAAGCGAGATAATAAAATTCTAACGAGAAGGAGTCTGCGAATGTAATCTGTTATTTGGTTAGAGGTTGTCAGGAAAGTTATATAAATTAAAGTTGCTGGGGTGGAAGTCGGAGGGACATCTATCTAGTAAACTCCACTAAATTTTACTGACTGCTGTTAAATTGCCGAGGAGTCGGCGATATTTTCAAATTACGACCTAATGTCCCCGCAGAGAGTCGATAAATATACTTTGAAGAGATTTACCTTTTTTTTTTTCCTTGACTTTGGAGAAAAGTCTGGGCATTCCGTGAGATTTTTCCATACGGTGAAACGTTGTTATTGAGAGGGTTTAGGGTTCGTCAGTGACGTGACGGCTCATTCGAATTGACATATTTTGGAAGATTTTCGACCCTTTCTCTTTTCCGTTTGAGATAAACGCCTCATGAGGTCGCCATCTCTTGAAATTTCCCCTGCGTCAGATTTTCGTTTTTGGGTGGGGTCATTTTCCGAAACAAATTTTTTTTCTAGATTTTCGACGTCAAAATACGTCATTGACTCAATTTCAAAATTTAGTAATTTTTGGCCAGCATTGCTTGATATTAAAATCCATCATGGTGGAGCCATTTTAAAGATTAATAATTCGATTTCCTACGCCATATTGGATTTTCTGCATGTGATTTTGTCATTCTGACATCTGAAAATCTACGGGGTCCAAAAACCGGACAACCCTTTTTTCCCTCACAGTAAAAAATTTTATGTTAAAATTGACACAAATTGTATGTCCAAATCGGTCTACATAAATATTTTGTTAAGAAAAATAACACAATTGTTTTGTTTAATGTTCTGCGTCCATTAACGATTGTCATTTTTTTGCTGTTTACAAACAAGTTTTGTTGATTTTTTAACATAATAACTTAACATAGACTTTATGTAGACCGTTTTTAACATATTTACATAATATTTTTACTGTGCGATTATCTTACTGAACTAAACAAATTTTATGCATTTTGCATTTTGTACGTGTAATGCGGGTTGCCTATACTAAAATTCGGTAGGTGCTTTTCATAAGTTTAAACGCTCATAAAATGTTTGAGGTTAACTTTCCGCCTGAAACAATAGGATATAAAATTTAGGGAGGACATTTCTTCGAATTTCCGGCAAAATTCTCCGGAATCCCTGAGTCAAAAGGTTAAATATTTTCGGCTAAATGTTTACCTTTCAGGAGCTCGTTCGGCACGACTTAGAACGAACTTTGTTCCACGGTCTATATAACGAGAGGAAAAAAAATGTGCGTGCTTTTTATTTTTAGTTTTTCATATAATAATCAATTATATTTCTCTTTTCTTTTTTCTTGTTTTTTGATGCAGTTTAATATGTTTTTAATCGGTTTAAACAGTTTTTCGGGAGACATTAGATTTAATATTCATTGAAACGACACGACGATGCAACTTAATGCGGATGAGGAGCGATACTTTAATATCATCACGCATGCGTTTTCATTTTGAAAAAGCGTTTTAATATTTTTTAAATGTTCTAATTTTAAAGATTCTCGCTTCCGATTGGGTGTTAAACATGTCATTTTCAGCGGGACTAATGGCTTTGTAATGATGTTATTGAGTCATTTTTTTTTTTTTCTCAAGAAAATATCGTATGAGACTTGGGCTCTATTATGTTCCTTTTTCAGTGCGTGCTTCGTTTCGACTTTTTTTTTCTTTTGTGTATTTCAAAAGGCATTCACAAAATTATGTGTTAATTAAGAGGAACTTTTTGAGCATTTGGAGAAAAAATAAATCGTTTTTAGAGGGAAATGAAAAAAATATTTGTCCGAATTTTATCTCAGGGTGAGGGAAAAGATCATAATAATTTATTTATTTATTTATTTATTTATTTTTGAGAAAAAGGAAGCAAGGAATTGCTTTTTAATTTTTTTTTTAACCTGGAAGCGTAAGTATAAACGGATCAGCCTTATCCCGGCTGGCATCGGAATGAAGATGAGAATCAGGATGACCAGGAGTACGAGCTACTAACCGAAAAATCGAGACAAGGTGGACAAGGTTGAGGACGAAGACGAGGGCGAGGATTGCAAAGAAGAATAGATCCTTGTTATTAGGGATCATCCTCAAAAATGATGAAAATGACAGTTGCTCTGCTAATTTTACTCCTGAATTGGTTTTTTCGTTACAGATTTTAAATTTTGGATCATTCGAAAAATTTACATTTTTACTCGAATTTGGAACAATACGACTGACTTGCAACAGGACTCGAACCCCGATCAAGTCTTTTCGAGTTTGTTTCAATGCTTGTAGCTGTTATTTTTAAAAAAATGAACCCAAAAAAGATCATAAGGGAAAAAAATATTTTAAAAAGGCAACGCATGAAAATCTATGCATTGGCTTCCAATTATTCCTGGCCTTAAGTCGAGCAAAACCGTGCTCAATCAATACAGAAATATCGGGGGAAAAAAAAATCGGAAAACATCCGGAACGGAAAAGGGTTACATTTAAATTTTCCAAGATTTCAGATTGCTAACAAAGCGAAAATGGTGGCCGAAGAAAACCTCGTCAAGTCGTTGATTCCCATTTACATGAATCGTCTTTTTTGTCGTTTGCGCAAGCCTCGACACTCCTTTTCCAAGAGCTTTTCCAGGGTCCCGAATCTCGAAAGCGTTTTCGATTTTTGTTTCTTTTTTCTTGTTTCTTTTACATAAAAATAGGGGGGGGGGGGGAGAAAAAAATGAGAAAATTTAAAATAATTTTGACACGAGTCGAAAATGATGCGAAACTGAGGAAACCTCCGCGCTTTTTTTTTTCGTTAAGAAAAATCGTTTTATGAAATGCTTGGGTCCCGCATTGGAAATTGGTAGCCTGGAAAATCTCGACGACACGGGGAAGGAGATTGTGCTTAATAAATGGCACCCCACCCGTTTAGCATCCTAAAAAATCGGAACCCTTTCGAAAGCTAAACAAAGGGGGATAAGGACTCCTTGGGAAACGACGCTAAACGACACTTTTCCTAATTTGCCACTCGATTGCCTTAGGATCAGCTAAAATTCCAACTCGGCGTTATCTTTTATGACGACGCATTATGCTTTCCCCCATTTTTTCCTTTCGTTACGTGCCGCTCAGATGAATTTCAACTGAATTGTTATTTTAGAATGACGGTAATAATTCTTTTGTGCGAGATTTTCCTAACGTCATTCCGTTGAGTTGTTGTGTCGGAAAGTCCATTTTCATGTCTTCCACGTTTTTTTTTTTCTAAAAAAAGAAAAAAAAAGCTTCCTAATCATGCACAAAGTAGTTTGTCGACAAGTTCTTTCACCTCTTTCTCTCTCCCCTTAAAGGTAGGAAATTCTCGAAAGCTTGAAGGGAATAAACAACAGAATGTTGAAAAGTATTAAAAAAACAACATTTAGGATGAGCAATTAATTAAAACAAAAATGTTTTGGATGGAGCAGGAAAACATGTGTCACATGAGACGAGGCGTGACGAGCTACGTCAGTCGAGAAGAAGAGGCCCCACAGGGCCCCCCTCTCTGCCCCCGCCCCCGATGTGTGTGCAGCCCTACTCATTTACAAATTACTCAAAATATCTCATCAATTACGAAGCTTCTGGGCCGTATCCAGGAGACGACTCAATAAAGAAATATTACATGTACGTAATGTTTTTTCGGGCGACTTGTCGCATCGCGCAAGAAAAGTTCAAGATCCTTTTTTCCTCTCTCTCGAAAACAACGGAACATTTAACAATTAAAAGTTAAGCATTACTTTCATTGTTTAAACATTCTCAAGAAGCTATTAATTAAATCATTTAACCAACACTAATTAAGATTGTTTTTGAACGGAATTGTGTTGTATGTGTACGTTTGTCTTGACGAAACCATTTTCGAGATTTTCTCTCTTTTTCCAACTTGGCATTTACAATTGTTTTTTATACTTCTTCCTGTCATAATCCTCGTTTAATTTTCACCTCCTTAACATTTATCTTTGAAAATTTATCTTTTTTTTTTTTTTTTTTCTTTGGCTAAAATAAAATTATTTAACGAGATTTTGAAACTTTTTTGCGTTTTGAGCAGCTCCGATTCATCAGAAAATTATAAATGAATTTAATGCATACTTCGGCCGTTGGATTAACTATAAGAGCATAATTTTCGGACTTAGCATAATTTTTACGTGGTTGCTAAAGTTTTTGATCCCTTCCTCCCTGACATAAGCATTAACCAGATTTTGCGATCGTCCCTTCCCGGCGTTAACCTTTTATGGTCCAAATTCTGGAAAAATTTTGGAAAATTCAAAAAATATTTTTTATTCTTCCGGGCTGAAAAATTGACTTTTCGTCCCGCTTGAATAACGAAAATAGTATATTACAGTCCTGTGATGGAAGAGACTAATTTCACGCCGAAACACGGTTTTGCGGCATTGAGGCGAAACCGAGGCGTGAAAAGTCTCTTCCATTTTAGTACTTTTCCATTTTAGTACTCTTCCATTTTACACTTTAGTGTAAGCTATTTTTTACACCGAGGAAACTGAAATTTGACTTTTTTGGTAGGACTGAAAAGTACTTCTTTTCAGTCATAGGTGTGAAAACATATTTATGTAAAAGCAACATAAAAAATATGTAGCCCCCTTTTTATTTAACATGAGTTGTGTTAAATCTTCCATTTTTTCGAACGTTTCGAATTTCTGACGCCACGTTTTTATGTTAAATAAAAAGGTTTTTATGTTTAAAAAAAACTTTTACATTAAATTTTTTACCGTGTATTTACAATAATTTATTTTGAATAATCACCTTCTGTGTTAAACCTATATTGAGCGCCTGGCAATTTCGAGTGTAGGCAACCTGCATCGAATGTATGTCATACAAAATGCAACATAAATTTTGTTTTCTACGTAAAACAATTGGAGAAAGAGTTTCCAACGTGTTTTCGATGCCGTTGATTTTAGAATTAATTATGCAGTTCCAAACAAAGAAAGGAATCTGGCGCCAAAAGTAAAATTTTTAAAAATAAAATTTCTCCGCTATTTTGGATTTTAATTTTTTTTAAACTTCTGGCTTTAGATCGAAATCAGAAACCTAAAATACATAAGTAGGCCAAGTTGGAGCTTTTGCAGTTAATAATAACAAAGTTATGAATTTTTTAAACCGACGCTCCAACGGTCCTTATGGGTTAAAATTTCATAAGATTTCGAGATTTTTGCCAGAATAATTACAAAATGCGTGAGTAAGATTTTTGCTGCTACCTCCCCTTTTTATAGGCAACCCCAAGAATTCTTCGACTTCCCCCTCCCCCCTGTATGTGCTTAACAAATATTCGTGCGGCCCTATGCTATTCAAATATTACTCAGGCATGATTTTCTCAATTTTTAACTATCTCCTTCTATTGTCAGCAAAAATAAGCATTTCGAAGACCCACAGTATTTTCGCATCACTTGATAACCTCACATCTGACCTTGAATATCAGAAAAATGAGGTGACATGGTGCCTTTTCCTGGCGCCACATTTTTTTTTCATCCGTAATCGCTACCGAGCTGAGCTATAAAAAAAAGCCATCGAATATTGCCTTTTGATTATCGATCGATAAAAGACGCATATCCCAAGTATCGGGGTTAATGCCGAGGTGCGTGCACGTCCGATACGAAAGACGAAGATCAAACATTTTTAAAAATTAGGCTCGGTTAATGCTGTTATTATGATTTGAGAAAAGGCTAAACCCTACCGTCGGATTGAAATCGCCTAACAACCATCACACAAGTACATTCACTTTTTATCCTACGCAAGAGGAAAAAAATTAATGAATTTAACAAATAAATAGTAAAGTAATTAATCGAAGACAAGCTGTAAAAGTGAAAAAAAAGATAAATAAATAATAAATTTTTTTATGTGGTTGCATTGCTTAAAGTGCAAAATCTCCTAAACTAGTTTCTTCTTTTTATGGTAACCGATTTAGGCCCCAATAAAATTGAAGTTGAAGTTAGCTCTTTTTAGAATTAAACCGAAAGATACCCGAAACCTGATGATACCTTTAATCAAAAAGTATGAACAATCGGAAATCAAATACCGCGTTCTTTTGTTTGTAAAACGTGATTTTAAAAAAAAGAACATAGCGTTTTTTTTTTTCATTCCTCTTTTAAAATCGAAAGTGGGGTTGACGCCATGTTCCCCTTTGACAAACCAAACATACAAGCAAAAGGAGAAGAAAATAAAAATAAATTAATACAAATTTAAGAAGTTAAAAGGAAAAAAAAATCGGAAGGGATCAAATCCCGCGAGTGGTATTATGATGTGACAGGGATGACTGAAAAGAGGGGTCGATTTAACCACCGACGGGGGTTAATAAAATCAGTGCTGACAACTAAAATAAACAAATTAACTAACAACTCCGGGATTTATTTCTACTTTTCTGGTCGTATAAACCTTAAGCTTGATTTATATTGCGAAACGGATTGAGTTCGAGGCGTTTTTTTTTAAGGGGGTGCGATTTTTAAAACGGGATTTGCTCAGTGGAAAAATTTAGCGACAGATCTCTTTCTTCCAATGCAGCTGGCTACGGGCTATTCTTTTCACATGCACACACACAGTGAAGCTTTCAATCCAAAGAAGGTTACTTTTTCCTTTTATTTTCTGAGATTGTTTTACGGCACCACCTTTGGGAGTCAAGGCCGTACAGCAGTTTGGGTTTTGAGCTCGGCCTCGAAGCAGCGCCGGTTTTAGGCATGTGCCTTCCGTGCCCGTGCACAGTACTGTCCAAATTTTAGGCCGTAAATATGAAAAAAAATGAAAAGAGAAAGTATCTGAAACGTTTCAAAACTATTTTTCATTTTTTTTCACCTGCATTTTTTGGAATTTTTTTTTTCCTGAGGGGGGTATTGTAAAACAAATTTGAAGCATAGGGCGCCAGAAACATTTTTTGAACAGGGTGCCAAAATCTGTAAAGCCGGCGCTGCCTCGACTTCATCCTTATACATTGTTTTGAATGCTCCTAATTTAGGGGATCGCTTAGATTTTCTGCCAGTGATTTTGTCTTACTGACATCAGAAATCTGCGGCAACGAAAACCCGCGAAACATTTCCCCCCCATTATTTCACGGAATTGAACAAGTTTTTAAAAATTCCCAAAGCTATAGAAGATAAAATTTTTTCGAATTTCCCGGAATCCCGGAGGTTAAAGGTTATCGAATTTGAAACCAAGCACCATTTTACCCCTTAGTGGATTTAGTTACCTGTAAAAATCCTGATTTCAGGATTTTTTCGGCTCAAACCCTAGGACGATTTGCATAAGTCATTAAAAGCTTTTTGAGCCGTCACCATCCTACCGAACCTGAGGCATCATGACTATTTTCGTCAAACCAGTGCGGGAAAAGAAATTTAACCAAAAAGGCGCGACCTCAGGAAATTTAACCAACCGCGACCTCAACTCAGGGGTCCGAATAAGATGCCGGTGCCGGTACCGATGCCGACTCCGATTCCATATTATTTATTTGACTACCGATTCCGGCACCGACCACCGATCCGATGCCACCAATCTTCGGTTATATCCGATGCCGCCTCAGATTCCGATTTTAGTAGAAAAAAATCATAGGGCCATTCCAAACGTTTTTGAAAATATCTTTTTATGAATCATGCAGGCACTATTTTACCTAGCAGCCTTGTTTCTTGTGAAATTACTTAAATCTTCACTTTTAAATTACGATGCCAGTACCGGTGCCAGCTCCGATGCCGGTGGCGGGGCTGATGCCTTTGCCAGTCCAGCAATTTCGCGATGCCTGTGCCGATTCCAGCATCGGCATCGGCCAAGATTTCCAAGCTTCGGACCCCTGGCTCAGCGTCCTGCGGTCGGCCGTGGACGTGGGAATTCTGTATCGAAGCTGGAAATACCCATATACACGGGGTGTTAAAAAATGTCTATTAAAAATTCCTTGTCACTCAAAAGTGTGAACGCCTTTAGCCACCGTAGGAAACCTCCCAGAAAGCGCCGCGCGAATTATAGGAGAAGGAAAAAGCGCGCAATTAAAATAATGGAATAGGAAGATTCAGAAAATGGTGTCGGATGACGAGTAATTTAAGAGATATTGCATTAAGGGTGTGTCGAGGTACCTCTACTAGTTACATAACCCGACTTGTTATTACCGATAATTACACCATTATTAAAGATACTTTTTCTATTATTGTTACACTCGGTGTTATTAACTCTTTTTTTTGTCACTTTTTTTCCCTCAACTTTTTCCCTTATTTTTTTTTTTTTCTTTAAATCCTATGACATCTTTGTTTCCGAGGCGGAATGTCAAAAAGTCTCTCAGAATTAAATGGTGCGGGTAAAAAAAAAGACGATGGTTTTTTTTTTTTTAATCCGAAGACGAAAAAATTGAAAATTCTAATTATAATTATTTGGAAGGATTGATTATTTATAATGAGAAAATGCGATTGGCCGTTGATGAGTCGACAGTTTTGGTTACAAAATAAATGTTATCCATCGCACGATTGAACTCGGGACACGGTCCTAATCGATAAGGACTCAATCTAGATGGACTTTAAAAAAAATGGTTCGAAAAAAAAGAAGAAAACGTTTTTGTCGGATCTTGCGCAGTGCGCTACACAAAGTAACAATTTTGTTTATTATTTTCCTTTGTGTTGGAAAAGGTGGTTATTAACCGGCGTTATCTCGACGACGCTTCGCGTCTTATTAGCCTATTGCGGTTCAAGAAACAAATAATTTATGTAAATATTAGTGTTGAGCACGGAACGGAGGGAAAAACCGGAAACGATTTTTCTTTTTTCATTTTCCCGAAAATCCAAAGGTTGAGAATAAGAAAAAAAATAAAAGTATACGATTTCGAGAATGATAATGAAAGAAAAAAAAAAAAAAGACACCTGGTATATAAAATTAGGATTTCAATTTTCTACTTGGATTACTGAATAAATACACGAACTTGAAGTTAATAATAAAGATGTAACCCTTAGTTCTTGTAATACACGAACAGCATGAGTAAATTACATAAATTGATTTTTTATAAACTTCAATAAAAAGTGTAATTATTCAAGCTCGGAGTTGTCTTGTTTATCCGTGGCAAACACGTTTTTTTTGGGCTTTAAACGTAATTAATTTAAACAATAAAAAAATTCCAATGAAAAATGTATGATATCGATTGTTATTCTTTTTTTTTTTTCTTAATTCCCGCCCATGCTCTGGAGTGAGTGTCCGTTACAAATTACCCTCCGGGGTCACAGTCTCATATTCATCCTGACATAATTATTAGTATTTGGTTTTAAATTAGACACGATCGGAGTCTATCAATTGGAATACCCCGCGCATTCATGCTGACACCCTTTATTTTGGTATCAAGTTTCATTATAAAAACACAGCTTGATGATCGCGTTTTCGGCGTTTTTTTTTTTTTCTTGATCTTTTTTCCCTTGGGTTTGGATAGGTGATAGATGGTGATTTCAAACGTGACTGGGTTCCGTTTCTTTTTGACGAAAAACACGGGAATTTTCTCAAAGGTCGGAAAGTGATTTTAAAATGCGAAATCTCAAATTTGGGGGGGAGAAAGGCCGAATGTAGTTGCAATTCTAAATGTCCCCTTGCGATCCCTTTATTCATGTCATGGATTAAGGATTACAGTTCCAGACTATTTTTTTTTAATTTAGGAATTCCTGAATGAAAAATTGGATGAGTTTGAAAAGTCCTCAAGGAAATTACCAAAATGCCAGAAAATCGGATGTAAGGGTGCAAATTTACTATGGAATGTTGAACCAACATGTTGGTGCAAGGTATCTGACGAACTCCTTTGGTGTATCCTGGAATTTTTAATGCAAGTTTCAACTGGTTTCAAGTAAGTACGAACTTGGAAAACAAAATATAAGCTTTTCGACTGCACATGTTTTCGAAATTATTTTCCGGTTGCATTTACAATTCAGACAAGTTGAAACTTGCCCTAAAAATTCCAGGGACCACCAAACGAGTTCGTAAGTTACCTAAAATTTCGATTTTTTCCCCGTAAATCGAGTATTAGATGAAACAGCCATTTTGCCTGTATTCACTGAAGCCTACTCTTAAAGTCGGTCGCAAAATGCGATATTTAGGGGAAAAAAATCCTTTTTAGACCCTTACTCATCCTCCCTAAGGCTAAGGAACCTGCAAAGAGCGACGAACGTCCAGGTTGTACGGGCGCCACAGCCGGGACTGAGACACTCCTGGATGGGATTATACGCATGGGATTATTCGTGGCTTAAAATCCCGAAAATTGCCATTTTTGGCCTTAAATACTATTTTTGCTTTAAATGGAGGATAGGGAAAATACATGGGTGAAGCACTTCTCACTGCTTAATAGGGCGGTTCGATAACCAACTTGTATAAGGGAAAGTTTGTGTCTGGTTCGAGCATTGCCCCTAAATTGTTTTTACATTTTTCGGTGGAGGTCGCTGTCTTAAAATTTTCAAAATGCCCATAAGATGCAAAAATTTTTTTTTTTTTTTTTTTTGGCATTAAAAACTATTGAGTTTTATTTGCAATCTATAGATTGCGAATATGAATTCCAAGCCCAAAATTAGTTTCAGTTTACGGTTTTCAACCTACAGGCAAAAAGCCATTTCAAAATTTCCAGTGCTTTTAAAACCTCCTATGTGGCTGAAAACCGTGCGAAAGTTTACCGAAGAAAGGTCTTTTTTCCCCTTGCATTTACTGATTTCTGATTCTTTTCCATCAAAAATTTACACTACGAAAATATCCTCCTCCTCCTATCTCCCCCCTCCCTTAAGTTCCTTACAACTCCTATATTTTAAGAAGGAAGGGAACATTTTTTTTTTCCTTTCTTCAATTCCGATTCAATTTCAGCGACTGAATTAAACAGATTCGAATTAAAAATTTAATTAAATTTAACAAAAATTTCTGACGTATATGGGGGAAAATGTAAAATTTTTGGGATTCAATACCGCGCGGCATTCCCTTTGGCAAAATTTCGTCTGCAATCGTCCGTTGATTATATGCGACAACGGATGGATCTGTAGCCAAACTGAATCAGAGGAACAAATTAAAAGGAAGAAAGCGTTTTATGAAGATAAAAGAGAAGAGAGAAAATGATTAAATAGCAATGTAAGAACTGCATTAACAATTCATCAGTGAGAAAAAAAGATGATGGCCATAATCGCAGTTGGTATACTTGGGGGGTCGAAACCGGTATCATTACATATTACCTACTCTTATTATTATATTTTTATTCTATATGACCTTTCATTTTTATCTTTTCTTTTCTAAACGATTTCTGTCGGTCTTTTTGCCAGATTCCCCTCGGGGCTTCGTTCTCCTTTTCCTTTTATGGGGATCCGACGGTCGGGGAGGGATTTCCTCGGCGATTTTAGATTTTTTGAATGAAAATACGAAAAAAAAAAGAAATGCCATTCTCCATCGATTAATTCTTCATTAGAAGGAGAAATGGTTGAAAAAGTCTCAACAGCACCTTGATTCGGCTAATATCCCAAAGTCCGAAAAGCGTAAAAAAAACTGGAAACCACTACCGAAGACCGAAAAGAAATTGGTTTTCTAAACGAGGAAGCTCCAAGATCTCGTTTGAAAAGTTAAGAAGACGTCGAGCGGAGGTAAAAAAATGCAACGGAACCATGGTCATGTTAACTTCGAAATTGGAAGTGTTTGTCGGTACGGATTCTTCACGCCTTTAAGTTGTCGGTCGGTATTTAGCCTACCTATGTTCCTTTGCGATAAGCCGACGAGACTCCTCAGTGACGTACCTTAGGTTCCCACACCATCGCTCTCCGTTATCGATTCGGTTCGAATCCTCGTCCGCCCCTGAATCAAAGTTATTTAACAAGATTTAAATAACATATAAAGACTGGGTGTTACTAATTGCCCATTTTAAATTACTCAATCCTGAGTCCGTCCCTGGTTCCCTTATTCTTTTCAAGAATTTTGTGTAGTTTTTTGAATGTTGTTTTGTAGATTGTCTGTCATTTTGTCGTGTTTGATTACATGCATGATTATCAGGTATTTTAATCGTTTGTTGTGCCTCCAGGATCGCTTTTCGAATCTTTGATTTTTTTTTTTTGTTAAGTCGGTAATGAATACGTACCAACGTAAAAAGACCTTGTTGACGGAACGAGGCCTAATTTCGATTAATTCCATTCCAAATTGCGCGTTTTTTTAAAGAGTTTTCTGTACACGGTCTCCCTTTGTTTGTTTTTCTTTTATTATTTGTTTTCTTTCTTATCTCCCCTTATTTCTTTTGAATCAGTATAACGTTTAAAAAGATATTAAGCTTAATCTTTAATTAAGAAAATTACGTTAGGTGTATTTTATGATAGTTTCACACTGGTTTTCCCCAGAGCAGTTTGATAAGGTCCGAGGACTTCGGGATCTTTTCTTCACTAAATAAATTTAAGGATTGTGACCGAGCTATTATTCCTGACCTTAAGGTCGAAGAGTATTCTTTGGCGAAACTCGGAAACATTTGCACTCCAGGCCAGGTGTGTTTAACGTAAAAAACAATTAATTTCGAATGTTTGTAAAATGCCGATGTAACGGTGCCCAGTCGTTACTCATTTTTGTAGAAATTTCAAAACATTTTTCTCACTAGAGTCTTTTAAAATTTGAAAGATTTAAATTCGTCTCAGGGCCCTATGGCTTGATTGTATTTACTCAGATTTGGCAGAGAATAGAGCTACCCAAGAAAAAGTGAGTTATTAAAAATTTAAACTTGGTTTTAAAATTTTATAACAAAAATTATTTTCAGTTTTTTTCTAAGTTCTTTTCTTCTAACGCTTCCCGAATTTTTCTATTTCTGTCTTTCTTTATTTTTGAGTCTTTGTCAGATTAAAAATAGAAGAAATAAACCGAAAATTGGGAAAAATCTGGAAAATATGATAAGTCAAAATAATTCGCAATTTAAGAACCACACTGTTAAAAAAAAAGGAGTAAAATCTACTCTTAAAGAACACATATCGGACCCGCTACTTTTTTAGAGTAAAAAAGCCTTTTTTCATTGATACACTACTCTTTTTCAGAAGTAAAATTTATTTCAAGAAAGTAATACTTAACATTACTTTCTCCGAAATAAATTTTACTCCAGAAAAAGAGTAGTGTATCAATGAAAAAAGGCTTTTTTACTCTAAAAAATTAGCGGGTCCGATATGTGTTCTTTAAGAGTAGATTTTACTCCTTTTTTTTTAACAGTGCATATTGCCACTTTCAAAAATCAGTTGATAAGTGGAGTAGTGAGTAAAGGCGGCTGGTAAGTCGATTATAAGTCTCGGGGTTATATTCCGAAAAATTGTAATTTTTTTTCTCTCATGAAAAATGTTTAAAAAAGAGCCTATAAAGTCCCCATATGCTAAATGTAGTGCAATTCCAGCATAAAATTACTATATTGCTCAGTTAAAAATTTTAATTATAAAAATTTATAAATAGTTATAAAATTTTATAGCGAACTTTTTCTTGGGATAAGCTTCTAATTCTGGGATTCTTTTTGAAATGGAAAATTGTATGAAGATAGGAAAATCAAATCTACTTGAATTTGTGTTGAATATAAAATACATAAAACGTAAGATACTTGAAGTGAAAAATAATGAGCAGCAAACAACTCAGTTGCTGGATCGACTGTTTTTTGGCGAATTCTTGATTGGAATGCTTTTCGAAAATCCGGAAAAAGGTCCTAGTGGAAATATTAACCGCTTCGATACCAAATTTTAATTTCAAACATATGCCCCAAATCCCCTGGGAACCCTTAAATTTGTTCAAGATTGGATCAAGCTCCTGAATTGTATGTCAAATTTGCTGACGTCAAATATTGGCTAAAATGGGAATTTTATCCAGACTGCACTAATCCAATTTTGGTCCAAGGCAGGTTTTCTTGAATCCTATTTTTCCAACTTTAATTTCCACCAAAGGAAGGAAGGGGGGAGGGTGATATTTCCCGTAACATAAACTGAACTTCATACGGTACTCAAGTCCTTGGCTTCAGTTTTCACGTCCGAAGCAAATCTTTTGTGGCTTTCTTTTTTGTTCATTATTTTCGGATTGCATGGGACCAAAAAAAGGATGTTGACTCAGCCATAATGGCTTTTAGGATTAGTTCTAACCTAACCTAACCTAACCTAAACCAACCCAACCCAACTTAACTTAACCTAACCTAACCTAACCTAACTGAATAATTGCAATCCCATATAAATGATTTTTAACGGGATTTTCCAACTTCGCCGTAAATGTTTTTTTTTTTTTCGCCAAATTTTTAACGAAACTTTTCTCATCCGTCGCACCAAGAATCAAAATCAATAGTTCAAAAAATTAAATTTTTCCGTCAAGCTCGATTTTGGGACTTTTAGGGTAACCATTTCGGGTTTCTATTACATATTGACATTTATCGAAAAATGATGTCCTAGGATTGAAAAAGAGATCCCGTCTTATTAACTTGAGCTTTCATGAGCGCTGATGTTGGTCCTATCAGCCTTTAACGACCCTGATGGGGAAAGCTCATTTGGACCTGGTATCTGCCCTGAAGGTTTTGCACTTCTTCCTTCTCCGAAATTTATTATCGACTGTAAAAAAAACTTTTAGGTCGTTCGCCTCGGTCCATTTAAACCTCCGTCAAAAGTATAGAAAGCATTTTATATTGTTAGAATCTTTCAATCATATCTTGTTTTCATTCCATTCATTTTTTTTTTTTTTTGTGTTGCATTAATCAACTCTTAAGAAAATTAAATTAATCTCGAACAATTTGCCACAAAGCTTTTCTCGGAAACAAAATTCCATTATAAAATTTGTTTATTCTGGTTCATTTTAAAAATGATCCACTTTATTATTACCGAAAAAAAAAGAATTTATTTAAAATGACTCTAGTCAATAAAGGGTTAAAAGGTACCAAAAAAAAAAAAGAAGAGATGGGTCTTGTACTAATCTGCCGGCACTGGTTCAATGAGCATGAATCAAAGTATAAAAATCATTAGACAATGAATATCCTTATTCTGGATTCGTTGCTGGTATATTAATGATATTCTTAACAAAAAGAACTGATTTAGCGTCACAAATCGGCCATTTATAGACCCTAATATCCTCTTATAAAACTCATTCCTTAAGTTAAGCACGTTTTCAGGTTTCAGGCTCGTAAATAAAAATGAAGTATGGTGTAAACACGTATTAGCGCTCTTCTTCGGCTTTTTCTCTTTAAAAAAAAAAAAAAAAAAAAAAAAAAAAGTTAAGCGAAAAGCGATGTCGCATTTTTGCTACTGGAACACGAAAAACCGCAGGTTTTACAGTTTCCGGAAAAAGATAAAAATTTCGCATCTTGACGAGGAATGGGAAAAGGGAAAAAAAAAATTGTTTGAAACGGCTTGAATCCTCATGCTTAGCTAATCAAGGTATGATGAAATCCGTCCAGGTACAGACCGGTTTATAATATCTTATTTTCTCTAAAGTGTTGGACTAATTTTGTTGTAATTTATAAAGCCGCTATGGGTGGCCAAACCATGATTCTCGCCTCTCTTTTCCTTTTATATTCGCCGACATTCAGGACCGTAACTAATCGATGTTTTGTACCTTTTTTTCTCTTCCTTTTTTTTTTTTTTTTTTTTTTTCTTCTTTCAGTTTGGAATATTTAATTGTAATGCGGTTCTTTTTCTTCTTGTATATGTAAAGAAGCACCGTGGAATAACTGGAATTGTTTCACGATAAAGTTTTTTAATTTTTTTCTTGTTTGTTTCTTGGTTTTTTTTAATATACTTTCCGATATCGGGCTAATGACGATTGTCATTATTTATGCCCGTTGAAAGGAAGCTAATTGTGCTTAATTGCACTTTAGGTTTAAAATGAATGGATTTGTAACCGTAAGCGTTGACAGTTAATCGATTAGGGAACCGATGATGCCCGTCCAATTTATTTAACATGCAAGTCGTATTACCGCGATCGCTGATTTTTTTTTTTCCGTCGCAATTTGAAAAAAAAAAATCATTAAACGTCCATAAACTCGTTAGGGTAAAATAATGTTCGAAAACATATATCAAATCAAAAGTATGTGTCAAAATTGACAGGTTTGAAACGCCTCCACCTCCAAAATACTCATTTTAAAAGTCCCGAAAATAAAAAGTAGAGGGGAAAAAAAAAACTTTTTTTTTTTGTTATCTATTCGGTGCTCTATCAATCATATTGAAAAATAGTTAATGTAACAGATGGATGGATGGGAATGATTTTTATACCTCCGGAAAAATATTACGATTTTTTTTTTTTGCATTTAAAGGGACCGAATTTTTTATGGGGTGCTCCAATATAAAATTAAATTAAAAGAGGATTAATTATTTTTATTTTTTTTTCGGATTCGTAGCGCATTTGCCGAAAGGAATTTTCTCAAAGTTTAAAAAGGGATATTAAGGTGATATATGAAAAAGCGGTCCTCATTACTCATAATTTTAATTTTTATAAAGTATTTGTAATGGTTTATTTGTCAATTTAAAAAGTCGGTTCTTTTGGAGTCTTTTGAGTGAGAAAAGTCGTGGCCTCGATGAGGTTTTCAGGTGCGATAAACCCGACGTTTTTTTTAAAAAGACGTTCCGTGTTTATTAGTCTCCATCGAAAAACTGGTTAAAAAAATCGTAGTTTTATTTTGAAATGGGACATTTTTGTTTTTGTGCCTCACCAAATCAGATTTTGCAGGACGTATTGATCCTGAATTTCGCATGCATCTTTAAGAGTCTGTTACAAAGATCGTTCACTTAATTTCCTCAAGAAAAAAAGCCCTGTCCAAAATTTAAATCGCATCAAGAAAAATATGACTTTATCCGGGCTTGATAAAATTTTCATAAAATTTCCAATAATTGCCAAAATTAAAAAATCGGGCTCGATTCCGATGTTATTTAGTTCTTTGGATTTTAATCAGTTTTCCAAATTTGGTCCGATTTAATATCTTTGGCAGAGAACTAAACTGAATATAACCTTTAAAATGAAGGAATTTAAAAAAAGTTTTAGAACTTTTTAAAAATGACTAAATGACGCTTCTTTCTATCGCTGAAAAATGACTTTTTTTTAAATCGTGATTATGGGAGAGCAAAGCAATCGTTTTTGATCATTAACCTATAAGGAGTCCAAATCTTGGAAAACTTCTGGAAAATTCCAAAATAGTTTTCCAAATTTTTATTCCTATCCCCCCTTTTGATAAGCACTTTTCCTGTAAGGTAAAAACTATTTTGAGCGCCTGCCGATTTTGAGAATCGAGTTCGAGTTCATTTTATTTGAGGATAAAACAAAAATAAGCAAAGTTCTTTTTTTTTTCTTATTTGCTTGGGAACGGGAAAACCATATCGATTTAAGAATAAGTTGATCACAATTATAAGTTATGAGTCTAAAACCTATTTCCTAAAAATAAATTTTCTGCAGTGGAATGTTTGGATACTGCTTTTGAGCCATAACAAATGATAATTGCCGTTTTTTTTTTTCCAAGAAAATTAGGATTTTTTTTTTTCGGAGTTCTGAGATAAGGAGTTCTTCCATGATTATTGCAAAATTGGGGATTTTTTCACGACAACGAAAATTGGAAATGTTTGTTCCTTTTTATACTGTTCCCTATTCATTTCGCTCCTCTGCTACAAAAATCTTTTAAAACCAACTAGGAAAACCTTTAGGCCTGGAACAAAGTGCTCCATTTTTTTTCTTGATTTAAAGCTTTTTAAATCAGTATCTGATCATAAACCTTGTTTGGATTTCTTGGTCTTTGTCGTCCAAGTCTGTAAAAGAATGAACGATGGAAAGATTTTCCGTTGGAATTCTCACTCCCTGGTTTGCCTTCACTGTAAAAAATTTATAGGGAATTTTACCAAAAAAATTTGGAAAGCAAATTTCCCAAACGAATGGTAATTTTACCGAATCTAAATTTGGAAATATTACCATCAATATTTTGGGTATAATATCCAAATCCAATATTGGAAATATTACCGAAAATTTTTTTGGTAAAATCTCCAAATTCACTTTGGAATAATTCCCGTTTCTATTTAAGGAATTTTACCCATCGTTTATTTGGAGATTTTACTCAACTTTTATTCGGGAATTTTACCCAAAAAAGTTTTCGGAAAAGTAAAATTCGATGGTTATTTCGGATGTAAAATAAAAAACCCGACGAATTATTTCGTAAAAGTTTGGAAAACCTTTATTTTTCAATAGTATGAAACGTATCTTAAAATTAATATACTGTATACTGCACATGCACATAGTTGTTTCGTCATTTTGTAACTACACTTTTAACTGTTATATTCACTTATTAATTTTATTAATCACTTAATTAATTACGATTTAAATTATTCTGAATTATTCAACAGCACTTTTTTACTCTTTAATAAGGTGCTCATTCGCCTAAAATAAAGTTTATAATTTTTTGTTTTCCGAGGCAACGATGAGTCAGACGCTTTTTATTCCTGTATTTCAATTAAAATTCGTCAATTGCTTAAAAGTGTGCTCATGATCTTGATCGTTATTTAAAGAAACTAATCCACATATCTGAAAGAAAAATCGGAACTATTAATAACTATTTCAACTCTTTTTTTTTTTTTTTTTTTTTTTCTCTTTTCAATAATGGGGTTGTATACTTACATTTTTCTCGTCTTGATTTGCTTTAACTTATTTTCATTTAATTTGCTTCAAATTTTCTAGTATATCTGCAGAAATTGAAGCCGCGGAATCACCTGCAAATATACAAAATTGGAACAAAGTATCAATGTCGATCTCCTTAAGATTAATAAAATTAAAGCGGTGTATACTTATCTAAGAAAATAGCATCTGGAATCCTTTAAAAAAATATCCGTGCACCATTGTATACTTTCAGTTCACCTTCTGGCGAAAAAACCGAAACTGAAAACTTCCCTAAAGCCGAGGTAGGATTATAAAAATGTAATAAACTTACGCGGTATTAAATAACAAAAAACAAATAGAAATGGACATCACCCTCAGAGAACCGAAACTGACTGAAAAAAGTGTCTTAGAAAATGTACATAATATTCCTTAACGCTGAAACAAATATATAAAAAAAAAAGGTGTGGGTGTCCATCGGGATAGACACAGTTTCGAAGAAGGAGCTCATAAAGATGTCAAATTCCTAAATGCATAATGTCCCCTCTTTGGAAATTTAGTGCAAACATGTGTTTCAAAAACCTGCCCTTATGACCATTTGATCCTAGCATTGGTAAAACGTATCTTAATCACGCATAGATCGGTAATTTTTCCTTTAAGATGATAATATTTCCAATTTTTTTTTGGAACTCAATATACCCAAACTGCTTTTGTCAATTTTACCCAAATAAAATGCGGTAAATTTACCCAAATTTTTTACAGTGTTTCCATGAACCGGTATCGAGCCGATGATTTGAATGTTTAATTATTCAAAGAGACGCAAAATTTTTCTAAACCGCTCGACTCGTCTTTATACTTAATTAATTATTTTTGTTTGGATGGTTATCAGTGGAGCATAAAAAAATATATATAATTAGGCATACAAAGCACTGAATTAGTATAAACTTTTTTTTATGATTAATATTTACTTCGTTAGTCTCCAAGCTTATAATTATTTAAATTTTCAAAAGAGATGCTTTTTTTTTTTTTTTTTTTTTTTTTGGCGGGGGAATAAATGCGTAAAGAAGTCATTTTTTCCGCTTTCCCAAATTGCGTATCACTTTTTAAATACTTTGGGAAAATTAGGGCACGGCCATAATTTCGCATATAATACTAGCTGCATTTTTTTTTTTTTTTAAAGTTTATAATGATCCATTAAAATCATGAAACCCGCGTGATAAATGTCTATTTTACATGATATTTTTATATAATTATGTGATAAATACAGTTGTTAACGTAAAAACGTTGATTGACAGTGGATATACCCGTGGAAAAATTTTTCCGACTTAATTATTTCGTTCGCATTAAAAAAAATTAAATCGATTTGTTATTTGTTGATCCCGAATTCGACCCTGAAAGTTTTTTTTTTTTTTTTTTTTTTCTTTTTACGAAGCTATAATTCAAAAAATTTTAATGATATATGATATACCTTTTGCTCCTTTTTTTACATATAAAAAGGGATCTCTCTTAATTGAAAATTAATAAGTTTTAATTTTTTTTTTTGTTTTAGACGGACAAGCCAATCATTTGCATCTGTTCAACAATCGGCAGCAACCAAAGAAAAAAAGGAAATCCAGGACGGCCTTCACAAATCACCAAATCTTCGAATTAGAAAAAAGGTTCCTTTACCAAAAATATTTGTCCCCCGCGGATCGAGACGAGATCGCCGGGGCCCTAGGACTTTCAAACGCACAAGTGATAACGTGGTTTCAAAATCGGAGGGCGAAATTAAAAAGGGACATGGAAGAACTCAAAAAGGACGTGGAATCCGCCAAAATACTCAGTACGGCTCATAAGTCTTTCTTAGAAAACGTTCAGGATTTAGCTATTTTGAAAAAAAAGAATCCTTCGAATCATTCGGACGACGAAAAAAGTTGCGGAGTCCCGAATTTAGTCATTCCTGTCGTGTCCTCCGAAAAATAAAAAATGGCGAAGTTTTTTTTTTTTTTATTTTATTTTATTTAGGAGGTTGTGATTTTTTTTAAGTAAATAAATAATTAAATAAATAATTTATTGTACAAGAGAGGGGCGGACTGAACATGAGAATCGACCCATGCAAAATCGCCTAAAATGGCCTTTACAATTTTTTTTTTTTTTTGTTTCTCCAAACTTTTTATGTTGGGCATTCCTGTACTTGATTCAATTAATTCCCCGTAATTTTCCGACTTCGGGGCTGTGGGAAAAACAGTTAGGTTTTCAATGTTATAGTTGCTGTAGCAACGCAAAAAAATTATTTTCTTATTCTTTAGGCTTGTCCACACTAGAGAATAATATCCTAAAGTTGTATTTGCACTTGCGATTAATTTGATAGTGGAATTATATTCCGGGAATACAATTAAAAGGATTATTTAAAAATAACATTTTTTGCCTGATTTGATTAAAAAATTAAAATGCAGCTCTAAAATTTTTATCCTCTCCTTGGATTGATCCTACTAGCCGATTAATCAGTAAGTGGTCGTGCAAATTAAACCAGTTAAAAGTCAGTAATGGAGAGCTCTGTTGAGACAAGTATAAATTCTCTAGTGAGGCCAGAGAATAAGAAAATTTTTTAGTTTTTTTTTTTTTTGTAAAGCATTTATATAATCAAATTATTTTTGCAATTACTTTGCCTCATTCGTTTTCAAAAGTTCTCTTGAGTTTTTTTCGCAAATCATACAGTTTTCTTAGGATTTGCGTTTCAAAAATCTTTTCCCTAAATTGTTTAAAAAGGTGCCTAAACTGGAATTTGTAACTTGACAAGCGGCAAATAAAATGTGTTAAACAGAAATCGGGGTATATCGCGGTGCAGCCCTGTCAGAAATTTGAATTGAAAAAACAGGATCTCGAAAAACAGTTTTCTCGAGACTGATCCATACTTGATCCACTACAGGGCGGAGAGCAATTCTGAGGAACACAGCCTGCAAAGTGCAAATTCCTACTAGGAACCTTTCCTTGAAAGAAAAAAACAAATTTAAATTCGTTTTAACGTTTTTTTTATTCAAAAATTTTATCATGGAAAATAAGTACTTAAAGTATAATTTTGTTTTAGGAAGAAGACCATATTAGCCTTTACTGGCAGCTGCTCATTCGGCCGGTTCGCCCCTGACGCAAAACTGCAAGAAAAAATCCGTCGCAATCGAAGGGCGATTCCAAATTATTTTTGCCATACAAGCTTACATTTTTTTTTTCCGGGATCGACCTTGGTAAAATAAAAAGCTTTCGTGATTTAACCTTTTTGAAAAAAAGCAGTAAAAATCCTTAATGAAGTGGCTACATAGCACGATAAATATTTCGACAGAGATAACAGAAATAATTTCTTTTTTTTTAAATAACGTAATGTAACATACCCTGGTTACTTTCTCCCCGGCCTTTATAATTCTCTTATCCGTTGTAAGGATAGATTTTAATTTTTTTTAATAGACCCTCTTTAGGATTGTTCTTTTTCATGCAATGCGTGTGGCTGCAATTTTAATTATTATGAATTACAATAGATTAAAAAAAAAAAAAAAGAAAGAATTTTACGTTGATGTATTTGATTTGGTGGAGACGTTTAATTATCATTTGATGGCTGTTTGCAGGCTTATAATCCCATTAAAAATTAAGAGAAAATTGCACTAAATATAATGGACAAATTACATTAATTTTTTTACCAAGAGCTATGAAAAATGCATGATAAACCGGTTTCGAAATTTTTGCAGAGATTGATAATTTTAAAAAAAATGGAACGATCTTTTTGAAAAATTAAATCGTTTTTACCTATAGCTAGGTTTTGATCGGAATCCAAGATCATAAAATAGTTATGAATGTTTTAACGAATATGGTTAGCTTATGAAAACATTTTCCTTTTATGGTTAGCTTATGAAGCTACAAGTCAAATTGAAAATCGACAAGAAAAAAATTTTTGATTTGTAGATTATCGATCCTATATTTAATTTTTAGTTTTTTTGGTTTAACGGGAATTGATCTATTTCGAAGAAGCCGCAAAATTTTTGTTAGAGAAATAAAAAGCAAAGAAGGAATCAAAAAGTTTTGGCCATGCAAACATTTGCTTAAAATTTTTTATTACATTATTGTCCGAATTTTTTTTTTTTAATTTTTATATATCTATATATAATCTAATCTATAATATAACAAATTAAACGTGAGCCACTAAATTGTTTTTGAAAAATGATTTCCCACTTATCGTTATAAAATATGGTATTTTCAGGTACTTTTATTTTTGAAAAATTTTGGTGCAAAAATAAAGTACATGAATTAAGATAATTATATGTGTAATAGAAAAAATTTTCCTGTATGCAATAATTTGTTAAAGTTAAGGGTTAAAAATTTAAATTAAAACGGTCGGAAAGCTCGGAAACACATGACGTTACAAGTTACTATCGTTCTACAGGAAAATTTGTCATAGAATGCGATGGTTTCAAAGTTTATAAACCAAGCCATCGCATTCTTGGAAACTTTTGTACTTTTACACCAAAATTTTTCAAAAATAAATATACCGGAAAATACCCTATTGTACACAATAGAACGTTAATTTTTTATTATTTTCTCCTTCCCTTTAATTAAAGATCTCATAACGGCGACGGAAACCTCTTGCAGTGTAACTGAACTTAGAAACAATAACAAAAAATTGTAAAAAATGTATAAATTTTTTTTTCCTTTCGAGAAAAAAAAGCAAAAAAAAACTAGCCGTTCTTATTTATAATTTTTTTTTTTTTGGATGTATGTATTGTATATGTGTATATTTGATTGTTGTTTAAAAAATTGTTAGCTCCAGTCATATAATTTATTATATTAATAAATAAAAAAAATTCAAAAAAAGAGAAAATCATCGGCTTAAGTTTCTTAAAGTTGAAACCGATAAAAAATAATAAAACCCGGTGCCATTTCGACATTTTATACAAAAAAAAAAATCGACAAAACCGAATGCCGGATCCATTTTTTAAATAAATAAAAGAATCTCACTATTGATTAGCATTAAATGATCCGTGAGATGTGAACAATCGGAAAAAATTACATTTTTTTTTCTCAACATTTAGCATATGGGATTTTTTTTTTTAAACTGAGAATATGCGACATTATTTTTTGTAACGGAAATAAAAAAAAAATCTTTACTATTTTCATTATTTATATAATTGCAAGAAAAATAAAGTTTTCTTTGTAAATAAAAGTTAGTAGCATCGATGTTTGCAACGGATGCGGTGCCAATTTTTCTTGTAATTTCCGTTGCAAAAATTGATTAGTAAGCATTTTACCATTTATCGATGTTCCATATGTTATGTGAAAAATAATACAAAAAAATTGTACTTAATTTATAATTGCTGTAATTTTAATATTTGTCGAAAAAAAAGAATTTTAAAAAGAAAAAAAATCGATTAAAATAAATTTCCCTATTTATTTTAAAATTGTTTAATTTTTTATTATCCTTTGAATTTTTTTTTAAAAAAAAGCAGGAAGTGTGGTTGTAAATAAATAAGAAGCTTTAATCATAGCGGAGCTTTTGATATTAACGTAAAGCGTCATTTCCAAGAAGGACACATCAACGAGATCAAAGAGAGTTTGCGACGTCTATGGTAAATGTAAAAAAAAAAAAATTTTTTTTTTTTTTAATTTTTCTTTGTGGCGAAAATTTTGAGAAGAAAACGACAAACAGGATCTAGGATGAGGAGCCCTAAAGCGATTGCCGGTGAAAATTTCAACTGTAAACATTACAGAAAAAAAAGGAGGATATAAAAAAGCGCGGAGTGTTACGTTAAAAGATATTTAATTGCCGCTTTTTAAAGGCCCTCACTAATTAACTAATCAAATGAAAAGGAGACCACATATGATGAAAAAAAGAACATAAACGCAGTGTAATGTTAAGCTTTACAATTTCGACACGATGTATATTTATAATTTCCGAGTTTCTCTTTGACTCAAAGAACCCGAGTTGTAATAATATTGTAATAAGCGTTGCATTTATGTCAATGAATCCCGTTCGAATATAGCGAACGCTTCTTGGAACGGCTCCTTTTGACTTTCGTTTCCTCTATTCTCAATTCATTAGTATCATATAACCTGTGTGCTTTTCTTTAATAAGAAAATGAAAAACAGAAGCATTTCTAACTCTCACCCCCCCCCCCCCCTCCTCCCCTTAAAAAGCGTAAGCAGACGGTACCTATACGTATAACATGGTTAATATTATAAATCAAAAAAATATAAGGAAAAAAAAACCACACAAAATGTATGTAGAGGATCGGCGCCTTTGTGATGCCATATAAGGAAGTTGCGGTTGCTTAAGAAGAGGGGGAGTAGGAGAAAACAAGGCAATAAAAAAACTTCAATAAGGTAGCTAACCCGGCTAGCCTTTAAGAACTGGATTCTACAAAATGTTCGATCTGTCAGTCAGTCTGTCTGTGGTTTATCATTCTCTTTATGACGTTAATTTCTCAGCGATACGTAATTTCCTCTTAATATTACCTCCTTTCCCAATTTTTATATGCCTTAAAATAAATTTAATTAAGAAAAACGGATTGATAACGACGAATTCCATTGCATAAGTT
The DNA here is from genome assembly GCA_037577465.1 of Liposcelis bostrychophila. Lineage (NCBI taxonomy): Eukaryota > Metazoa > Arthropoda > Insecta > Psocodea > Liposcelididae > Liposcelis > Liposcelis bostrychophila. The sequence goes on along the minus strand of CM075213.1, from coordinate 1,733,773 downwards.
AAGGCTATCATCTTACCCAAAGGTACGACAAATTATCTAAACGCGAATTTTCAGGCGTTTGTAAGATTTTACTAGTGAATGTTTTATTAGGCCCAGATCATAACAGACCCTTTATTTCTGAAAGTTTTGGGAACTCATGAGATTGAGCCGAATACCTTTTGAATTGTGGTAAATCCTGAAAAATTTGAAATTCTAACTCGTTAAAAAAATTAGCCTTCTCATCGCTGAGTATATTCATTTTAAAAAAATTTAAAAAACTTTAAATTGTGTTCCAAGAATTTTTTTTTAAAATCAAGATACAATGGCAGGGGCTTTAACATTAAATAGGTCAAGAACTGTACGACTTAGCCAACTGTACTTCTTAGCCTTTAGATTTTAATCCGGTAATGCAAAACTGCCTCCGAATTTGATGTATTCCTTAATCTAAAATTTTTATAGAGTCATGGATGTGAAATAACAGAAGGAAATATTTAAGCACATTGATACATTAAGTTCCCTCAATTTTTTCATAAAATATATATGAATGATTTGTAATTTAAAAAAAATGATTGTATTAAGGTTACGCTCTATTTGCGTTTGTGTTCACAATAATCAGATTAGTTTTTCATCTCTAATATCTGTCTGAAGAGCACGATCTAACCTTAACAGCTCTTCCGTGAATTGCTGAAAAAAGTTCTTTGCCGTTTTTTCAATGCCAGTGATTTTTAACTAAGAGTCTAATTAAAAAAGCGTTTTTAAACGATTTTTTAAAATTAATTTCATAATTTCTAAAATTAATTGGTTTAAAGTTTCGAGTATTTTATACGTCAGAGTTACGAGTTTTTTTGCCTACTAATTTTACTACAATTTGTCGAAGGTTTGGATGTAAATTTTAATCAAGCTTATAATTTTTTATTGATTGCTTTGCTTTTCCCTTACAATTTTAAGATCAATGTTTTCTGATATTTAATCTCTGGGTTAGATGTCCATTGAGAAGGATGAAAATAAATAAATATATTTAAGCCCTCTAAATATATTATATATAATAATATTTAAGCCCATTAAAAAAGTACCCCATAATTAATTCCCTTCCAGATGCAATCTATTTTAGTTTATTTCTATATTACGAGACATAACTTCGGAATTTCTAACCCCCTTCTGTTATCACCAAAAACGAGATTAAGTATTGCTTCAATGTTGCCTTCACCTATGAACAGCTAAGAAGAAATATTTCAGATACCACTAAAAAAACATTGGGTTTTCTTTTCGTTCGATATATTATATATTCATTTTTTTTTCAATGCAGAAACTTGGATCCCGCTATTGGTAATTGCTGCCATCTCAAGATTTTGATTGCTGTAATCACAATTGGAGATTACATGACCGCAGGCGTATTTCATTGATTAATTCATTTTGGACAGCATCTGCTCTGTTTTTTACATCTTAAGCTTGTGGCTACAGTGAATGCCATTCTGAAAAAAATAAAATCAAAATCAATTATGTATACAAAATATGAAAAAAAAGTGTCCTCTTTAGAAGAGAGAACCAGAAAAAAGTAAATTAATAAATAAATAAAGTAAAAAATAAATATGTTGTTATACTGATAAGTAAGGTCCTAATATAAGTCTAGAATTAATCTCATCATATTACAAGATTGACAATATATTTCACACATTCACTTCATATGAAAGGAAACCGATTTGAATGACAAAAATGTGAATTAAAAATTATCTGTCTATATAAGCCTTACTTTTAATTTGCTCAAAACAAACATTCATGAAGGAATTAAAAAAAAAAAAAAAAAAAAAAAAATAGCAGGAACTTTAGAAACTTGATAAATTTTTTTAACTCAATTGGCTAAAAATTTGTCTGATTCGAAAAGAAAACTTCGGATCTTAGTGCTTGTAACGTAAAAATTTGAGATATCTTGCAAGGATGAATCGCAATCGATGAGAAATTAACGATGCCATTTTTGGTTAATGTAACGAACTTGTCCGAAATTACATATAAATATTATATATGAATCAGATATAAAATATACATGAATTATATGTAAAGTATGTATTAATCATATATCGAAAAATATATACACAGTAAAGCATTTTATGTCAAAATCAACATAAGTAGGTCCACATAATTCGTATGTTGTTTTTGTTTATGTTTACCTTTTGGGAAAAACAACAAAAAAAATTTATGTGGACCGTTTACAACATATTTACATAATATTTTTTACTGTGTATGATTATATAGAAATTATATATAATCTCGGACAAGTTCGTTGTATTAACTCAATTTTTTATATTTCCATAATGAAGGCAAAGGCTGACTATCTCAAAAAGAGCCAAGCATAATAGTATCTTCGAGAGCTAATCCAGAGTAAAAAATCATCCTATAAGTTTTTTAAGTGAAAAGAAAGAAAGAAGAAAAAGGTGAATCCTCCCTACTCAGACCGAACATATACCACATAGGAAATAGCAAATAAAGTGCTCAACTGTTAGTTCCTTCAGACAGATTTCCCGACATCATAAATTGGACAGTACCTGAGACTATTGCCAATCCCTTTCAACAAACAAAAAAAAAAAAAAAAAAAAATTAGATATGAAAAATTAACTGTATCTACGGAAGCCCTGAAGGGTCACATTTCTATAATTGGTTTTTATTGTTTGCTCCAGAACAAGCAATGTCAGTTTCGGAACAAGCAATGTCTGATCCGGAACAAAAAATGTTAGTTAGAAAATTTTCTGTTCCGGAACTGACAATTTTAAATTAATTGTTTGTTCCGGAACAAGCAGTGTCTGTTCCGGAACAGGCAACGTTTAGTTAGAAAATTGTTTGTTCCGGAACAGACAATTTTCTAACTAAGCGATGCCTGTTCCGGAACAGACATTGTTTGTTCCGGAACAGACATTGTTTGTTCCGGAACAGACATTGTTTGTTCCGGAACAGACATTGCTTGTTCCGGAACAAACAATTAATTTAAAATTGTCAGTTCCGGAACTGACAATTTCAAATTCATTGTCTGATCCGGAACTGACAATTTTTAGTTCACTGCTTGTTCCGGAACAAACAATTAATTTTAAATTGTCAGTTCCGGAGCAAACAATTTTAAAAATTGTCAGTTCCGGAGCAAACAATTTTTAAAATTGTCAGTTCCGGAACAGACAATTTTTAAAATTGTCAGTTCCGGAACAGACAATTTTCTAACTAAACGTTGCCTGTTCCGGAACAGACATTGCTTGTTCCGGAACAAACAATTTCTAAAATTGTCAGTTCCGGAACAATTTTTAAAATTGTCAGTTCCGGAACAAACAATTTTAAAAATTGTCCGTTCCGGAGCAAACAATTTTTAAAATTGTCAGTTCCGGAACAAACAATTTTTAAAATTGTCAGTTCCGGAACAAACAATTTTTAAAATTGTCTGTTCCGGAACTGACAATTTAAAATTAATTGTTTGTTCCGGAACAAGCAATGTCTGTTCCGGAACAAACAATTAATTTAAAAATGTAAGTTCCGGAACAAACAATTTCTAAAATTGTCAGTTCCGGAACAAACAATTTTTAAAATTGTCAGTTCCGGAACAAACAATTTTTAAAATTGTCAGTTCCGGAACAGACAATTTTCTAACTAAACGTTGCCTGTTCCGGAACAGACATTGTTTGTTCCGGAACAGACATTGCTTGTTCTGGAACAAACAATTAATTTTAAATTGTCACTTCCGGAACTGACAATTTTCTAACGAAACGTTGCCTGTTCCGGAATAGACATTGCTTGTTGCGGAACAAACAATTAATTTAAAATTGTCAGTTCCGGAACAGACAATTTTCTAACTAAAAGTTGCCTGTTCCGGAACAGACATTGTTTGTTCCGGAACAGACATTGCTTGTTCCGGAACAAACAATTAATTTTAAATTGTCAGTTCCGGAACAGACAATTTTCTAACTAAACGTTGTCTGTTCCGGAATAGACATTGCTTGTTCCGGAACAAACAATAAAAAACAATTACAGAAATGTGACCCTTCAGGGCTTCCGTATGTATCAAATTAAATAGGCTAAATGAAATTCACTTCAATTTTTTTTTCCTCATAAGCACTTTGAAAAAGTAATAAAAGATTGTCAACGGAACTATCATTAATCAGAAATCGCAAAAAGCGATCCGATTTTCCGATGGGAAAGAAGTTTGGTATTTAAGTCAAAATGTCTAGTTGTGCAAAAGCTTTGTTTTATTTTAATTTATATTTGGGAGAATATATGTATAAAACGAAGTATAGCTCAAAAATTCGGCAGAAGTAAAAAAAAAAAAAAGTAAGTTCTGAATAGTGTCCAAAACCAAACAAAGTTTTCATTGGATGCAATCATGAGATGACTGATCGATAACGTATTATACTCTTTGGCGGAGTGGCCTTCCGAGAAAAATAACTGAGACTTTTGTGACTCTTCCGATGAGTGATCCTGTCAGTGTTTTTACTGTTGTATCAATTGTAAAATGACATGGTAACTCATATGGAATTTGAAATATATTATTATTTTTATTATTATTATTATCATGCAATCGATGTTTTCTTTTTTAAGTCAAATAGACACTTAGTGCAAGAGACATGCACGCTACTCTGCATTGAAATCGACTCTGGATGCTGCAGCTAAAGAATAATGGCGTCAAACCAATGGTGAGGATATGCCGGTACGATCATGTGATTTAAAACTTTTTCTTGCTTTATTTCTTTTTTCTTTGATTTACGGCCCAAAATTTTGGCAAAAAAACTCCCCTACACGTTTAGATAAGGCATCTAGCTTTAATTGTACAGCACAGTACATGATATATTTACCATGTTCCTCTGGTCTATTGGTTCCTTTTTAATAAAAAAAAATGTCGATAATAAAACCATAGGCCTGTGATAAAATCCTTTTTTCAATTGGATTTCTGTAAACCGACTGCTCTGACATTTTATCCCTGTAGATTGAGTAGCCGCTAAAAAAAATCATATTCTTCCGGTTCTATATCCAGACAAATGCGTTCCATGGAATTTCCTGCAAGAAAAAAAATAATAAATAAATAAAATAAAAAAACTTAAAGTTAGATTAAAACTTAACAGAAAACCTGCTCTTAAAAATTCTACGATTTTTGTTGGAAAGTACTGTAGGATGTTCAGTTAGATCCATAGAAAGCTCCGACGATCAGTTGGACAGGCTTTACAGCCACTTTTTTCTCCCACCCTGCACCTCCACAGTGGTCAGAGAAAGGCATCACCAAAGAATTACAGGAAAAAAGACGGCAGCGCTGTCTCAGAAATGTATGACGCATTCTTTTACCTGAAAAAGAAAATCATTTTTTTGCTTAAAAAAAGCTACATAGGAAAATGGAATCTTGGGACGACAAAGCACATCCAAACAGTTTAAATAGATGGTTAATAAGGAAGGTCCAGCCATTTGAAATGAAAATAAAAAAGAAATCCTTTCATTTAAAATTCTTTAAAAAGAATCCCTCTTAATGGCATGAGCGTAAACCAAAAAGACTTAGACTTTTAAATTTTTTGAATTTAATAACTAACAATTAATTGCTGATATCTTGGATTACAGCGCGCTCTTCAAATTAAAACCGAAACTGCTTTTAAAATTATAACTTCCACATTTCATCGTTAGAGCGCTCTTTCTGTTTGTTCTTCACGAAATCCACGGCTTTTGGTTATTATAATTGGAAATTCAATTTCTTGCTGATAGGAAAAAAAAATTCAACGACAATCTCTTTTGTTTCTGCTTCCAAACGATTGTTTAAAAAAAAAAAGGAAAATAATTACAAATAAATCAAACACAGCGCTATTAGTTACAGTGCCATCTTCGCTTTTAATAAAAAATGCTCTTTCCTCAATAACTTTTTGATTTGCCCCATAGAGCGCATGCTTCTTTCGTTTAGAGCAAGTAAACTCGTTCAAGTCAGGCTTTGCTCCGCCAGATGGCTCAAGGATCGTAGTTCACAAAATAAATTCGTTTTTTACTTTTTTTTTTCCCGAAGACTGATTTTTTTTATCGCATTTTTAAAACGAAAATCCTTACGAAAAATTATAATTTATCGACCTCACGATAACAAAAAAAGAAAAAAGAAAATGTCGCAACTCAGTGAAACTGATTTGGTATTCAGAAAGTGAAATCGCTTTTTCCTCCCAGCTATTTTCGGGAGGCTCTCGGTTAAAGAGGAAACTTGAAAAATGTTCACGACTTTAGAAAATTTTCCTTTTCTCCCGCCCTGAATATTTTAAAAAGGATTTTCCTCCTGTAAGACAAAGAGCTCTTGGGCTCATCTTGTTAACTTTCCCCTGGAAAAATAAATATCTTGTAAAATCAGTTGAACATCTTCGTTTTCGAGATTTCGTTCCCATTGAAATTTCTTCTTAAACTAAGTTTTAATAAGAAAATCACGGTTGTCTAACACTTTGAGAACAAATTTTAAATCATTTTCCTTTCTTTAAATTATACCCTTTCGACTTCTTTTGAAAATGCCAGATTGGGTGTAGTTCTTTACTTTTCTTAGCACTTTTCAAACCTTTTCACCATTTTAGCAAACTAATGATTTTTACAATCTTAAAAACTTTTCTGAGCTTTGCATAAAAAACAACTGGAAAGCTGCACCGTTTAAGAAGTTAATCGTTTTTCCGGATTGCTTGGAAGGCAAAAAGTCACCACCGGGAAGGGATGGTTTACGAGAGCTTTATGAAACAAATAATTTAATTAGAGACTTTTGACTTTGGTATTAAAAACATGTTACACAAAGCTTACTGCTCCACCATACAACCGAAAAAAAATCCAGTAAAAAATGACTAACTTTTATGAATTCACTATAAATAATGATTCATTCAGTTTCGATTAAATTAACGTTATTTTATATTTTCATGGTCTTTTTTGGTAGTACAGTCAAACTCGGTTATAAGATAATTGAAGGGACCGGTCGAATTTCTATCTTATATCCGAGGTTATGTTATAAGCGAGGAGCATCTTTTTTTTTTTTTTTTAATTTGAATTTGGCTGATAATGGATTAGTCTGTATATAACTTTGTTTCTTCTTTTATTTCTGTATTGTCTATATTCTGCAAAATAACGAATGATGCATGAGTTGGTTAATTTTTAATTTTATTAATTTTTGGTATACATATTTCTTTAATTTTTGGTTTACGGTACAGTCTTTATAACAATTATGACCCGCCATTTCTGACCCATCATTTCAAATTTCAAAATAACTTTCGTCTGTTTCAAACTAACTTTCGTCTGTTTATTCTTGTTCGCCCAAAATGTTTTCCTAAAAAAGCTTTTTATTTAGTATCAAAGAACCGTATTTTTATCTTATAACCGAGGTATCGTTATCTTAAAACCGAGATTCAATTACATGTAAAACATATAATGTTTGGCCGGACCAGAAGGAAAGTTATCTTATAGCCGAGATTATCTTGTAACCGATTATCTTATAACCGATTCTGACTGTATATGCAAATAAAAATAATTAAAAAACTACTTGCAAAAAAAATTTTTTTAAAAAGTTAAATAAAATTTCAAGAAATTTTTAAGTTCTTGCTTTAGTAACTTTAAGTTTCTTGTAAAAGTTAAGTTTCTTGAAAATTAACAAAAAAAGTCCTTGCTTTCGTTCAAGTCATCTAATTTTACTACTAAAAAAAGGCCAAAAGTAAAAAAAAAAGTCAAAATATTATTTTAAATTTCTGAAATTATTATTTTTTAATGATAGAAAGTTCTTGTTTCTCCCAATGATTATGATGCTTTTTTCGGGTATATGGAAGCGGAATAAAAAATTATTTTTTATATACGAAATAAAAAATGATTTGCTAGTATTAAAATGATTATATATTCATTTTGGTGCGACACCCGGACAGATTTCCCCAGGACTGAGCCCCCAAGACGTAGTACTCGTCAAAAAAAAAAAAAAAAAAAAAAAAAAAAGCAATTGGACCAAAAAACATTGTCTTTGCTTTCAAAAACCAATGCCGTATTTCATTCGGTAATTACGAAAAGCGTATAATTAATTAAAAACAATGATTGGAATTATTTTCCTCCTGCCACATTTTTTTTTTTTTTTGTTTTATTTATTTTTTTTCTGATGTTTTTTTTATTCCTCAAAAATAAAAATCAGGAGAGGAAAAAAAAAAAAAAAAAATTAAAAGGCTTTAATTATTTACCTAATAGAGATAAAGCTTAACAGCCCAAAATCTTAAGGGCATTATTCTTCAAGAGTTAATAAGTTGAAACCTGACCTACTTATGGCGAACCAGTTTTATTTTTAAAAATTTTTCTTTTGGCGCCGTATTGCTATTTCTGTTGGAATTGAATCATTTGCTGCTTCTTTATTATGGCTCAAAATTAATTTTCTAGAATTAATTTCCAAAATTTCCGGAAGTACTGTGCTTTAGTTATTCTATGAATTTTCGACCATGGATTAAGAATATAAAAAACGCAATGTTGTAAAAATGGCCGACTCCATTTTTAAATCTTGGATTAAAAACCCATAGAATAACTAAAGCACAGTACTTCCGGAAATTTTGAAAATAAATTCTAGAAAATTAATTTTGAGCCATAATGGAGAAGCGGCAATTGTTACATCAAATTTCGACCCGATAATTTTACAAAAAAAAAAAAAAAAAAAAAAAAAAAAAAACTATACGATATTTTGTATTACATGCTTGTAATGCGGGTTGTCCACACTCGAAATCGGTAGGCGCTCAATGTATGTTTTAACGCATAGGTCGAGTATCTGTGGCCACGGGAATTTAATTTTTTCTTCGAAATGATCCCATTAAAAATTTAGAAAAATATTTCCCGAATTTTCCAGGAATTTTTCAAAATTCGGACCGTAAAATGTTAAAGTATGACGTAAGTAGGTTGAGCGAGGGAGAGGCTGATTTTTGCTGGTTAGGGGTGGGAGTAAATCGATTTATAGGGGAATGATAGGGCTGAGATCTTACGTAATTAAGCGGCTGAAGCTCAAAATGACCCTATATTTTTCAAAAATTTCGATGCCTCTAATGGTCACATTTTTAATTCTTTCTCATTTTTCTCATTTTTATTATTTTTTAAAGTTTCTGAAAATCATTGGTATCTTTAGAAAAAGGAGAAAGTGGACTGGGGTGCTGATTGAAAAATTTTTAACCTCCTGACTGCTGTCCTGTTCCGGCTGGATAACAGCAAAGTTAGCCACTCAGCATTTACCCTCAACAAGTTTTAACCCACATCTACTTTGGTAAGGGTTTCCTGCCCGAGCTTTTATCGCGCCTCAACACAAAATTGCAGGGATTTCCCTTAAGTTTATTTACATCCTCTCCGGCGGTCACGGCTGCAATTCGAATAACACCAACCCCTGGGGGAGAGAAAAAACAGAAAAAAAGAAATTAATTAGCATTGTAAGAATATCGGCAATCAAGCTTTGCGAGGAAAAAAAAGGTTTAATGAAGTGTAAGGACCACAATCGGAAATAAATTACACTTGATTATGGAACTCAACATTTTTTTTAGATAATAATTTCCGACACGTATTCCAAATAAAAATTCTTTCCTCCTTAAATTTCCAAACGGGGAAATCTAAGAAAAAAGATTAAATAATTGGAAAACGTTGGACGGGGAACGTTTTCTTTTCCTCCGGGAAATGGTTCCGTGAATAAGAAAAGACATTTTCAATTGAAGATGTCGGGAAATCGTTTCAAATTAAAAACGGACCTTTTTTTTTTTTTTTCTTCTTCTCCTTCCATTGAGTAAAGTTCTTCGTTTTCAAGTGCACGTTTCGAGCTCGTCAGCGGCGTCCTCAATCATTTTTTTTTTCCTTTCCCGTTGGACCGAAAGGAAAAGCAATCCGGGACTGGGGCGGGGGTCTTCAATTGGAACAAATCATATAATGAAACCAGATTGCCCGCAACTTTATTTGTGAGACGTGCTAACTGATTCAAAGGGACAAAAGAGCATTTTGTTGAAGTAAACTTTACGAACTAGCGGCAATAAAACCCCGAGCTAAGTTTCTTATAAAAATATATATTTCTAATTTCTATAGGAAAAGCGGATTCAAGGATTTTTCATATTACAAATTTTTTCGGTCACTCCTCTACTTCGTCCCCGAAATCCTTTGCTAATTTTTTAAAATTTTATTTAAAATTCATGAATGTTTTCTTGAACGCTTTTTACCGGAAAAATCAACAAATACCCAAGGGAAAAAAATCTCAGGAAAGGAACGTGTTTTAACCGCATCACCATCAAAAAGATTACAATCAATGAGCAATTGTAACAAAAACCAGGAATAATTAAAATTAATGACCGGGGATGTTTAGTTAAAGATCGTTTAAATATGTGAAACTGTTTTTAAGATTGGTTTTCACGATTTTCCCTCTCTCTCTCATTTGACGACTACTGTGAAAGTTTTAAAAACGGAATCTTTTATAGCTTTTACGTGTCCTTTTAGTGATGCTGCGTCGAAAACAGACATATCGTATAAGAGGAGCTAATACAACATTTGAATTTTGTATATTTATTTAAGGAGAGGGAGGGGGAAGGTATTCCCGCGTTTACAAAAAAAAAACTAATTTTGTGAAAGGGTTATTCACGGATTTTGTTTATAACATTGTATTTTAAATGGGATTTCAACGATTTCCAGATGTGCCGTCTGCGCCCCTTTATTACAACAACAATCTTATAAATGCTCTAATTTCATTGAAAAATTCTACTGCGAAAGGGAAATTTCGGTTTGGGTTAGACAAATCAAACCTCTGAATAATTTATAAAAAATTTTAAATCTCAGGTAGAGTTTTTATGCCGGGAATTCCCCCATTGGGGATTTCGTTAACATTAAAATGAAACCCAAGCTAACGTGTCAACTGCCCACGTACACTCTGACGCCCAAACTTTGGGAAAATGCCTAATTTATTTTTTGAATTTTTTTCAGACTGGGGGAATATTTAAAACTTTAAATTCCATTCCAAGAGCCTCATGCTATATTGAAATTGCCAAATTATTATTATTTTTATATGTTTCATATATTTTTTGAAGCATTTTTTCAATACATTGGCGGATTTATGGGGGAGGGGATGGCCCATCGCCCCCTCTTCCAAAAAAAGATTTCTGGATCCGCCACAGTGTTTTATAATATTTTTCAAAAATTTCCGGCTTGAACTATACTTATCGTAAATGTCCTTGCAGATACTTCAAAAGAAGAATATTCCCAGGAAATTTAAAACTATATATATTTAAAGTCAAAGCAGTTTTTCAAAATATTAGAAATTAGGAAATTACAAAAAAATACAAAAACAAAAAATTGACGATGGAAAATATCAAGAACTGGATAGTGGATACTCAGAAGCTGAAAAATTTATAGAATGTAGAAAATTTGAAAATGGACAATTTTAAAATCTGGAACAGGGAAAACAAAGTTATTTTAAGCTGCTAGTCTAAAGTCTCAGGATATTTATCCGTAAGTATAAATCGGCCGGTAAAGATGGATCTAAGTCGATCGGTATTATGTTCCAGTATAATTTTTTGGCTGCCGTTTAATCACACCCCGGTAGAATGAAATTATTATGGGCCTAAAATGACGGTGAAAACTGACATAGGGGTTTTGATTGGGACCCTTTAAAGGTAAGAAAAAAGCTCGGACGAAAATCCTAGCTGCTTGTCTAAACCAGATATCTCCATATTTCGGCCTAAATTTTGTATATGACCAAAAACGACGGAAAACGGGTTTAAAAAGTTACTTATTGGGTACATTAGAGCTACTAGAGTGAAAAAGATCCAATAAGCATACCCTCTAAACCTAACTGTCGGGAAGGTATTGAAGCTTTTAAGAAAAAATCGAAAAAATCGCAATTTTTTAGCCTACCCTCTTTCGCGATCCCGAGAAAAATTTTTTTCATTCTTTACTTACTGTGATACGTTCTAGGAATAAATATCAACCCTTTGCCGAACAATTCCAACGGTCTCAGTTGCGGGAATCCACATAATGTCAAAATTTTTGAAAAAAAATCTGCATTTAAGGTTAAAAAAAATGGCGCCCTACCCCCTAGAGATGTCGGGAAAATTTTTTTTCATTCTATCCTTACTGTAGCACATCCTAGAAGCAAATGCCAACCCGTTTTCGAACCATTTAACCGGTCACAGATGCGGGATTTTACATAAAGTCAAAATTTTCGAAAGAGGCAGGGTTTGAAATCGATACCACCCCATTAGTGAAAGTGTTTGTATCAACAAAAATACTGTACAGTATGTTTTTCGAGGTCGTAGAACAAGAATATGACGGCGAGAATTGTGTACGAGCAACCCAGGGTCAGGAAAATGCAAATTTATGGCCTTAAGTGCCGATTTTTTTTCGAAAATTTTGACATTATGTAAAATCCCGCATCTGTGACCGGTAAAATGGTTCGAAAACGGGTTGGCATTTGCTCCTAGGATGTGCTACAGTAAGTATAGAATGAAAAAAAATTTTCCCGACATCTCTAGGGGGTAGGGCGCCATTTTTTTAACCTTAAATGCCGATTTTTTTTCAAAAATTTTGACATTATGTGGATTCCCCCAACTGAGACCGTTGGAATTGTTCGGCAAAGGGTTGGTATTTACTCCTAGAACGTATCACAGTAAGTACAGAATGAAAAAATTTTTTCTCGGGATCGCGAAAGAGGGTAGGCTAAAAAATTGCGATTTTTTCGATTTTTTCTTAAAAGCTTCAATACCTTCCCGACAGTTAGGTTTAGATGGTATGCTTATTGGATCTTTTTCACTCTAGTAGCTCTAATGTACCCAATAAGTAACTTTTTAAACCCGTTTTCCGTCGTTTTTGGTCATATACAAAATTTAGGCCGAAATATGGAGATATCTGGTTTAGACAAGCAGCTAGGATTTTCGTCCGAGCTTTTTTCTTACCTTTAAAGGGTCCCAATCAAAACCCCTATGTCAGTTTTCACCGTCATTTTAGGCCCATAATAATTTCATTCTACCGGGGTGTGTAATTAAAATGAAAAATTTAAGGAACTCAGGAACTAAAAAGTTCCCGATGTTGTCCCAATAAATAAGAATTTTTGAGACCGATCCTAATGCCGCTTCTCCATTATGGCTCAAAATTAATTTTCTAGAATTAATTTTCAAAATTTCCGAAAGTACTGTGCTTTAGTTATTCTATGGATTTCTAACCAGAGATTTAAAAATGGAGTCTGCCATTTTTACTACATTGCGTTTTTTTTACTCTTAATCTATGGTCGAAAATTCATAGAATAGCTGAAGCACAGTATTTCCGGAAATTTTGAATATTAATTCTAGAAAATTAATTTTGAGCCATAATGGAGAAGCGGCATAAGTCTGTTTCTTTAGCAAAGAATCAAGGCGCTTAATTTAAAAAAAAAAACAAGGCGCTTTAAGTCAAGGAAAACTCATGCTTCATTTTCCGGACGAAAACTTCAATACTACACGGTAAAAAATTTTATGTAAAAGTAACATAAAAAATATGTAGCCCTTTTTATTTAACATAAAAACGTGGCGTCAGAAGTTCGAAACGTTCGAAAAAATTGAAGATTTAACACATCTCATGTTAAATAAAAAGGGTTACATATTTTTTATGTAACTTTTACATAAAATTTTTTACCGTGTATTTTAAACAAGTTGCTACGTGCTTTTTTAAAATAATAAAACTACTCCTTACCTTATTAATTTTTAAGATGAAATTAAAATCCCATTTGAGGTTGAAACGACCACGGAGCGGAGGAAGACTGACAATCAGAAAGCAGTTTCACAAAAACCTGAGGATTTATCGGCTCTGCTTTCTCCTTTTAGGCTCTTCCGGATACATCTCTGAAAAATTAATGAATATATATGTATTTGCTAGGAGAGCAATTTTGCAGGAGAAAGCATGGGGAGCTATTGCCTCCACGCCTGATTTGATCCATAAGATAAATACTAAGAGTTTTTATAGATAAGCTTTTAAGGGATCTAAACACCGGTTCTTTCAGAAAAATTAAAATATTTAGCGTAAAAGGAAAAAAAAAATTTTTTTGTCCAAAATAACTGCCTAATTTGTTGAATGGACAACTAATCCATTTTGTTTTATTGGGGCAGGTCTGTGAAATTTATTCCAAATTAGCCTTGCATAATACTTGAATAATCTTCAAGTAGGTACAACCAGTGAATCAGATTCTGTCAAAAAAAAGTCTTTGTCTACTATTCAAAAAAAAAAAAAAAAAAAAAAAAAGCAGATTTGACATTTTTTTGATGAATTTAAGTGACAAGAGTCTCAAAATCGACATGCAAACCAAAACCGATAAAAATTATTTTTGTTCTGGTTTGCATATGGAAGGAACCCCCCCCCCCGGGGGGTAAAAAAAATATTATTTAAGAGGATTAGCGAAATCCTTCTGTTTTTTACAATCCGAAAGCTTTTATAATCTGAAAATATTTTATTTGTTTAATTTTTTGACACTTCCTTTTTTTCTTTTACTTACATGATTTTGTGTAAAGTCTGTATGCAAATATTCGTAAAGTACGTGGCTTCTTGACTCTCCATAATCGAGCTTTGTAAGATGTTGAGCACAGAAGTACACTGTCAGCATGACCGTGATGAAGTAGCATCTAAAAAAAATAAAACAATAAAAAAAACTAAGAAAAAATTTAAAAAAGAAAATATTTAAAAAGTGTTGACCCTTTTAAAGAGTTATCAATAAAAAAGATTAAATAAATAACGGGAAAGAAAAAATGTTTACAATGATCGATTTCGCCGATGAGGATCAATGAAATATCATCCTTAATGACGATAAAGAGACTTTTTGAAGGGTGAACGCAAAATCATCCCCTTCAATTTTGTGGTCGAGTGACTTGATTACTTTTCAAGAGCCATTAACTTATTAAGCATATGTCCTCGGGTGTAAATCTCCGAAGGGGGAAGGAAAAGATTCTTTTTTTTTTCTTTTCGCATTTTACATAACTTTGAGCTTGAAAAAACAGAAAGAGGACTGATTGGAGATAACACCCTCTGCCGACCCTGTCTTTAGTCTATCATTTAGAAATAAATTTTCCGAATGAGTTGGCATCACTCGAGGCACAAGTCATAACAATATGTGATAATGAGCGTGGCACGCTCACTTTCCGACCACTTTTCTTTCTCACGAATTTCGGATTTTTGAGCCGCGCCTATCGAAGCCAAACTCGAAAATCCTTTTTCCATCCTTAAAAGAAAAATGGATAAAAGACTGATTACTTCTTAAAAACGAAATAAAGCCATTTTTACTTGGAAATAATAAAGAAGTTGGTGCTTACTAATAGAAACCGAAGGTTTCTTTTTGGCTCCTCCCATTTTCAACACCAGTTTCCAGGGAAACCCGGATTAAAAAGCTCCGGCCACTCATGTTTCGCTTTCGTCCTCCCGTTTATTAATAAATCCATCTTTCCCCGCTGTCTTGAACGTGATCCTTATGTTTATCCCATTGGGGAATGATCCCGTTTTTTCAAACTTTTTTTTATCGTCAAGAGATAGGAAATGTGTCAAACACACGAAACTATCTAAAAACCTCTTTCAATTTTATTTTGTGTGTTTTAAGTTTCTTTCGCTTATCGGGGATTTAATCGGGAACATTTTAATTTTGCGGATAGGTGACTTTTTTTTCACGTGACTTTTTTTTTAAAGTGTAAGTTTCGGTTTAATTTGATTTTTAATTTTCGAGTTTTCTGATTTTGCATACGAGCCAGATTTTTTTTTTTTTTTTTTTTTTTCTTTTCGCATTTTACATAACTTTGAGCTTGAAAAAACAGAAAGAGGACTGATTGGAGATAACACCCTCTGCCGACCCTGTCTTTAGTCTATCATTTAGAAATAAATTTTCCGAATGAGTTGGCATCACTCGAGGCACAAGTCATAACAATATGTGATAATGAGCGTGGCACGCTCACTTTCCGACCACTTTTCTTTCTCACGAATTTCGGATTTTTGAGCCGCGCCTATCGAAGCCAAACTCGAAAATCCTTTTTCCATCCTTAAAAGAAAAATGGATAAAAGACTGATTACTTCTTAAAAACGAAATAAAGCCATTTTTACTTGGAAATAATAAAGAAGTTGGTGCTTACTAATAGAAACCGAAGGTTTCTTTTTGGCTCCTCCCATTTTCAACACCAGTTTCCAGGGAAACCCGGATTAAAAAGCTCCGGCCACTCATGTTTCGCTTTCGTCCTCCCGTTTATTAATAAATCCATCTATCCTTGCTGTTTTGAACGTGATCCTTATGTTTATCCCATTGGGGAATGATCCCGTTTTTTCAAACTTTTTTTTTATCGTCAAGAGATAGGAAATGTGTCAAACACACGAAACTATCTAAAAACCTCTTTCAATTTTATTTTGTGTGTTTTAAGTTTCTTTCGCTTATCGGGGATTTAATCGGGAACATTTTAATTTTGCGGATAGGTGACTTTTTTTTCACGTGACTTTTTTTTTAAAGTGTAAGTTTCGGTTTAATTTGATTTTTAATTTTCAATTTTCGAGTTTTCTGATTTTGCATACGAGCCAGATTTTTTTTTTTTTTTTTTTTTTTCTTTTTTGGTGAAATTAGGAGTGCACACGATTCTGCAGTAAACCATTTTACGGTAAAATTAAAAATATTTGATTCAACTTTTCTACGCCGGTAAAAATAAAAAAATTACTTTTTAAAATTTCATTTTTCATTTACAAAAATGGGGAGCCTTTCCGCGAAACCTCATAAGTTCTTGTATAAGCTAAGTAAGATTTTGAACACTACTTGGTCTCTGTTAACCCCATGATTAGTCAATTACCTGTACCATTTCAAAGGGAATTAAAGCCTGAAAATATCCACAAAAGTTTTACGAATTTGTTTTTCCAAGTTGTCCCTCCTTTTATTAACAATTTTGAAACTAAAAATAGGTCTTAGGTTCCTCTTCAAACCAATCTCAGTGCGATGGCTCAGCGTTTGTAAATAATTTTCCTTCAAAGTATTACGAGATTTTTGGTGCTGGTTGTCTAGAGAGTATCTCTATACTTCAAGCGAAGCTCAAGACTGAGCGAGAAAACATTTGTGAAAATTGCTGCGGGGATGGGGTAATAAAAACTGCGCTGACATTAAAAATCGGCCTGCAACAAACTGTTAATTATATAAATTTTTTTTCTCCTGGTTCTGCAATGCTTCGTTCATTATATTTTGAGAAAAAAAGGGTGAAAAAATTCATTTACAAGAACATAGGAACCACAGGCATCCTGTGCATTTTATACAATAGAAATAAAAATATTTAAAACTAAACGAAAAAAAAAATAATAATAATAAATAAAAGATATTAATGAGCTTGTAAATTCTGCGAATCCACTTGACTTTGACTCCACTCTCACTCCAGACTTTGACTCCACCTTGCACCTTTAAGACAGTTCTGAGAAGGGTTCATCAAAAAATAATAAGAAAGCGACTGTTTCGGCTACAATTTTTCGTCGTACGTAAATTCGTTTAATGAGTGTCATACTAAACTTCAGTCGATGAATGTTGCCACCCCGCCAAAAATTTGTCCCAAGCAGTGACCTTCGGCCCATAATAATTTGCTACAGGGGGATTAGTAGAAAAGCTGGGACAGTCATGTAAATAACATTAACCGCTTAAACACCCAATTTTATACAATCGGAAATCCCAAAATCCCTAATTTTTTTGACGATTTCTTAGAAAAATTGTTGCTCCTTCAAAAATGAAATTATACTATTCGGTGAAACTTTAAAATGAAAGCCAAAGATCATGTCTTCAATTATAAAACCATTCAGATTTAAATTGTTTCGTATCATATTTTTGCTGCTTCAGTCATTAAAACCTTTGCGGCTGTTCGTGATAAACTTTACCATTTTAAAAAATCGGCAGAAAAAAAAGAACAATTATTTCCAGAGGATTCGATGAGGCGCAAACATCAAATAAGAGAATATTTAAACCGCATTAATTAAATCATTTCTTTCAAAAATTCCATGCTCTAAAAAAAGGACGGACAGGTTCAAGATGAACCTCTATTCTCAGGACATCTGTTATTGATTATTTTGCACACTAGACAAGTGTCATTGTGATTGTAATTTTTATTGCTGCTTTTCTTCGGGCACGTACACTTTTTTCTTTCGGCATCTTGCTTTTGCAAGTCTAGATTCTTTGCACTTCTTTCATCTCGACATAATTTATTTACGGTACAATTCTTCTCTTTTTTTTTTTTTTTTGAATTTTTTTTTTTTTTGAATTTTTAAAGATTTTTCCGCACAAATTGTTTGCCATTTTCAAGTCCATGTTAACAGCCAGTCAATCGTTTTCAACAGTCAGTGACTTCCCCAACCTTTCAAGGGTGCGCATCTTTTTATAACTTTTTAATTTCTTCATTTCGTGTCCGCACCAGTCGCTGTTCATTAAGTTTCTCCGTTTTCAGGAATTTTATTTACAAAAGCCTAGCAATCGCTCGGAATTTTTTAAAAAATTTTTTCAACGGGATACACATTTGGTTTTGGTGCAAATATTTTTAAATTTTTTAATGCTGTGTAGATTTCGGTTTTACTTCATAAGATAAGGATACGCCAAAGGAGGCACTCCATGACTTAAGCAGGTTTTTCTTTGATTTAAAAATTTCGCCAAAAAACATATTTCGGGCAAAACTGAATTTTTTTTTTTTTTTTTTCGATCAGGCGATGCAATTTTTTT
Source organism: Liposcelis bostrychophila (assembly GCA_037577465.1). NCBI lineage: Eukaryota > Metazoa > Arthropoda > Insecta > Psocodea > Liposcelididae > Liposcelis > Liposcelis bostrychophila. The sequence goes on along the minus strand of CM075213.1, from coordinate 1,715,136 downwards.
TTTTCTTTTTTGAATCAGAAAACTCAAGAATTACCTACAAAAAAACTTTTTTTTCTTTTTAATTTCTGAATTTTTTTTCTGAATCTTTAATACAGAAAATAAACATTAAAAAAAGTGTGAATGGGAAATTAAACAAACAAAATTATGGAGCAAAAGGAGAAATCTCGCAGCACCAGCCCGATATCTTCAAGCATAACGCCCAAAGTTACTTCCTTTTCCATAGCAGACATTTTAAAAAACCGAGAAGAAAGAAGAGAACAAAAAGAAAGGATCCGAAGGGAACAGCAGGAAGAAGCGCTGGACATGAGACGAAAATCCATGAAATACCGAGGTAAGTTTTTAGGGGTGGTCCAGTACAAGAAATTCTTTTTCAAAGCTTATTTATTCATTGTACCCCTTACGCGGTGTAATATTATTACAAAATTAAATCAAGTAAACATCGTCAAAAAAAAAAAAAATATTAAAGGCAAAAAGAGATGGCATGCAACTTTATAAATGGAGATCTACCAGTTTTGTAATCAGGCCTAAATGGTAACGGGAGTGAAGACTTAAGGCTCTTTTTCCTCGGAAAAAGGATGCCGATAAGAGGACTGTTTTCGAGGAAGACATGTTTTCGTCTGCCGTAAGTTTACTATCGGTGTTCATCAAGCGACCTTTTTTCAAACTTTTTTTAAAAACAGTTAAAAATTCAAAAAAAGTTTGAAAAAAGGTCGCTTAATGAACACCAATAGTAAACTTACGGCAGACGAAAACATTTCTTCCTTGAAAACAGTCCTCTTATCGGCACTGTTTTCGGTCCTTTTTCCGAGGAAAAAGAGCCTTTACTAAAAGGATAGATAAGTTATTTCGGAAATTACCAAAAATTTAAAAAAGAAAGCATTGTTGCTCAGATGTGAAATTGATTAGAGTTTGCAATTCTTGGCCTTTTTTTTTAAATCCCGGGATAACCCATATGGAAGAACAGGCACCTAAAAAAAATTAACAGTTGCTAGCAGAAATTCAGGCGGTACCGATTTTCTTCTAGTGAACTACAACAAGGATAGGATATTTCTTCTGCCCTGCTTTTCCAGAAATAAAAAACAAATATGATCGATGAATATGACAAGACCAAAATCTGAGAAAAATATGTGCAATTAAAGGCTATTTATAAGATATATAAAAGTTAATTTTTCTTAGACTTTGGTCATGGCATAATTCATCGATCATATTTGTTTTTTTTTGTTTTTTTTCTGGAAAAGCAGTGCAGAAAAAATATCCTATCCTTGGTTTAGTTCACTAGAAGAAAATCTATACCGCAAGAATTTCGAGAATACGTTTTGAATTTTTAAAATTTTTGATTCCCGACGCACGCTTAATCCCATTAAGGATACCCAGAAATTTTTTCGAAGTTTGACCTTACCGGTCCCGACAAAACCGAATATTTTGCAACCTCTAAAATAATAAAATCGGTATCCAATAAATATTTTTTATGCATTTTAAACCAAAAGTTAAAAAATAACTATTTTTAGCTGTTACTCGTGGTTATTGAAAAGGTTAAATTATTCTGGTGAAGTAGTACGGCAGCAGGCCTATTTTTTTTTTTTTTTCTTTTTTGAATCAGAAAACTCAAGAATTACCTACAAAAAAACTTTTTTTTCTTTTTAATTTCTGAATTTTTTTTCTGAATCTTTAATACAGAAAATAAACATTAAAAAAAGTGTGAATGGGAAATTAAACAAACAAAATTATGGAGCAAAAGGAGAAATCTCGCAGCACCAGCCCGATATCTTCAAGCATAACGCCCAAAGTTACTTCCTTTTCCATAGCAGACATTTTAAAAAACCGAGAAGAAAGAAGAGAACAAAAAGAAAGGATCCGAAGGGAACAGCAGGAAGAAGCGCTGGACATGAGACGAAAATCCATGAAATACCGAGGTAAGTTTTTAGGGGTGGTCCAGTACAAGAAATTCTTTTTCAAAGCTTATTTATTCATTGTACCCCTTACGCGGTGTAATATTATTACAAAATTAAATCAAGTAAACATCGTCAAAAAAAAAAAAAATATTAAAGGCAAAAAGAGATGGCATGCAACTTTATAAATGGAGATCTACCAGTTTTGTAATCAGGCCTAAATGGTAACGGGAGTGAAGACTTAAGGCTCTTTTTCCTCGGAAAAAGGATGCCGATAAGAGGACTGTTTTCGAGGAAGACATGTTTTCGTCTGCCGTAAGTTTACTATCGGTGTTCATCAAGCGACCTTTTTTCAAACTTTTTTTAAAAACAGTTAAAAATTCAAAAAAAGTTTGAAAAAAGGTCGCTTAATGAACACCAATAGTAAACTTACGGCAGACGAAAACATTTCTTCCTTGAAAACAGTCCTCTTATCGGCACTGTTTTCGGTCCTTTTTCCGAGGAAAAAGAGCCTTTACTAAAAGGATAGATAAGTTATTTCGGAAATTACCAAAAATTTAAAAAAGAAAGCATTGTTGCTCAGATGTGAAATTGATTAGAGTTTGCAATTCTTGGCCTTTTTTTTTAAATCCCGGGATAACCCATATGGAAGAACAGGCACCTAAAAAAAATTAACAGTTGCTAGCAGAAATTCAGGCGGTACCGATTTTCTTCTAGTGAACTACAACAAGGATAGGATATTTCTTCTGCCCTGCTTTTCCAGAAATAAAAAACAAATATGATCGATGAATATGACAAGACCAAAATCTGAGAAAAATATGTGCAATTAAAGGCTATTTATAAGATATATAAAAGTTAATTTTTCTTAGACTTTGGTCATGGCATAATTCATCGATCATATTTGTTTTTTTCGTTTTTTTTCTGGAAAAGCAGTGCAGAAAAAATATCCTATCCTTGGTTTAGTTCACTAGAAGAAAATCGATACCGCAAGAATTTCGAGAATACGTTTTGAAATTTTAAAATTTTTGATTCCCGACGCACGCTTAATCCCATTAAGGATACCCAGAAATTTTTTGGAAGTTTGACCTTACCGGTCCCGACAAAACCGAATATTTTGCAACCTCTAAAATAATAAAATCGGTATCCAATAAATATTTTTTATGCATTTTAAACCAAAAGTTAAAAAATAACTATTTTTAGCTGTTACTCGTGGTTATTGAAAAGGTTAAATTATTCTGGTGAAGTAGTACGGCAGCAGGCCTATTTTTTTTTTTTGGAGAACATTAAAATGAGCTCAAATTCGAACCCACTCCCAAAGTAAATTCTTGGCTTAGTAAAAGGCTTTGGACTTGGTCATTTTATTTCGCTGAATTTAATTTTTGCCAAAATTTGTCAATTTCAGAGAGAGAAAAAAAAAAAAAAAAAAAAAAAAAAAAGGAACAAACATGAATTTGATAAGACGGTAGCAGCTTCTGGTAAATCCGCAGCATGTTTAAGAAACTTCGCCCGTAAGGGTTTTAAAAAAAAATTAGGGTTAGAAGATAAAAAGGGGGGGAAAAAAATGATGATAAACAATTGAAATCGAATGAAGCCTCTTGAACTTATCGTTTTTAACTTGAATGGAGAGGCAAACACATGTGTTGACCAACTAAGCAAACATCTTCATTTGCCCAGACCGAAGTCTGCTCCTGTCGGGCTCGCGACAGTCAGGGTCGATCTCATCCTTTTCCTAAAAACCCCCCAATAGGTTTATACCAAATTTTTGTTTTTGTTCCAAGTTTTACTGCCCAACTCTTCGCCCTTCACATTTTTCGAATAAAATGTTCGAGTCTCGGGAAAATTACTCGGGTAAAGCGAGGTTTCGATTTGGAAAATCCAGAATCCTTCCCTGATTAAAAAGAGGAAATCAGAGAAGAGCTTTACAAAAAACAGCTAATGATAGATTAGGAAGCATGCCATCAAGGAGTCTGAATTGTTTTGAAGTGTGTCAGTCATGTCCGCCATTTTTAAACTTAAATTGATTACAAAGAGCTTTTCGTAAAATACTTGAATTTCTCTCGATGATCTCATGCAATAATGACATATTTTACTTAGAAAATTTCCAAGGTTCAATATTTTTATTCCGAAAAACAGTTGCCATGGCAGAAGAGCAAATCTCAATTTTTTAAGTTGTTCTTTACTAAGAGGCAATCATTTCACAGATAAAATCGCTTGATTCGTTTCCTCATTTTTTGATACTACACACATTTTTACGAACGGTTTGGCATCTGGTATATGAGAAGGTTCAAGACGTGTCATAATAAAATAATTTACTTCTTTCTTTAAAAAAGATGATTTTTCTTTGATTCAAATTGTTAGATAAAAATCGCGGATGGCAATTTATCTTTTTTTCATCGTTATCCGTTTAAATTGTCTTTCAGTTAAAAAAACAACATCTAAAAATATTTGAAATTTTCTTAATTTTATTTAAATTTTAAAACAATAAAAAAACTCATTATTTAAGATCGTTTGCTACAACCGCGTTTAACGCATTTGGAAAACTGGAAAAATACTTTATTTTCTACCATTTTTTTCGAAATAATATTGAAAGTTCTGTAACCGAGATAACGTCCTATTTCCCGTAGTGTTTATATTGAAAAAAAAAAAATTCACAATCGCTGCCTCATTGATATAAAAATATGCTAATTTGTCATAATCATTAACCGAATAAAATTATCTCTTTTCCTTTTACTTTTTTTAATTTTTTGCCATTTAAAAAATTCCATAATGAGGACGTAGGCCTTGGGCAGATTAACCTCGTTTATCTAGTATTTAAAGCTTTTAGATCGAATATTAGCCATAACTGGATCTTCCCAGGCATTGTTGTTGCTTTTCCTTGAATAATAATTATTTGTTGTTCAGTGAACAGTGTGTGTCTACAATAAATTATTATTATTATTATTAATGTTAAAAAAAAAAAAAATACAATGAGACGTCAATGCATTTGGATGATATACGTACAATTTAACACTATAATAAAACATATGGTTTTTCAAAAGTTACGATAACAGGTACATTTCTTTGAAACTACATAAAAAGTGAGAATTGCAAAATAATGAACAGGGTTTTTTTTTTTTCATATACCCTTGTTATAAAATTATTATATTCTAAATCTTTATGCAAAGGTTCAGGAAAAACCTGTGAACCGCGGTAACATGAGTGATTTCTAAAGCAACTAGGAATCATTCTCAAAACTGTTTTTTAAAGATTAAAAAAAAAGGTTGAATCGGATATTTTTGGTCATCTTCCGACTTTGGTCCATCGTAGTTTTTTAATACATTATTCAAAATTTACAAAATATCGAATTGTCTGGTCTAGAATTAGCAACGTGAGTCCCAAGCATTAGAGAGGCGCGCATTTCATAGTCCCCACTCCCCCTGTCCAGTATTTTAAAGTGCTGTTTCATAAAGTGGCACTAAATCTTTTTTTCTCGTCCAAAATTGTTTTAAAACAAATTGAAAAGATAAAGGTGATCTTTTTCCTATGAAAAAGATCTCGTTCATTCATCAAATAAGCCGTAGTCCCCTCTTACACCTAAAAAAATGGGAAAGAGTCAAGAGTCATGAGTCATGTTGTGCTTCGGATTTTTGCTTTTACCTCCTTTCCTTTGATCATTCAAGATTTTAGTCCTGAACCCCTTTCCTTTGCAAAATCAATTATTAATTCAAGCACGAAACCAATAACAAAAAAAGCTTGGTTATCCCCTACCTCCTAACAAGATGATTATTTAAATCTTTCAAATTGAAATAATTAAAATTAAAATTTCCAAGATAAACGTTAGAAAAAAATGAAAAGAAATTTTCTTTCCAGTAAAGAAGATAGCCCCTTGTGATGTAAAACGTCTGAATTGCTTTAAATTGATCCTTGAAAGTTATTTACCAATACTTGTGACTTCCCTCGTGAAATAAGGGTCCAAACGAATCCTTCAATTAAGAGCCTATAGTGCTTTTTAACGGTTAAACTATTAAGATAAGTCTCAATCAATTTTTCAATGACGTCAATCCCATAAAAAGAGAATCAGAACATGCACACGACCTTTTAAGAAAGCGCCCATTCATAAATATTTTTTTTTGTTTTTTCAGATAACGGGAACTACCGGCGATCTCCGGGATTCGAAAACGAATCTCAACCGATTCAGCTTATGTACTTGGCAAATGCATCCGCTCAAAACTTGTTAACCTCCAGGAACCAAACGGACAATTTCATTTTTTCCAAATATCCTCATCAGCTTTTAGAAAAATTAGACTTGAAGGATAGAGGGAATCAGGAACAAGCCTACGCTCAAAATTATGTCATAAAACCGGATCAGGATCAAATTTTGTATCCCTCAAAATCTGGGGAAATTCCTCCGTCGTATTTAATCAACAAAACGTACCTCACGAAATCCGAAATGCACCGGCAAATGTTCGCAAACAAAACCGAATTAGTCCAAAACCAAAGGAAAAAAAGGAGTCGAGCCGCATTTTCCCATTCTCAGGTTTACGAGCTCGAAAGGAGATTCAATCAACAGAGATACCTGTCCGGGCCGGAAAGAACGGATTTAGCAAACGCGTTAAAGCTCACCGAAACTCAAGTTAAAATTTGGTTCCAAAATCGAAGGTATAAAACCAAAAGAAAACAAATGCAAATGGCCGAGGTGACGGCGAATCGGCATGCCTCGACCGCGGGCGGTAGAAAAGTGGCGGTCAAAGTTTTGGTCCACGAAAACCAAGGGATGAACGATCCGGAAAAATCAATCCCTTCTTTCGCGTACCCTCATATTCCGTTTCCCTATTATTATTACCCTTTGTTTTGCCAACCGAACTGTTTGACCGTGGATAACTGTGCGAAATCTCCTTCTCCTCCTGGTTCGGTGTCTCCTCCTCCTTCGGCGGATATCGATGTCGGAAGTGAAATCGAATTAGACTCACCTGTTGGTACACCTTAAAAAAAAAAAAAAAAATTTTAATGAAAACAATGAACGGTTTCGAAATTCGTTCGATTTGTTGGTCAAGTCACGGCAACGTTTTATAGTAAAACCTTTCGGTTTTTTGTTTCAAAGTGTTGTAAAATACTTAAGTTCTGATGACTCTGTATTTATAAAATATATACTGCACACAGAATTGTAATTGGTTTAAATTTCTTCATACGTCGTATTATTCCCTGTTGATGAAAAACAAATTTATTGTAAGCAATAAGAAACAGGGTTGATAAATGGGATCTTATGAGAAAACCAATTTTCCTTCGGTCGAAAAAAAAAAAAAAAAAAAAAAAAAAGTTTGCTTCAAAATATTTTTTAAAATATTACTAGATGAGTTGACCTAACTGGGTAGTCTCAGCTACATGCGCAGAAAAACCACGCTCAATGATGGAATTTTCGTCTGCCTTTAATTCATCGAAAAAGGCTCTCCTTTGACGGGGAGCTGCACCAAATTATGTTCTCGTAAAAAAAAGTTCATACTTTAGGACGAAATGGGCGGCTATTTTATTGTTGAAGAAGTTCGAAATCATTGAAACTATTTGACATTTTCAAGTTTCAAAACGGAAAGTGGAATTTTTTTTCTCAAATTGAAAAAGGACAGTTTCAATTGAAACATTTTGAGAAAGTTTGAAACTTTCATCGTTTATTCGTTCTTGACAGACTGAAGATTCAAATAAGGAACAATCTTCGTTTTTGACACTTATTATTTTCAAGATTGCATTGGCTTAATTCCCCCCCCCCGCATTTAGCGCTTTTCATCGCTGGCTGAAATCGGGCAGGTCAATAACCGTTTGGATATATTTTTTTTGTCCTTATTTGAATTTTTAGTCTCTCAAGAACGAATCAACAAAGAAAGTTTCAAATTTTCTCAAAATGTTTCAACTAAAACATTTTTTCATTGAGCTAATAATGAATGCTATTTAAAATCAAAAAATCTCCATTGGGGAAATGAAAGTATCTATGGGAATGTATTTTAGACAAAATATTGAGTTCTATTTCTGCAAAAATTAAAAAAAAAACATTGCATTTAAAAACACTGGAAAAGCGGACACTACACCAGCTGACAGAATGTATATGCCGAAACTAGTTGAATCTCGAATGAGGTAAGCGATACTTTTGTTCCAATTCTTGATATGCTTTTACATCAAAACCATTCCTATAAAATAATTTCAATTATAATAAACATTTTGGTTTTTCCAAAATGCTGAAAACAAGAAGAATCGTCTCCGTTGAATATGATTTTGAAATTTTTAAAATACGACTCTGAAACTTCTAAAGTTTGGAATTTTTCTGCCTGTTCTTGACTCTGACCAAGACTTTGAAAATGGCAAAAACAAAAAGATAAAGCAATAAAAATAAAATCGGATTTTTGCCAAATATAATGTTTTACACAGTAAAAAATATTATGTAAATATGTTTTAAGAGGTCCACATAAATTTTTTATGTTGTTTCTCCCATAAGGCAAACATAAAACAAAAACAACATAAAAATTATGTGGACCTGCTTATGTCGATTTATGTTGATTTTGACATAAAATTTTTTACTGTGTACGTTTATAAGTTCGCTGCGATACCCAATCATGTTCTTTAATATGTGAAAAAAGTATTTCATACATTTTTCGGTCCGATTTGACCTCCAATGGCCATTAACAAAAACTTTCGACCAAAAAAAAAAAAAAAAAAAAAACCTAGCGGCTTGTTTTTAAATAAAATATTAAAAGATCGTCTCTGCTCTTTTTTCAGTGACGCGTAACGTACTGTTGTTATATACGAATTCTTATAATTATGATTTGCATATCACAAATATTTCTAAAGCAGTTTTAATTTGAATAAAAATTTGATTTCTTTCTACAATATAAATTTTTCGACGTTCAAATTTTTCGTTCAAATGCAACGCATAAAAATTCTACAGCACGACCATTTTAAAGTTTCTGCAACTGAGTAATTCCATTTAAAAGCGACCAAAAAAAAAGAAATTTAAACCGGACCCCTTCCGATTTTTTTCATTTTTGGTTTCTTATTTGTACCTACCTAGAGGTGTTCAGACCAATTTTCAAAAAAATTTTACCCCCCCGGGTTTCGGAGTTACGGGCTTTGAAAAATTTCGATAATGAAGGGACCCAACCTCCTTTGATTCGATCTAACTCCGGAACGGCTTGAGGTACAGAGTCGTACTATGGCTCATTTGAAAGCTCTTAAAATAGGCTTTCATATGATATGTATCACGCTTGAGTGATAACGAATGACCTTTTGAGGTCATTGACCTAACCCATTGACCTTGAAAAGTTCGATTTGGACACTTTTGAAAATTCTGAAAAAATTCATGTACCTTCGCACCTTTTTGAGGTACCTCCACAAAAAATTTCAGAATGGCTTTGTAAAAGGTAAGGGAGTTATTAATTTTTTACTAAATTTAAAATTCGCTTTTATGGGCGATCTCTTATTAAACATAGTTTATATTACGGTTTTCTATCTTTTAATATTGAATGACGGTCGTGTAGATGTAGTAGCATTTGGATATAGAAGTTTCGTTTGGTATGTCACTTTAATTGGGGCACCAGGCGTGGTGGGGGGGGGGGGGGAGGAGCAACTTAAAAAAAATTAAAAATTAAAAAATTAATGAAATATATTAGACATGTGATGTTATTTAAAAGGCTTTGGTAAAACTGTAAAAGTTTCTGTAACTGAATTCAACACAAAATTATCTATGATTGTAGAGAAAAAAAAATTATTTCTCTATCTTTCCATATTTGTGATGAACTATTATGCTATGTAAGACTGATCACCGCCTGCTTAAGATGACGCAGGAGTGATTCATTTTTTTAACACCCTATATTTCGAAATATGCTAATATTATCCTTTTGGTGCTAGATATCAAAATTTCGCTTCCGAGCAGCAATTTTTATGAATCTTTCGCACCTTCATAAAAATTTCCATAGCTGACCATACGGTACTTTTTTGGGAAACCTTGATTCAGGATAAATTCCCGAGAGTTTACAGTAGATAACTTAACTGTCCATGTAAGCAAATATAGCGTATCAGCCATTCTGGAATTGACTGTTTGTTTACATAAGTTAAAAATAAAAGGGACAAGTCAATTCCGAAATGAAGATACGTTATTTTCGCTTACACGGGCAGTTAAGTTTTCCAAAAAAAGTACTGTACAGTCAGGTATGGAATTTTTTATAAAGGTGCAAAAGATCGATAAGAATTGTTGCACAGAAACGGAATTTTGATATCTGGCTCCAAAAAGTTATTATCAGCGTTTTTTGAAGTATAGGTGTGCAAAAAAAATGAGTAACTCCCGCGTCATCTTAAGAAACTTAACTGTAGAAACTAAAAGTTACAGAAACGTTTATAGTTTTACCAAAGTCTTTTAAATAACATCACTTGTCTAATATATTTCATTAATTTTTTAATTTTTAATTTTTTTAAGTTGCTCCTCCCCCCCCCCCCACCACGCCTGGTCCCCCAATTAAAGTGACATACCAAACGAAACTTCTATATCCAAATGCTACTACATCTACACGACCGTCATTCAATATTAAAAGATAGAAAACCGTAATATAAACTATGTTTAATAAGAGATCGCCCATAAAAGCGAATTTTAAATTTAGTAAAAAATTAATAACTCCCTTACCTTTTACAAAGCCATTCTGAAATTTTTTGTGGAGGTACCTCAAAAAGGTGCGAAGGTACATGAATTTTTTCAGAATTTTCAAAAGTGTCCGAATCGAACTTTTCAAGGTCAAAAAGGTTAGGTCAATGACCTCAAAAGGTCATTCGTTATCACTCAAGCGTGATACATATCATATGAAAGCCTATTTCAAGAGCTTTCAAATGAGCCATAGTACGACTCTGTACCTCAAGCCGTTCCGGAGTTAGATCGAATCAAAGAAGGTTGGGTCCCTTCATTATCGAAATTTTTCAAAGCCCGTAACTCCGAAACCCGGGGGGGTAAAATTTTTTTGAAAATTGGTCTGAACACCTCTAGGTAGGTACAAATAAGAAACCAAAAATGAAAAAAATCGGAGGGGGTCCGGTCCAGGGTCTGGTCGGTTTTAGATGGAATTACTCAACTGTACTATGATACATGAAATTAAGCTTACTTTTGAATATAGCAATTTTACAGATCTTACATCGAACATATATTAATTAAGAAAAGATTCCATAAGTTTAGTTCAATCGCATTAGTCTCTAAGAAGTTACTAAAATAGTCCAATAGTCCCTAAAGCCAAAACCCCTTAGTGGCTTTTCTTAATTAAAAAACAAAACGTTCCAAGTGCCACATTAAGTTAAGTACAGAAGTTAGAACCTTTTGATTCTAAGCAAAAAAAATAAAAGCAACTGACGTCAGAGCATGTCACAGGATCATAATCTTATAAATATCTGCATTTATTAATTAAAAGAAAAATAATTAATAATAATTTTTTTAAAAAAATTTTTTAGAGTATTTAATTACAACTACGATTGCTCAGAAGAAAGCCTCAAGCCCTAAGCTAATCATGTGTAATTCTGACTTAAAGAAAGGGGGGTCAGTCTGAGAATAACAAGCTATGGAAATGCGTAAGTTCATCTTCCCATGTCTGTCTACCTTTATATTGTTCATTCGTTTTCATTCAGTAATAACGGGCCAGTAGTTTCCGAATTTAAGTCAACTTGCAATTAACTTTGAACACTATGACTTTTACGATATTAATAGGTGCCGCAAAAGTTCTCTTCGTTACTTTTATAATCTTGCTATTGGTTTTATATTTTTATTTCCAAAAGCAGTATAAATATTGGGCAACAAAGAAAGTCTTGTATAGAAAACCGACTTTTCCTTTCGGAAATATGATGGAAGCAATTCGCAAACCCAATAACGAGGTATTCAAAAAACTGTACGACGAATCGAAACATCAGAAATTTCAAGGGATATGGTTGATGCATAAACCTGTGCTCATGGTAAACGATCCTGATTTAATACATCAAATTTTGATAAAGAGTTTTCCTAATTTCCAAAACCACGGAAGTTATTTCGACAAAAAAAATGATCCGTTTTCGGGTACGTAATAAAAATATTGTGATTAAAAAATTATTGACAAGCAATATAAAATTTAATTTTAGAGAACCTATTCAATGTGGAAGGAGCAAAATGGAAAAACTTAAGAGCAAAGTTGTCACCGATATTCACGTCAAGAAAATTAAAAGAGATGATTCCTTCGATAATGAAATGCAGTGAAAATTTACAAAACTTTTTAAAAGATCATACAAATAAAAATCGATTAATCGACGCTAGTGATCTCACGTTTAGATTTACAACAGACGTTGTGCTTTCTGTTGTGTTTGGGATCGAGATGAATTTTTTAAAAACATCCCGTTCGCTTGTTCACGAACAAAAGATGAAGGTGTTTAAACCTGGTTGGGTCAATATGATGAAATGGTTTTTCGCGGCATTTATGCCTGAAATAGGGAAAAAGCTGAAGGTAGGTTTCGAAAACTTGGCAAATGACAGTGCGAAACACTTTCACAATTTTGCATTTTGCTTTTTAGTATTCGGTCATGCCAAGGGAATCGATAGATTATTTTATACAAATGATTCAAGATATTGTGAGATACAGGAAAAAAAATAGCTACGAAAGAAATGATATAATGCAATTTTTAATACAACTTTTAGAAAAAGTAAATAACAATGATGTTACCTCTTCGAAAATTGGAAATGATGAAAATGTTCAAGGTAAAAATTTAAATTAAAAAAAGTTTCCTTAACGAAAAAGATCTACGTATGATTAATTCCACATGTGCAGATATTTTCCAACCTTAATTTTTATATGAAATTTGATTTACGGGAGGCAACATTTTAATTGCTATTAATTTTTTAAGAAGAGAGATTTACATTTCAAGATTTAGCAACCCAAGGAGTATCATTTCTCCTAGGCGGGTTCGAGACAACTACAACAACAATTCAATTTGCTTTATACGAATTGGCAAAAAACCAGGAAATTCAAAAAAAATTAAAAAGAGAGATAAACAAAGTTTTAGCCAGACATGCTGGACAAATAACGTACGATGCAATTTCCGAAATGGAATATTTAACGCGCATTATAGATGGTAAAAACCATTTGAATTCTTCTAAAACACCATAAATTTCATCAATATTTAATATTTTTTTCCGTAACCTTTTTTGTTAGAAACATTAAGAATGTATCCAGTGATACCTACCCTTCCAAGAAAATGCAACACCGAATTTAAAGATTCGATCTCAAATCTCAAAATTGAAAAAGGGGAATATGTCATAATTCCCATCTCTGGAATTCACTGGGACGACAGGTATTATCCAGAACCGGAAAAATTCGATCCTGAAAGATTTAATAAAGAAAATAAAGTTTCTAGACCTCACTGCTCGTATATTCCTTTCGGAGATGGCCCTAGGGTTTGCATAGGTAAAAGATCTTTTTTTTTTAAATTTCGACTGCACTTTTGTTTACAACTTTTATTTTTTCAGGTCAAAGATTCGCTCTTTTGCAGATTAAAATCGGGCTGGTCACTATTTTGTCTGAATTCGATTTTACCTTATCGGAAGACTTTACACCAAACCCATTGAAAATTGAACCAAAATCAATAATAACCACTCCCAAGGATAAAATCATATTGGAAATATGGCCTTCAAATACAGATTACGTTTAAATAGCCCTACGATTCGCATTGATGTAAATGAAAACTGGATTGCGCACTATTCTTTCTCATTTTTAACTGATATAACCAAAACTTAATTAAGAATAAATCCCAAAACGCTTGTAATGGACGTCAAAGAAAAAGTTTATTTAAAAGTGTTCTGTATTTTGATTTTGATTCCGCAAAAACTGAATTGTGTTTGAAAATCGCTTATACTTTCAGAGAAAAGACACGGCAGGTTAGGAAAAGAAAAAAAATAGTTGTACAACAATCATAATTGATTTTTGGGTGGATTTTGATATGTTTTTTTTAAGTAGAACCAGCGTGAATCGCATTCGTCTAACGTCAATCGAACTGTATTTTTTGCATTATGGGGTCAATAAAAATATTACAGGAAACGGGCTATTTATTTCGGGGGCTTGCCCCCTCAGCTCGGCCACATCCTTATCAAAATTTTAAGAGAAAATTAATTGAAAAATAAACTCTATTATTTTTTTATATCACAACAAAGCTTTTTTTTTTTTTTTTTTTTTTTTTAAATAAAAACGGAAAATTTGTAAACTTGGCTGCTTTTTTTTACAGAATGTTTTTTGGAGAAATATTTAATTACTAGGAACTACTTTTCACGCATTAAACAATGATTCGTAGTTTAAACTGAGGCCTCAATTTGCACTTAAAACATTTAATCTCTTTTTTTTTATAATTTGGCTTACTTACGGGAAAATTTAAACATTTTTGAAATGTTCCGAGAATGATGGAAGTAGGACTTGAAGTTCATTAAAACTTACCTGAAAACAGAAAAAAAACGAATAGAAAAACAACTAAATACAAAGATTAAATGAACGGAAAATCATTACGAAAGAAAATGTGACGACCGAATTTCCTTCCTTGTGACTTTCGTTCTTCCTGAGTTCCACACAAAAAGATTCATGATTAAATAACAGGCCTGTAACCAGCTCGGAAGGTTAGTCAAAAGGGGCGTAAAAATTTCTAAGGTGGGCTCCAAATGGCCCATTTTAACGCCAAAGATAGGAAAGTAGGATTACTCAAAAGGGTTGCTGAGTTGCAAAAGGGTTGAAGAAATAAAATGAAAGAACTAAAAATTAACAAAGTACTACTATTTTTGACTATTCATAATTCATAGTATAAAAATCTTACATATTCCCGTCCAGCCTGGAAATCGACTATAATGAAAAAGTACAAAAAAGTATAAGCAAAGTAACTCTACCCCATAATCCTGTTAAGGAACTACCTTCGTATAACACCCCTTTAGCTATACTTTATTAATATCATCCCTTGGCTACTTTTTAATTGATGTTTATCGCTGTAATTAAGGGAATATATTACATATGCGGACATATTTTAACAAAAACGAATTATTTCGCCAAAGTTTGTTTATGGGGGTTATCGGGGTTGCTGATTTTGATTCCGAAGTCATATTTTGAAAATTCAATATGGCGGACGCAAAATGGAAGCTCATATCATTTTTATGGCTCCGCACGTATAAAAAATTAAAAGCCAAGATTATGTGAGTTCCCATATTGCGTCCGCAATAATATATATTGCATTTCAAAATGTATATATATATCGAATATTCAAAATGTCTTCGGAATCAAAATTAGCAACCCCGGTAACCCCCATAAACAAACTTTGGCGAAATAATTCGTTTTTGTTAAAATATGTCCGCCATATTGGATCGGTCATCTTGAATTTTTGAAATCTGATTTCGGAATCGAAACCAGCGACCCAAATAACCCCCCCTAAACAAACTTTGGCCAAAATAATTCGATTTTGCAAAAATATGTCCGCCATATTGGATTTGCCATCTTGAATTTTTGAAATCTGACTTCAGAATCGAAATCAGCGACCTTTAAAACCCCCGTACCGCAAATTTCGTGACGATCCAACAATTTTTAAAAATTCACCCCCCTTCGACATTGCCCCCCACTTTTTCAGAGAGGAACGATCGGAAAAAATTTTATGACCGTGGGATATTGTTTTGGGTCATAAGCTTTATCATTTCCACCCATGGTTTAATTTTTCCGCTTTCTCTGCGAAGCGGAGCGAAAATTCTCCGGAAGGTCCATTTTTTTTCGTATATTAAATCATTTTTTTTTCCAAGGGGAGGACCTGGGGGGGCGGTTGGGGGGTGGTGTAAAAAAGTGTTCGTGTAGGTACTTTAAGTGACACCATTACTTTGGGCTTCAGTCAAAAGAGTCAGAAACGACGAGCAATCAAAAGAAATGTACCTATTAATTTGGAACGGAGGGAGATGAACAACTTGACAACATTTATTTTATTTAGGAGTATTTTAATTTTATTTTATATTAATGCCACAACGGGACAAGCCCTTAGACGTGGCTTAAATAGTCTGTACAATCAGAATAGAAAACAAGAAATAACAAAGAGAGAAAAAAAAAAAAAATTTAATTAACAAAATAGAGTAAAATAAAAATTAAAGTAAAAATTAAAGAACATACATGAACAACTTCAAATGAATGGGCAAATTAACCCCTGAGAGCATAAAATGGTAATCGACACCTTTTAATTTCACCTACTAAATATTATAAAACGCCTGTCAATACATCCAATCACCCAGAAGTGTCTAACACAGTCATTGTAAAAGTGCAAGTAAAACAAAATTTTTTTCTTAAAAAAAAAAAAAGTGCAAATTCATTTCAAAAAAAAAAAAAAAGGTGTGAAAATTTTTTTTTCTCCAGTGCAAGTGACAAAAAGAAAATTTATAATTTTAGTACATGTCTTCACTTAGCAACCGCGACCGCTTTCTCGCCAAGATGAGTATCATGACGCACGAAGCCGCCTTCTATCTGTTTATCGACCCCTGGTGGGTGGGTGAAAATATCCCGCCATACTCACTCAAATGGAGCCACCTACATTGTCTCTTGTGGGACACCTCAATTTACAGGAAATCCTGGATAGAAGCAACATTATCCGATCCTCCAGGACGTATTAAGGCCGGAACGTGCAAATGCAATCATTGTTGCCATCGCCTGGCGTCTCCACGATTCGTCAAAAGATTACCAGTAGGGATCCCCGTCCGTGAAGACGACGTCCATTGCGACGGCCATCACTCAGCATCATCCTCATCTAATTCATCACCTGAACGACGCTCCGGTTCTCCTCCGCCAGCCTACACTCTCAGCGATGTCGACTAAACTTAAGTAGAACTTTCAAGATATATTTTTCAATTCTTTTAATTTTTTTTTATATATATATTCCTTAATCAATTCATTTTTATATATATATATCTTTTTATCTCTTATATTTTAATCAACTCAAATTTTTTTTTATATATATTAATCAACAAATTTTTTTAAAAATTTTTATCTTAATCCAAATCAATTTTTAAAAAAAAAAATCAAAAATTTTATATCTTTACTTTTAATCTTGTTTTGTTTTTATTTTTATTTTTATTTTTATTTTTTTTTTTTTTTTATCTTGATCTGTCTGGAAAAAATTTCTGTTGATCAATATATAATATCTTAATAATCTTAATTAAAATTTTATTTTCTAAAAATTTATATCTTAATCAAAATTTTATATCCAAATCATTTTTATTCTTTATACTAAAGTTTTTTTAAAAAAAAAAAAAAAAAAAAAAAAAGCTTTCCTAAAGGGGGGAAGTGTTATGATAATAACATCCCTTAACGACTTTGTCGACCTTCAATTGTTATTATTCTTAATATTCCCTTAAGCTCAATGTAATTAGGTTCATACGGTTCCCTATAAAAACCGTCCCGATTTCTTAATATAATCAGTCTTTTGTAAACTATCAAACGGTTTATACTTTAATACAAAAATCCGTCACAACAAATTGTGATCCAATTTTATTATTGGTGAAAATCTTAAGCTCCAAACTTTCCTCATGTAAATACACCAAGGCTACAAAAAAAAAAAAAAA
This sequence comes from Liposcelis bostrychophila, assembly GCA_037577465.1. Classification (NCBI taxonomy): domain Eukaryota; kingdom Metazoa; phylum Arthropoda; class Insecta; order Psocodea; family Liposcelididae; genus Liposcelis; species Liposcelis bostrychophila. The sequence continues at coordinate 1,697,673 of CM075213.1, read as the reverse complement.
AAAGGGGGGGAGAGTTAAATTTTTTTTTCCGTCCAAATGCAACTTCTTCTTATACATTTCTCTTAGCAAAATTTTTTTAATCAAATTTTAAAGTAAAATAATTAAAAAAAAAAAAAAAAAAAAAATTGTATGAAAATCAAGTTTTAAACAAAAACTTTTAATTCTTTTTTTTTTCTCTTCACAAGGGGACATAAATCATTCAATTTTTTCTTTAGAAATTTTTTTTTATGATGTTGATTTTAATTTCTACTTTTTATTATCAAATATTTTTTCAAGCTTACATTTTCAAATATTTTAGTTTTCAAGTACAAACACCCCTACTAGTGGCCAAACAAAGAAGTTTTTTTTGAATTGATTATTATCTATTAAATAATTATAGAAAAATTAAGATTCAAATAAAACAAAAAAATTTTTTTTTACTTTGTTCCTTTTAAATTAGTCAACTTTGTTCCTGCAACTTTAAACAAGAAGAATGAGTTCAAATTTTTATCTCTATAAGATTATTTTTACAAGAAGGTTGTATCCAAATCAGATTTTAAAAATTTTAATAAAACAAAAGTTTTACGCAGATTATTTTTTAAGTCAAACTCTGTTCCTAAAAATTGTGTTAACTCACACAAAACATACTTTGTTCCTACTACTATACATACGCTACTGTTTTTTTCAAATAATTTAACTTTGTTTCACACATTGTTCCTACAAACTCTTATTTTTTAACATTGTTCCTAAAACAGTTACCTTTTCAAACATTGTTCCTAAATTTTTAACTTTTGAAAATTTTACCTTTTAAAATTTTATTACTTTGTTCCAAAATAACTCTCTGCCAACGTTCCATAGCATTCTCAAATGTTCCGCTACTCTCATTAAACGGAATTTCGGTAGAAATTTTTTTAAAGAGGGGAAGTATGTTATGGAACTACCTTCGTATAGCACCCCTTTAGCTATACTTTATTAATAGCATCCCTTGGCTATTTTTTAATTGATGTTTATCGCTGTAATTAAGGGAAACGCCCTTGATTCCATCGGTATATAAACATCCCGATTCCATTAATATACTCAGTCTTAGCTTTAGATTCGTTTGGTTATTTCCTATTTTCCTACCCATCCTTAACAGTCCAAAAAGGTTTCCGTGACCGACACAACTGTTAGATAGAATACCAAGCTGAATTTTACAGGTATGGATCCTCGGAAGTGAGTACTTCTTATTTAATTTCAATTTTCGACGGAAAAAGAACCATGTTCGACGGATTCGTTGATAACGCGATTTTCGCCATTGATTAGCCCGTGAATAGCTCCAGCGATCTAACGTGGCTTAATAAAAGTGTCGCCATTTGAATAATGTTTTTTTTTGGGGGGAGGGGGGGAAGAGTTATTTTTAAAACCAGTTGCTACAATTTTTCGTAAAAACTGTAAAGATTAGAGAAAAAATAGTTCTTATGATTTCCGCTTACTTATTCTAGCAATTATTATAGCCCAAGAGGAGCAAACAAATATAAGGTAAGGCTCATGTTTGTCTTCCGCTACCTCTAGTTCCATTACTGTCTGCCTGATGTTGGCGTGACCACTAATAACGTTCCGTATCTCATGCGTAAAATGAATTTTAAACCAAAGAAAATTCGCTATAGTCTTGGAACGAATTCAACCAAGGAATAAAAAAACGCGAAATCGTTAATAATTGTTTAGCCCCGTAGGCGGTTTATTTTCCGTTTTAAAAGCAAAATCAATTCATCACTTACTTTAGAATATTGGCGCATAAAGAAGAAATGACGATTCAGTCATGCCAAGTAAAAGGAAGTCTCAGAGAATCAATACCCCAAATTCGAATACAAAAAAAAAAAAAAAAAAAAAAAAAAAACGAACAACAAAAAAAATGAGTGCTGATAAATGAGTTTATATTCCACAAATATGAGTTAATAGATGAGTCGGTGTTTAACACTTTTATAAACAATTCAAGCTCAAGTATTGTATTTCAATGTTAACAGCATTGTGAAGCCGATGAAGGAAGCGAAGAGTTATTTTTATTTTTTAAACGATCATACTTTCTTTCAAAATTCCAGCCCATAAATTATTTCAAAAGTCAACGGAAAAAAAGGCGATTTACGAGTTTTTGGCGGCAGGAAAATCGCCTTTATTTCGGAAGACAACAGAACAAAATATATCATAACTGGCGGATCCAGAAGGAGGTGGAAGGGGAGGACGATGAGGGGCTCCCTGCTATAAAATGTATGGTCTGCTTAGGGTAAAGAAGTCACCAAACACTCATGTAATTGTTATAAATAACCTAAATAATAATAATCATCATCATCTCTATAGCTATTATTATTCATCATCGTGATAGCATCCCTTTAGCTATCACATTAATTGATAATTCGGTTACCTATATAAACTCGACCTAATTCCAAATAAAATCAGTCTTTAGTAAACTTCAAAACGTTTTCATTTTCATTTCAAAATCCGTCACAACAGCATCAAAAAGTCCTCTATTTGAATGGAGTTGGTTTCGATGGAATGGATCTTCTTTTTTGAATAGTTGACGTAGATATGTTTACGATTTGCTCATATCCAGTGAGATATTGTAGAGTGTAGCGCTTCGTGTTTATCTCTATAATTTTGTATTCAGGTTCCTGTAAGATTTTATTATTCATTAAAGGTGGGGATTGTGTTATAAATAATAATAACTTAATGACATCCCTATAACTGTTTGTCGACTTTCGTTATTATTATTCCATAGCACCACTTTAGCTAAATTATACTAATTACCAATTAGGTTACCTATATAAACTGAATCTAATTCCCAATAAAATCAGTCTTTTATAAATCGTAAATCGTATTACTTCTTTATCTAAAATCCGTCACAACAAATTGGTGTCAGAAATCGGGATTACTAAAGTTTGAAAAATCAAAAAACATTTGAACTATAGAGAGTCAATGGCTTTTTGAAATTTTTTTCTCTCGGTATTCCACCTCGCACTCGCGCTCCGTATACTTAAAAAAAACGTGAATAAATAAACAAAAAAAAGAAAAGTTTTCATCCAGCAGAGAATGCTCCTTCAAGTTCTACTGTAAGTGTTAGATGCTATTAGTGAAACAAGTGAAAACACAGATAACACAAGAAAAAGTCAGCATCAAAACTCTAGCCGACATCGTGCCTACGTTTGACGGCAAACGCGAAAACCTTTACCGCTTCATAGAAAATGCAAGTCTAGCGTTAGGAATGGCTACGGAAAGCCAACATCGAAAACTCCTTACTATCATCTTGTGCAAAATCAGCGGTCCGCCACAAAAAACCTTAAAACACCGAACAATTTTATCTTGGGAAGAACTTCGGCAATTTCTAATGGACATCTACAGTGATAAACGCGCCGCAGCCTCTTACCAAATCCAACTTGTGCAATCGCAACAAAGAAATTCAGAAACAGCCGTTCAGTTTGGTCGACGTATCGAAACCACTCTAGGAGATCTGCTTCTAACAGTACCTGACTCTTCCGAAGAAGTAATGGACGTGCTAGCCACACACACCCGACAGCAAGCTTTAGACGCCTTAGTGACTGGTCTGCAACCAAGACTCAGCACACTCATAAAATCCTTAAAAACCGGCCTCGCTGGAAGACGCAATTGGGCTTGCCACTTCAGAAGAAAGGCTCATCAATCAGCAAAAAGATATACGTCCGCAAGTAACTCAGCAATCTTCAAGAAAATGCTTTAAATGCCAAAAGACAGGGCATGTAGCAGCTAACTGCAGAAGTGCCACATGTAAATCAGCAGTCATTAGAACCGTCGATAGTGAAGCCGAAATTACCCATTGTCGGTATTTCAAAAAGAAAAACCATACCATTGAAGATTTACCGCCATATTCACTTAAATGGAATCACCTGCAATGCCTATTGCGGGACACCTCCATCTATCGGAAGTCCTGGGTAGAGGACACCCTGTCCGATCCCCCAGGACGCATGAAGGCAGGCTCTTGCAAGTGCCATCACTGCTGCCACCGCCTGACGTCACCACGGTTCGTCAAAGGACTGCCGGTCGGGATCCCCGTCCGTAAAGATGACGTCCAGTGCAACGACCAAAACGGCAACTCAGATTCAGCAGCATCCACACCTAGTTCGTCACCCGGACGACAATCCGAATTTCCACCTCCAGAAAAAGTGGTACGGACCACCAGAGCATCAGCTTACACTCTCGGCGATGTCGATTAACACAACATAAGTAAAACTTTCAATTAATGTCATTTCAAGATCTACTTCATATTAAATTTTTATATTTTTATATTCTAACGTTAAGCGCGAACAAAAGAGAAATTTTCTTTTATATCTTAATCGCCTTATGTTTTAATCAAAATTTAACCTATGCAATTTTCCAAAATCAAATATTTTCAATTTTTATACTTTTAGCTTCTGAAGTTTTTTATACAAAAACTTTTCTAAAGGAGAGAAGTGTTATGTGTTATATGTTATAATAATAACTTAATATATCATCCCTTAATGACATCCGTATTTTTCGACCTTGGTCATTATTATTATTATTATTATTATAGCATCTCTCCCAGCTAAATAAGTTACCTATAAAAACGAGACGTATTTTCAATATAAGTCAGTCTTTTGTAAATCATCAAACGGTTTACTACTTTATTCCAAAATCCGTCACAACAAATTGGTGTCAGAATTTGGGATTACTGAAATTCGAAAAAATCAAAAAACATCCGGACTAGAAAGAGTCAATGGTTTTTAAGATTTTTTCTCAATACCCAACCTAGCGCTCGAGATCCAAAAAGTTAAAAACACGAAAAAAAAAAAAAAAAAAAAAAAAAAAAGTTAAAAGTGCTCGCCACAAGCAGAGAATGCTCCTTCAAATATTCTTGTAAGTACTAAATGTTATTAGTGACTAAAGTGAAAAAGCAAAAAAGAAAAAAAAATTTTTTTTAAAGTGCGAATTAATTTCAAGTAAAATTTAAAAAAAAAAAAAAAAAAAGTGCGAATTAATCTCAAGTGAATTTTTTTTCCTTTTTTCAAAAATAATTTTTGATAATATTTATCACGAAAAAGTGCTAAGTTTATGTCTTCCCTTAGTAAACGAGACCTATTTTTAGCAAAATTGAGCTTAATCACCCATGAAGCTGCATTTTATCTTTCCATCGATTCTTGGTGGGTAGGTGAAAACCCTTCACCATATTCCCAGAAATGGAACCACCTACAGTCCTTACTATGGGACACTTCCATTCATAGGAAGTCCTGGGTGGAAACAACTCCGTCTGACCCCCCGGCCGCATCAAAGCATAAGGAAGCTGCAAATGTCATCAGTGCTGCCACCGCCTGACATCACCGCGATTCGTCAGAGGCCTGCCGGTCGGAATCCCCGTCCGTCCGGATGACGTCGGATGCAATGGTCAGAACTCCGACTCCGACTCGACGACATCGACACCTAATTCATCCCAAGAAGACGATCAGCAACTCCACCACCAGAGAAGGTGGCAAGGACCGCTAGAGCGTCTTACACCCTCGACGACAGAAATCCAGCGTCCACTCTCAACGATGTTGAATAAACAAACCACAAGTAAAAAAAAGTTTTAGTTTTCCAACATATGTGACATTTTCTAGATCATTTAAGGATATATGTCATGTTGATTTATATATATCCTCGTACTTAAATTTTCTTTTAAATTATTTTATAATATATTAATCAATAATTTTTTTTAAATTTAATCAATTTATTTTTTACTTAAAATTTAATATTTTTATCCTAATCAAATTTTATCTTAATCAAAATTTAATCAATTATTTTAAATTTATGTCTTAATCAAATTTGTCCGAATCATTTTTATCTTTATACTGAAGTCTTTTTTTTGAGAAAAAAAAAAGGTTTTCCTAAAGGGGGGAAGTGTTAATAACTTAATATGTCATGCCTTAATGACATCCGTATTTTTCGACCTTGGTCATTATTATTATTATAGCATCTCTCCCAGCTAAATAGGTTACCTATAAAAACGAGACCTATTTTCAATATAAGTCAGTCTTTTGTAAATCATTAAACAGTTTACTTCTTATTCCAAAATCCGTCACAACAGTTGAATGCTTGAAAGGAAATGCAGTAAGGATTACGCAGCAGCAACGATGCGTGTTTCAAAATCGAAGCAGACAGGTTAAAGTTGAAGACATATGCTGCACTAACCACCGACCACACATACTTTGTTTATAATAACGTTAATTACCGACTATACCAATCGAACATATTCAACCAAAATATTAACCATTTTACATACGAATCCATAGGGTGCCTCGAAAAAAAAAGATTCGATCGAGTAATTAAAACCATTAATTTTCGCCGAATTTGTTTATTTGTTTATGCATAAAAGATATCGGGTTGCGTTGTGCCGTGGCGCCAAACTTAAGTGTCTACAAGCTAACCCTTAATGGCTCTCTTGCCGAGATCGAAATTTCCCTTTTTTTGCATCTTTGTTAACAAATATTAGGTAACATAATAATACGGGAATTTAAAGAGCAGACAGGGGGATTTTTTAACATGTTGAGCATCGTCTAACACTTCTAATACCATTTTATTTGTTGATTATCCTAACAGCTCTTCAAAGTGATGATATATTTGCAACCGTAAAATAAACCATTCCGTCGTTCGTCTTGTTTACACTTCTTCCGGTCTCGTAATTAATTCATACCTTTTTTTTTTTTTTTTTTTTTTTTTTTTCCTTGCCTCGAAATATTATAAATCACAGACACCGATTTTTTTTTTTTTTTTACGTCTCAAAAAGTGATTATGAGTAGTGTGACATTCAGTGGGAGAAGGTGCCTTGTACGATTCTCTATCGCCGCTAATAATCACTCAGCAGAAATTAAAGTTGAAATTTAAAACCCGACATGTCCCATTTTAACCGATCCGACTTAATGTACAAGTTTACCACTAACCCTACCGCATAATTATTTGAAATGCGAAAACATGCGAGGGAGAGTGCGGTTAACAAATTAACGAGTCACCGGAAATAAGCATGTTATATTTTATGAAAAATAAATTCGAAACGGTGATTTCTTTTAAAAAATGAATTGAGAGTTAACCGATTTCGATTTTTAAGTGAATAAAAGTTTCCCGATTTCATTTACGTAATAACCGCTTTTGTCCCCTGTTGGGAGTTTTAAATTGAAATTAGCGCAAGCTTTTATGATAAATTAGTTAATATTATACATTTAATAGCTTTTAAATCTTATATTCTTCTATTTTTCAATAGGCGCGTTCAAAAGCGAACATTCATATTATCTTTTTTTTTAGTTCTTAAATCGATAATAGAATTTTTTTTTTTTAATTTTCTTGGGCAACATTGCAAATAAAGTCTATTCTTTAAGCACTTCCTTGGCTACACAAAACCGGACGGCAAACCAGCCGGTTTAAAAACAAACTTTTTTTCAATTAATTTTTTAAAAGCTAACATTGCACACATGAGACGAAACCTATAGCAAACGGTTAAGAAATCAGTGTACTATCATCTAAAAATGGATGGAAAATCAAAACGGATCAAACTAACGCTATCCCAGGCGGCAGAGCAATACTACATTGAATTCATCACACCTTGGTGGACTTTGGATGGAATTCCACCATTCACGAGACCATGGACAGCACTACAAGCAGCATTATGGGACTATTCCAATCAATTCAAAGTATGGCAATGGAGGTTTTACAAAAAAGCAAAGAAGTTAGTTCAATAAAAAAGGTGCAAACCAAAGAAGTTAAAGAAAAAGTGCCAGTGTAAAACAAAGGGGCAAAAAAGCTCCAATCCATTATATTTCGACCATCAGTTACAATTCAAAAAAAAACAAAATAAAGCAGACCGTAAATGTAAGATGTGTTAAACATACAATATTTTTTTTTTCTCTTTTTTCGAATAGTTTAGGAAACAGTATATAATTCTTACCAAATTTTTTTTTTTTTTTGAACGGAAACTTTTCCATAGGGGGGAAGAATATGTTATGAAGAACCCTCGTATATTAGATTTATTTTGTTATTTTAGTTTTAACCCTTAGGTATAAGGGATACGCCCTGATAGGTATAAAAACTCTTGTTTTTTTCAATATAAGTTAGTTCTAAAATAGTAATCAGTTGAATTACTTATTTCACTTTCAATATCCTGAAATAACCATAACACTTAGATTAAGTCAATATTTGCAAAATTTAATATTTTTTACATAAAAACAAAATGGCCGATGTAAGTACATAAACAATCGACTGATTTTGTGAATATTTAAGGTAATTTAAGCTTACAGTTATATTAAGCATGTATAATTAATTTTTCCTAAAATAAGGAACCATTTGGTGTTGGTATCATTCCATTTAACGTAATTTTTGCCTTAAAAAAATTAATGAAAAAAAAAAACCAGCAGATTCACCGTTTGGGTTTGTGTAACCAGATTAATGATAATTTTGTGATACTATCCACGGTTTTAACTGTTGTCCCTCTTAGGTACCGTTAATTTCCCTTTCTAATTGGTTTTTCCCCTAACTGTAAAACTACGCCAAGTTTTCTTAAATATATTACAGTTATAACAGTTATAATAGTAATCGAACATGGATGTTAATTTAGAATCCAACACATCAATCTACATTTTACAAAGACATAATTGCTACGGTAAAACATTCAATACCAATTGATTAATTTAAAAATAAATTAAAAGTATTTATATTCGTTACTTTCACGTCCTTCCATATAATAAGAAAAATCCAACTCAATCAAATTTTTTTTTTTTATTGGTCAACGGTAATTCACGTCACGTAATTTCAACTTCTTTCTTTGGGCTTGATGATTGCTAAGAATCGCTTGAAAGCTTTCAAAACCACTGGTTAACTTTTTTTCCCCGCTTTTTTTTTTTCTTCAAACTTTTTTTCTTCTTTCTTACCAAAGAAAAAAAGAAGACGTCATTAATTGGAGAAGAAAAAAAAAAAAGGGATCAGGGCCGAATCGATAAAAAAAAAAAAAAAGTATTGCATTTTCTATGAATGGCTTCATAAAATTAAAAAAAGAAAAAACGTAATTAAAAAGCTGCGAGATTATACAAAAGTAATAGTACATAAAAAAAAAAAAAACTTTCATGTGATTTAACATTAAAAGAGAGCAAGCAATTATTAAAACATGACTGTAAACTATATTCAAAGTGAGTGTGAAAAGAAAATAAACAAAACATTTACTTCATTGAGAAACATGAAATGATTTTTTCACGTTGTACATCCGGTTCCGGTGTCATGGTATTTTCATCATTTTGTAGAATCCTTTATGCAAAAACAGACTATGTTTCAGTTCGGCTACTCTATCGGAAAGAAAATTTTCTAATTCCTTCCTTTTTTTTCACTTTTGCTTAAATTTTTAAAAACTCAGTTTTCGATTTGTTTTCGATCAATTACGTATTGAACCAGATATCCAAATAGCATTATATTATGGAAAATTTTCCGGGGTAGAAACGGGGTTTGTTTTGTCCTTTTTTTCCCTTCGACTAAAGGAAAAATAAGCCACTTCTTATGTTTCAATTCATAAGTCATCTTTTCTGTAAATCAATATTTGATTAACGGCAAAAATATTTTAATCTTAATTCGGACTTCTAGACTTCATTAACATTAAAAAATTAAATTAATTTTCTAAAATCTTCCACAATTTTAAAATATAAAGGATCAAGGCGACAAAAGATAGCTTTTGGAATAAAATCACATTTTTCAGGGGAAAAAATTATTAAAAACGGATTTAAAATAATCAAGCGCCGGTAAACGGAAGACTCCGTAAACTTTTAAATCATCCAAGTTTACGACAACACCGACAGATGGAAGCACGCGCTGCGCTGCTCATTCATGAAAGGAAAACAGATTGCAACTGTTCTAATGTTATTCTTACAGATAATAATTTTGATTCCTGGAAATTAGAAATCTGCCATAAGCAATTGTGAAGTTTTGAGTGCCCTAATTAATTATTAATTATTTCTGACTTTAAAATGTAATGAAGAGCCAACTATGCCAAGACAAGTCCGTATGTAAATCAAACCAATTTCACAGGATTGCCCCAAATTTTTCATTACTATGAATGTATGGCTAATAGGCCCTTATTAAGAAGGTTTCTAAAAGAATTATTAGGGATTGTAAATTAAATTGTAACTCAATAAAGACCTCTCACCTACTTAAGACCCTTAGCTATTTTTCTATTTTTTGTAAATAGAAAATTATAATAATATAAAAAAATATTTAATATACAATATATTTTTTTTTTTTTTTTTGGTGTGTGAGGGTGCAAATTCACTAAGGAATGTTGATGGAATGTTGTACCAACATGTTGGTTCAACATTCCATAGTGAATTTGCATCCTGAAAAATAAAATATTGTAAAAAGAAACTTTAAAATATTTTAAATTTAGTTATTTATGCATTTATTTTAATAAGAGGGTCAATGACTCCCCCAAGTTCCTAACCCAAAATGAAAGCAAAACAAAAATCTAAGCTTTTAAAAGGAACCAAAATCATACGTATGATCATACGTAGATAATATAATGTTATAAATAAATAGATAATAGCATCCCTTCAGCTATTATTTGTCCTTCACAGCGTCCCTATAGCTACTTAGTCATCAACCACTAATTAGGTTAAGACCTATATAAACCGCAAAAATCTCATTAATAAATCAGTCTTTTGTGAATTGCAAAACGTTTTACTTCTTTTCCAAAATCCGTCACAACAAATTGGTGTCAGAAATTGGGATTACTGAAGTTTGAAAAATCAAAAAACATCCGGACTATAGAGAGTCAATAGTTTTTTGAAATTTTTTCTCTCAGTATTCCTGTTCGCGCTCGCGCTCCGTATACTTAAAAAAAAAAAAAAGGTTTTGTATGTTATCAAAACGTGATCAACTACTCGCCAAGACGGGAATAATCACGCATGAAAGCGCATTTCACTTATTCACTGATCTATGGTGGGTCGGAGAAGACCTACCACCATTTTCCACCAAGTGGAATCATTTACTATGCGTTATATGGGACACCTCAATCTATCGAAAATCATGGATCGAAACAACGCTCTCGGATCCTCCTGCCCGCATAAAAGCCGGTATCTGCAGCTGTTACCAATGCTGCTCCCGGGCGGCGACACCGCGCCTTATTAAGGGATTGCCAGTTGGCATCCCTATTATCAGAACAACATCCACTGTTATGGGCGACGTTCAACGTCCAATTCTGACTCAGAAGAATGGAATACCAACTCTCCGTCTCGCAAACAAAGAAGGCTAGCGCCCTTTTAGCTATTTTTTACTATTGCTATAATTAAGGGGAACGCCTCCAGGACATTTAGCAGCCAACTGCAAAGTCAATTTCTGCAGGTACTGCAAAAAGAAAAATCATTTAATCGAGGTATGCTGAAAAAGAGAAGCCAAGAACAGGAAGTCACCTCTACCTACGTGTAAATTCTGGGGAAATGTGGGTCACGACGATTCCAAATGTCGGAAAAAGAAGACCCCGTCACTACAACTACATCACTCGGAACGAACTATCTAACATATCGCCTATCGGATCCCTGGGGCAGAAGCCAAAATGGAAATCAGCCAAAACAATAGTCAGCAACCCCATTAGATCCAAAACTGAGGTAATTATACAAATCAGATTTTAAGATTTAAATAAAACAAAAGTTTTACGCAGATTATTTTTTTTAAGTCAAACTCTGCTCCTAAGAAATTTGTTAATTCAAACAAAACATACTTTGTTTCTGCTACTATACATACGCTAGTGTTTCTCAAATAATTCAACTTTGTTTCAAACATCGTTCCTACTACTTTTACTTTTAACTGTTAACTCTTACTTTTTAACATTGTTCCTAAAACAGTTACCTTTTCAAACATTGTTCCTAAATTTTTAACTTTTTTCTGGAAAATTTTACCATTTTAAAACCCTTGAGGCAGAAACTAAAGACTTAAAATAGTTTCTCCTCGGACGTGAACTAGTACAATTCAAAAAAAAAAAGTGTGTGAAAAGTTCCAGTTGTGGTTGAATAGTAATAATAATAAAAAATAAAGATACATATATAAAAATGCCTAAACAAACAAAAAACCAGTGCAAGAACACGACCAATACGGGGCAAGACAAGAAGGGTTGGGCGCAAGCCCGATGTTCAATTCCTCGGGATAACCAAGATATCCGAGGAAACACGTAAAGCTCTTAAACTTCACGTCACAAGGCGTGTTACGGAGTCACCAGAAGCGCTGCCGACTGCAATGCCACCAAAAACGAACGGACCTCCCCCATTGATCCACTTTGGGGAAGAATGGGAAAGGGTCAACGATCAAATTGACCAGCTCCTAGGATGGCATCGGAAAAACGTCGAAGACAAACAAAAACAAACATCCACCAGCTATTCCATTTCAGTAGTATTAGTTAAGTAATTAAGTTAGAATTACTTAACCTTTTCAATTTTCCTGAAATCCATAACATTATGACTCCGACGTTCCCGGTCTATTTGTTATAGGTAAATGTTAATCAAACTTCGTAAAAAGGAATCCAACTTGAATTTTTTACATCTAGTTAACTTTTTTTTTGGTATCAATTCAGGAAATTCTATATATGATGAATACGTCAACTGCTTCATTGCCATTAAAAAAAAAGGTGGTTCTTAAGTCAGAAGGAGCAGCATTAGACGGAATACTTCAGTTTTTATTATTCCACAAGGTCTACGGTTACCATTATCAGAAAAATTATTGCAAAACCTTGGAATTTGTTCAAAGGTAAATCTTTCAGAAATTTTGCTTTTACTTTTCGAATATTGTACAGTGAAACATCCATAAGTTTCCCCTTTATAAATTACCACGAGTGACCAGATAATGAACGATCTCCGTACTCCCACTACTACGATCGAACGTACGAATCGAACGTACTCCCACCATTTTTATTAATCTTTTTTTTTTATTTCTCTTTTCTATTCAGAGTGTTCGTGGATATCCAGCCTCAAGTCAGCCACCTGAAGAGATGCGTCACCGCCCTTATAGACAATATTATTTCTTCTTAATATGTAGCTAAACGAACTAACTAATATAAATAATACACCTGTAAAAAATTTTTAATTTATTTGGAATTATTTAATTGATTATATATAATGGATTAGTTTTTACACCTCCCCGCCAAAATTTATTTAGCATGTGGGTTGGTATCGAATTTGACAGCTTGATCGAGTCCGTTGAACGTAATTTTTGGTCGGGGTAAAATATTTTTAATCGCAATTAAATTTGTAAAGACTATAATCAAAAAATTTCCCTAAAAATTCCATATCGAATTTTTAAGTCGAACAGGGAATTATTCAAAAGAATTCAAGAAAAATGCCATGACCAGGTAAAAAAATCCCTAACAATTGTTTAGGAAAAATACGATATAAAAAGTAGAATTACCAAAATTTTTGGAAAGCATTTTTATAAATTCCCCCAGACAAAAATGCTAAACTTGCTAAGTATTGAAGAAAATTTTGGTAAAACATAAACTGTATTTCCGAAAATTTAATTGAGGAAATTACCAAATTTCTAAGTAATACTTCGAAAAATAATAAAATTACTAACGTTTTGGTGTTAACGGTTTCCAAACTTTTTTGGTAAAATTTCCGAATATTTTTTTTATAGTGATTCTTTGGCCGACGCAAATGAAAATGATGATAACCTTTTTTTGGCGCTGACTACCGATGGGGCAGGATATATGCGAAAAACTGCCAGACATCTTAAAACGTTTTATCCGAATTAAATCCACATCACCTGCATTGCTCATGCGTTTCATAACGCTTGCGAGAAGTTACGAACAGCTTTTCCACTCGTTAATAAAATAATTTCGCAAGTAAAAAAGGGTTTTCGAAAAAGCCCAAAAAGGGTAAAAGCCTTTAAAACGAAGTTCCCAAAAGTGCCTCTGCCTCCTATGCCCGTCAAAACAGAATGGGGACTTGGTTGGAAGCAGCATTTTATTATTGTGAACATCTACGCGACCATGGACAGCACTACAAGCAGCTTTATGGGACTATTCCAATCAATTCAAAGTATGGCAATGGAAGTTCGCCCAACCACCAGGACGACTACGATGCAGAGCAACATGCTGTCATATTCAATTAAGACAGTTCACTGCCAATCTAAGGAACGCCTGCAACCCCAACAATGTGAGTAAAACAGTGAATCTAGTGAAAAATCAAAATTTGAGAAATCCGAGTGTGAAAAATCAAAGCAATCAAAATCAAAATGTGAAAAATCAAAGCAATCAAAATCAAAATGTGAAAAATCAAAGCAATCAAAATCAAAATGTGAAAAATCAAAGAAATCAAAATCAAAATGTGAAAAATCAAAAAAAATCATATCAAAATGTGTAAAATCAAAATCAAAACGTGAAAATACAAAAAGTGAGTCAATTAAAAAATCAGGAGAAAAGCTTAAATCCGTAATAATCAGACCTGTATAAAATAATTTTTATTTTAGATTCAGTTGCCGAGGTAATGTTTTTACTGGACGAAAAACATTTCTCCGTTTTGAAAGATATAAATTAAAAATGTTATCAATTTCCAGGTTCTCAAGGATTTTAAAGACTCCGATGCAAAGTGTACACCTGCAGCCAAAGAAGCCTGCCAGGACGCCTCGGCAAAACTCGATTTAACTTATTTAAAAATTAATTTTTTGGAAATCCCGGACGTCATAAAAAGTCTAGAAAGTTCAGAACTTTCTATCGCTGACGCCCTGGATTTAGTGAATAATGTATTAGAAAAACCGTCCGAGGGCCTCGAGGGGAAAAATTTTTAGATAAGTTAAAGTCGGTATTAGAAAATAATCCGGCACTGAAAATTATTCAAGTAATTAGTAATGCTTTAGAAGGAAAATTACTTGTAAATGACCTGAATGATTTGTTAATTGTTAATTTTGAGACAAAAGAAATAGAATCGCTTAAATTTTGTCCGCTAGTTTCATGCGATGTGGAGAGATCGTTTTCTCAATACAAAAGCATTCTTAGGGATAATCGAAAAAGGCTCACTCCAGAAAATTTGGAAAAGTATCTTCTTTGTTATTGTAATAAATGAAATTAGGTTATAAAAATATTGTAAATATGCCTAAATATCTTCCACTTCCATTATTTTTTCGTTTATTATCCGAATGTAAAAATAAAATGATTTTCTTATGTTCATTTTTTGAACTTCTAGATTGGGATTATAAGTGCCTATTTCACGGTTTTGGAGCTTAAAAGTGCCTAAAAGGACGGTTTTATAGTGCCTTACTGCCTATTTAAATTATTTAAGAGCCTAGAAATCCGCCCCCTATTCGTCACTGGTACATTCCAGTACTGAGACGACAATTATCTAAGGATAATGGATATGGATCAGTTTAGGCTGATTAAGGTACAGGCATGCCAGTGTTATACCCTCGTACATTATTCTTTAAACCATCCTCGTTTATTTTATCCGCCCTGTTTTCAATTACAATTATTCATTTAAGAGTTACAACTTCGACAGTTGTATATACTGTATTACTTGTTTTTCTTCTACTATTACCCTTCATCAAATTTTAGTATTAATTGGTTAAATTGCGAAACCAAATTATCTAAAAAATTTAATAAAAATCAATTCAAACGAAATGTCAACAAATCATTTAAAAAATCCGACTTCCTTATAAAAAAAATATATATTGCTCCAAAGTTTACAAATATCAAGTTCCTTTATTAATAACAAAACTTTACTTACAAGGATCTTCAATCCTTGTTATTTATTTAACTCCCCTCTTGCTTTACATTAAGGGTCATATTTTTTAAGAAATATTGATGGACTTTTCATGAAAAAAAAATCAAATCAAATCTATTCCCCATCCAAAAAAAAGCTGTAAAGCGTCAGACCTCACACAAAAAACTTCATTTGGGCCTAACCAACTTTTTTTTTTGAATGAAGAAAACCATTTGAGCTTATCTAAATCTGCATTTACTATTTAGAAAAAAAGGACCGTAACTGAAAAAAAAGAAGCCTCGTGGGCCATGTGGTTCTGGTGTCTGTCTGTCACTTTAGCCCCGGTGACAGAAAGGTGCCTCGGTTATCTTTTTTCCCGCTCCTAAAACAACTTGATTGAAAGCGTTTATACGCGTCTGGTTTTCTCTCCAAAATATGTTTTCTGTCATTAGAAAATTTTTTGATTCCGTCATGTAAATTACACGCTTTCCCGATTGAAATTAGCAATGCTTAATGCTGTTGTAGACGGTTATGTTCGGTATGCAGTCGGCACCGTTCAGCTCACCACCGGGAATTTTATTTTTTGAGAGTCCGTATGAATTATTAAAGGGGTATTGCGCACTTCCACAGGGTTTCCCGTTGTGGACTAAAAGGGAAACCGAGACTCTTTTCGGCTGAGGTTGTTTCGAGTAAGCTCCGACATCGCTCCCAGCAAACTGTCGTTTATTCTTATAACGACGATTTTGAAACCAAATTTTCACCTTTAAAGAAAAAAGAAGGAAGAACCATTATAACCAATTAATCGTAATGACTAAGGTTACCAAGGCAGAACGGGGTAGATGTAACATTTTTTAGGGAATTTTTATAGAATAGTTAGTCCAACAAAAGGACCTTCATTAGGGTGGCACTTATTTCCAAATTTTAGAATTTCGGGGAACGCACCCCCTAATTTTTTTTTATAGTACTTGAAAGAAGATTGCCTGAATTTGTTCGGCATTTTTTGGAAATCGTTTAGCCATGTCATTTAAGACCTAAAAATTTCGAAATTCCCATAAATACCAATAAATATCACCATTTTCGCATAAAAATAAAATTTTTGATTTTTCGGTTTTTTGGGAATTTCGAAATTTTTACGTCTTAGGCGACATGGCTAAACGACGTGAAAAAATCTGAAAAAAAATCAAGCGATCTTCTTTTCCTTACTATAGAAAAAAATGAGGCGGTGCATTCGCCGAAATTCGAAAATTCGAAAAATAAGGATCACCCTAATGTTCGTGCAACAGAAAAAAATTGCATAATCAATAATTAAGTCATCCGGCGACAAAACGTATCTAAAGTGGAAAATAAAATCAAGTGAAATTAAAAACTATGTTTGGTTCATGGTGCCGACCCGAAAATTAAAATTAATGTCAGAAGTAGGTTAAAGAAACGTTTCCTCTCTCGTCCCTCAGAGATGATGCTATTGCTTTTCCTCATGTAAGAGAAATAGATTTTGCACTGAAGAAATGTGAAAAACTAGTACCGTGGGATTGTCCGTGGATACCGTGGATTGAAAAAAAAAATCGAATGTTTTTTTTTTTTTTTTTTTTTTTTTTTGTTAAGAGCTATGAAATGAGATTTTTGGAGAGGGGCGCAGCTCAGTAGTCTGAACTCAGAAGTCCGTCAGCCTGATGTTATGATAATAACATCCTCCCTTAACGACTTTGTCGACCTTCAATTGTCATTATTCTTAATATTCCCTTAAGCTCAATGTAATTAGGTTCATACGGTTCCCTATAAAAACCGTCCCGATTTCTTAATATAATCAGTCTTTTGTAAACTATCAAACGGTTTATACTTTAATCCAAAAATCCGTCACAACACTGAAGTCAGAAGGAATAGTCAACCTTCAATTTTGAACTTTTTTAATAGAGTTGGAAGTAAACGAAGCTTGGAGGAGCCAACCTCTTCAAAAGGGAAACATTTTCGTCAACAGTAAAAAAATAATTATAGATTGACAACTTGCGAGGAATCTCAATAGGGTAAAACGTGGAATTTTGTTTAGGAATAATATTTGTATTTTAATTTTGTGTTCATAAGAACGCGTTCTTATGAACACAAAATTAAAACTTGACGTTCGAACGTCAAGTTAATCAAAAAAAAAAAAGTTCTTTTTTTTTCTTTGTAAATAAGAAAGCATTATAAATAAGGCCTTCTTGTTATGTTTGTTCTCTGGAAAATGCAGACAACAAAGAAAACTTGGGGCTAAAAATATGTGCACCTTTTCAGAGAAAGAGATTCATTTACATGAGATTAACAGTTTTTTTTTTTTTTTTTTTTTTTTTTCAAAAATCCAAAAAAAACAATTTACTAGAAATGAAAGGCAACAGAGTTAAATATTCATGAAAAAAATAAATCAACGTTTGAATTGGGACGCCATTTCGGTTCCAAGGGAAAAGTAAATAAACATAACGAGATCCTCTTTTTTGGTTGTCCGAATTTTTTAGCCTCGTCTCACGTCTACTAAATGATTAATTTTTTTCATTAGTTTTCGTACTTTTAATTTAAAAAACTAAATTTAAGTTTCATATTCGTAAGTGAAATTTTGAAATAAAGCAGAAATAAATACCGGATAGATACTATTTTAGACAAATTATTAAATAATTAAGTAAATAGTATCAGGAGGTACTATTCTGCTGTATTCAGCAAAATAGAGCAAATCCAATTTCGGGCGGGATCTCGTTTGCGGATCTGAAAAGTATACAACTAACGCTAAGAATTTCCGACATTTAATAGTATTTTTCTTTACAGTTGTCGAAGGTAAATATTTCAAGTACGAGACCTAATCGTCGAGTCTTGAAATTTACCTTCGATACCTGCAAAGAAAAATATTTTTTATTCCGAGGAAAACACATTTTATGGTCTACTTTTCAGTCCACGGAATAAAAAATACTTTCTATTGTCAAAGAGGCCAGCTTTAAAAAGAAACGTTGGAATTTTTTATAAGCATTGTAGAACTTTAAAAGTTTCATGGGGATATTTCTTTCGCATCATCCCACTTAAAGTCTATCACCTGACTCCGAAGTACTGAACTCAATGTACGTCAATCTTTTAAAATTGTCATTAAACATGATAATTGAGTTGTTAAAAAAAAATTTTAGTTTTCATTTAGAAATGATAACGATTCGATGAGCAGGCAGTACAGTAGTCATTAGAAAGTCGGTTGTTTTGATGTAAATCTCGAAAGTTTTTGTATAGGATGTTGTTACCCTGGGCAAAAGGCAAGTCTTTGAAATTACCTGAGTGGAAGAAAGTTTCAACTGTTGAGCCATGTGCTCCCTTTCAGGAGCCGAAAGATACCTCTGCTCCTTAAATCTTCTCTCCAATTCGTAAACCTGAGCTTGCGAAAAAAGAATTCTGGGTTTTCTTTTAACTTTCTTAGTGTTCTTTTTCCCGTCTCCTTTCTCGCTGGTATCAGCTGCATAAAAGCAAAAATGAAAAATAAATTTCTAAAAATCCCTAAGACACAAACAAACTTGATAACTACCTTCAACTTTCTGTTCGTCCACGACTTCCGGATACGGAGGGCATAGCTGACTAAGCGACCTCACGTGATTGGAAGTCAATTTTCCATCCGGTTGGTGCGGTAAATAATCCAAGTTCACCGTGGATTCCGAATGGAAGTTATTAACTATTAGCGAGTCTTCGTTTTTTATTTCGGACTTCGTGGGAACTATTTCGTGGTCAGATTTGTACGGGACATAATTTGAAATATCTAAATTTTTATAATAAGTCGGTTCTTCGTCTCCGCTGCAGTTGTTATTGTTGTTGTTGTAACAGTACAAATCGTTGTTAAATGAGTCGTAATGCGTTGGGCTTAAGTAAGGTTCTTGAGTGGCGCCATAATGCTGTTCGTATTCTATCCCGTACGGTTGCGGGGGGTAATAGCTGGTCGAAGATATTAAATCTTCGTTTTGTGAGTATAAAAACGGAGGTGGAGTCTGGTCCATTTCCTCACGTTAAAAAGTCTTCCGTTAATATTTCACAAGCAACTAAAGTTAAGAAAACTTTTGAAAATAATTATCAAAGTTTAGTTTTCGTCTTATTGCTTAATTTTATTCTTTACATTTTATTAAATGAGGACTACCATTACAATGCAAACAATTCCAAAGCTTAAAGGTTCTCAAAGAGCGGTGGAATCATTCAGGGATCGCTGCGGTGGATTTACCGACGGGTGGATAAATTTTGCCCGAAAGAAATACAGTTGCACATTTAAAAACACAATTTTAGAGTAAATTATTCATACTTGAAACCCTGGATTTTTCCTATTTGTGCATCCATTGAAAATACTGCTTACTTTGAAATAGCATGAAACTGCCAATTTATTTGGAGAGTGTATAAATGAGGGGGAAAAAAACCACTATCTTTTGTTCTAAACTTTAAAAAAAATATATATATATTATTTTATCATGTTTGGGGTAGGGAATTATGTAGATTTTTATGATGTGCAAACTGAAATGGTAAAACTTGTTTGTAAGTTATCCTTGCAAAATTTTTTGAAAATATTGTGCTTCTACTGTCCTATTTGCGATTGTTTTTCAAGTCTTTCTGCAGTACCAAAAGCAAAAACGACATTTTCCAAAATAATCATCCATTTTAAATGAATGACTTGCCACCAGAAAAATTGTGAACTGTCTCTGAAAAGTAAAAATTTTCCTTCAAACCGATTGTGGTTTTTTTTTTTTTTTTTTTTTTGGATAATATTAATTTTATTAAAAATTTTATTTAAAAAAACTTCATGTATTTATATCAGATTAGACGTGACGGTTGGAAGCATTTAAAAAAATTTTCAAATTTAATGACATTGAAAACTTTTGTTATAAATAACCTAATAAAATAAAATAATAACAATAATCATCCATATAGCTATTGTTAGTCATCATCGTTATAGCATCCCTTTAGCTATCACATTAATTGATAATTAGGTTACCTATATAACCCGACCTAATTCCAAACAAAGTCAGTCTTTGGTAAACTTCAAAACGTTTTCATTTCTTTTTCAAAATCCGTCACAACACTTTTTTTCCCCGGACATTCTTAAATTTCCCCCCAGCCCCCTTTTTCTTTTTCTTAAATTTTGGAAAATTTAAAAAATTTTTTTTTTCATTCTGCTTAAGCATCTTCTGTTTTAAACGAATTAGACGTGGCTGTGCGAAATTTTTTATAAATATTATAAATAATTTTCATAAATAGCATTTCTTCTAGCTGTTTCTTTATTTGTAATCCTAATTATTAAATAGCGTAAATAGGTTACTCCCTATTTTGTATAAATTAACCGCAAAACCCATAATAAAAATTAGTTGTTTTCCGAATTATACAACGTTCAGTTAATTCTACTTAATCCGTCATAACATAAAAATTTAAGCTTTGAGACGATCAAAATGTGTTTAAATTTTTCAAACATTGCTAGTCTTTTTTTTTTTTGCAGAACTATATACTTTTGAAAATTCAAAACGCATTATGAAAAGGCATGCCCAAGATCAAAATCGTCAAGAGTGCAAGCAAAAAATTAATCCATCAAAAGTAAACGAGTGAAGCACGTAACAGTGAAAATTTTATATAATTAATTTAATTTAAATATTTATATAAAAGAACAGCTCTGGCACAAACACTCCAATTCTTTTGGTTCAGCAAATGATTAATTAATTTCAGTGAACTCAATTAAGTCGAATTATTTATACCTCACAAAAACTTTCCTGATAATCAGGGGAAAAAAAATCTATAATCCACTCATCTGCAGTTCTGCATGTATTAGAAAGTTGCCGTCAAATACCAAAAAATCAGAAAGCTTCATTTTTACTGTAATTTCAAAAATGTGCAGCTTCCGGGATTTAAAGTGGTTGGAGAAAATTAAAAAAAAAATTAAAAAGTTTAATAAAATGGCAAGCATGGCTACTACTTTTCGGCGCCATATCTCTTGAGCTGTACGATAAAACAAAGCGCGTTTTAAATTTGACCAAGAACGGCATTTGACAAATTAAAAAAACATTATATTTATATCCTTCGCATCTTTTTATTGCTAAACTAAAATTGGACCTAACTGCTTCATCGTTTCAAACTATTTCAAGTACTAAATTCGTACCAAAATTTTGTAATGGCAATCCTCATAAAATCCTTGGAAGCAATAAAACCAACAATTAAATCGTTAAAAGCTCTGGAATATTATTAGACGAAGACAGAAAACGCACTTGAATTAAAAAAACAATTGAAATTTGCACTTTAAAAAAAAATCCGAACACACTTGAAAAAAAAAAAAAAAAAAACACAAACAGAAAATTCAATTGTTATGAAGTGGCCTCTTAAACCTCTAGTTGTGCACTTGTCTTTTGGATGAAAGGGAACCTGGAGCATTTTAGAAACTGATCCCCCTCGACCGACCACTCTTCCACTGACTCCTTATAAGTTTCCTATTCCAGAAACCGATCATTTTTTCTTATGTTTACCATCTTAAATGGTTTCTCTTTAAAAACTTTCTCACGCGTCTTTTTTTTTTTTTCCTCTGTCTCTCTCTTCGTTTTTAATGTGAAATATTGTAATGGGCGATCATGACCGAACGAGGTTTACGTTTTAATTTTTTTTTTTTTTCCAAACTGAAAGGGAATGTATCTACTTAATGTATGCACCCCTTTAATTAAGACTTTCGTCAACAGATTTATGAATTTTTTTTAAAAATTCGGATCAAGTGATTTGGTACCTTTTTTTTTTTTTCTTTTTTTTGTGTGAATTCATGCCTTGACGTCGCCACTGCAAGCCAAAACCAATATTTGATAAAGCTCCCATTTAAACAGATCAAACAGAACATGGAGCTTTTCGTGATTGACTGCCTCGTGTTATTTCAAGTGGGCAAAACTCCGCCTTTTACAACTGACGTCACTTTTCCAAATGAAATACGATCCCAATTATGATTGATTCCTTTCAAACATATAAATAGAAACTACTATCTTTCAATAAAGAGTTAAATGAAAATGATTCTTAAACAATCCAAAAAGAAAAGAAAAAAATGAACCGTCGCACCTGCGGAAAAGAAATGGCAAATCCATGACCACAGAAAGGAATTCAATCGTGAAATTTTTGTTTATAATTTCTGACTCGCCACCCATAATGCAGGATTCTTGTCGGGCAATTAAATGTTGACGCCGAGTCAGACTAAACATGATTTGTCAGGTAATCGCCGCCCTTTTCTTGTACTACATTGGTTTTTTTTTCTTTTTAGAAAAAAAAAAAAAAAAAAAGATGAGAAAATTTTTTTCTGCTAGAAGTTAGGATGAAGGTTATTTTTAAGGGAGAAGAAGGCCACGATCTCGGGGAATTAAGGCGAGAGTTTTTCCGAATCGTTTTAAGTAAATTAAAAAGTTGGGGGATTTTTGAGGGGGAGGAGAATAACTTCTCTTTGTGTAGAAACAATTCGGCGCTTAGAGAGGACAAATACCGACTGGCAGATAAAATTATTTCACTACCTATTATACACGGAAAGGTTTTTCCAAAATTTTTTGGTAAACCCTTCTATTACCGCCGTACAACACCAGGCACAGCCCGGTTAGAAGAAATCTTAGATTATGGCGTCCGAAGCGCAATAATTCGCTTAAAAGATTGCAAAACGATGGCGGAGTTTAACGACGTGTTAGCACATGCTCAGACAGCCTTTCGGTTTGTGGGTTAACCCACTTGGAGGTGGGTCCTCAAAGACAAAGGAGACCGAGCATTGAGTTCCTCGGGGTCTCCGAAATTTCAGAAGAAACGAAGAATAAACTAAATCGGAACTTTCCGACTGAACCACCAGGGGAACCGTCCCCCATTGATAAACTTCAACGAAGAATTCGACAAGCCGATAGACAACCTCCTCCTATGGCACCGGGAAAAAGTTGAGCAAAAGAAAGCAGCCGCCGGTAGTTCCAATCAGCCAGATTCACCAGAATCGCCACCATCAACTGAAGAAGATTCCGACAGTAGATCAAGTGAGTCAGAGGCACCAAGTCTACCGCCAACACGGTCTACAGAAGATACAGGAAGTCTCACGGACAACAAAAAAGGTATTATCGCCTAAGCTTAGCAGCCAAGAGAAACAACGCACTATTGTACCATTTTAGAGACCAGTGGGGTCAAAATCGCCATTTTTTCCCATGAGAAAATAAAAAGTCAAATAATGAAAAAAAAAAGTCAAAAAGTGAGCCAAATTAAAAGTCAAAAAGTGATTTAAATAAAAAGTCTAAAAGTGAATCAAATAACAAGTCAAAAAAAAAAAAAAAAAAAAATAGAAAGTGAGTGTATATATATAAAAAAAATATATAAAAAGTCAAAAAGGGAACAAAAAAAAGTGAGACAAATAAAAAGTCAAAAACGAATCAAATTAAGTGAAAATAATCCGACCTGTATATATATATATAAAAAAAAAAATCTTTTTCGTAAATCTTAACCAAACATATATATCAAAAATATTTTATTTAACCTTTCTAGATGTAAGCAATTCTTTTATATAGTTTTCAAATTCTCCCATGTTCCATAAACAGTTATTGTACAGAATACAATCATTAAACCATTATTGTACAGAATACTTAAGGTTGCAATAAACAAACTTTTATGTAGATATTCTTTGTTCCTAAAAACATTTTAAATACTTTGTTCCTAAAATAATTTTTTTTTTTTTAACGCGCAATTTTTTTTTCTTCCGATGTTCCAAATTTTAGAGAGAAAAAAAAAAAAAAAAAAAAAAAAATACACAACAAAACTCAACTTCCGACTGTTCCAAAAACTTTTCAAATATTATTTTTCCAAATATTCCAAACATAATTTTTTTTCAAATTCTTTTTTTTCGGCTGTTCCTCCTTTTTACTAATTTCTCAAATGTTCCACATTTATTTTTACTTTTCTACAAATGTTCCGATTATCTGTTCGAAAATTTTTATTCTGCCAAAAATTTTCTTTTCAAAAGGGGGAAAGTATGTTATGAACATAGCCCTCGTACCTATAGGAACAGCCCTCGTACCTTAAAATTAGTTTATCTATTATTAATGGGGTTTACCCTTAGCCATATTTAAGGGAAACGCCCTACTTTGTATATAAACCCTCCAAATTCATCAATATATTCAGTAGTATTAGTTAAGTAATCAAGTTAGAATTACTTAACCTTTTCAATTTTCCTGAAATCCATAACACAGGGACAAGTAAGGGATTTCGACAAAATCTTGCAGAAACTTTTGAAAAGTCACAAGCGATGCTTTATCAATGTAATCCTTACATCCGAGCTTTTAAAACAGCTGAAGAAAAACATATTGATAACTGTTATAAACATATAGGAAGAACCCTCGTATAATTTTTGTTATTATTATAATTATTCTTTATTTCACCGTTAGCTTTAATTAAGGGAAATCGCCAACGCCCATATTTGTATACAAATCTCCAAATTTCCTACATATAGATCAGTTCTAGTTAAGTAATCAGGTAGAATTACTTAGTCTATTTTCATTTATCCCGAATCCACAACACAAGGACTGAGGACTCCGAATCGACTGGTAACATATCGGCATTCCTTTAAATTACCCTCAAACTGGCTTGCCAGTTTTCAATTAAACTGTTTCCTCTATGAACTTTTATGTCTATTATCTGATGAAAAGAGAAAATGAATACAATCACCTTACTCTCTATCGGAAGTTTGGTCAACAGTTCTGGGTCGATGTGTTATGAACATTTCAACAATTAAGCATCCCTTAAGCTATTTTTACTAATTTTTGTTCTTTTATTGTTCCTAATTATAAAACGAGCTGCGGGCTGAAGATTATATTCACTTAAAAGATATGGTTTCCAATAATGTTATAAGTAATAGTTTAATAGCATCCCTGTAGCTATTCATCATTGTACTAATTAGGATAAGCTCTATATAAATTAAACCCCAAATATTAATAATATATCAGTTGTTTCTTTGATTTAACAACGTTTACTTCTTTCCAAAATTATTTGTTATAGCAAATGAAAGCCCAGAGAACATAGGCCAGTCAGTAATCCTGCCCTCAAGTTTTACGGGCGGACCTCGCTATATACAGGAAAAAACAAGGATGCTATGACTTATGTCAAGAATTTTGGGGGACCTGACTTATTTGTCACTTTTACAAGAATCTTCGGCTGTGGACGATATTATTAAAGTGGACCCTTTGGCACATTTAGCCCCTGAGGAAAGACAGACAGTACAAATTATTTGTGCGGAATTCACCGACATTTTTTATTTGCCAGGAGATAAATGCGAATCACAAATATTCTGAATGCTCGACTTCCGATAAAGGATGACACTCCCGTGACCAAGAGAAATTACAGATTACCACAGGGACTAGACAAAAAGGAGTAGAGGATCAGACAGCGATCTATAGATTTAATAAAAACTGCTAGGCGATTCAGGAAAAAAAAGTTACAATTGTAAGATTGCAGGATGCTGGAGACCAAAAGCTCCAGGATGTTAATCCAAGAATTGCAACGATATTTTATTCGTTTAGAAAGCTTTACGTTTTTTCAAAGAAGCAATATCATCTACTAAGAGAAAATGTTGTTCTTCAATCGATTTAATATAAAAAACCGCAAGAAAATAAAACATAAAAGGCGCTTAGTGGTGATTTCTAACAGCAATTTAAGATTCATGTGTGGCGCCTTCGTGACAAACAACACATGGCTATTTTAAAACCATTTATATAATAATACATGGGAACCACCTTCAAATACCAGGCTCTATTAAATCATTTTAATTCGCGATTTCCAATCGTTTTACATTGAATTTCAACAGCCAATAGTTTTATTACACTTTTTTTTTACCACTTGTATATTATTATTTTTATTGAAAATCTCTACAACTGAGAGTTATATACCTTCATTTTGACTTTAATTTCGTGTAATCTGAAACTATCACAAATTCTATCTAGTCTATTTTTTCTTTGAAGAGATAAATTTAAAATTAAAAGAAATTTAAATCTTTTTTACTTAAAAGAGATAATACGTTTTTAAAGGTGCGATGATCTAAGTTATGGTAAGCTAAAATCTATGGATTTTTTTAAATTTTTTAATTTAAGGTTTCTTTATAAATGAAAAATCGATTGTTAACTCCGTTGACCAACAGGACTCGATAGGTCAATCACGTAAATTTTTTTCTAGGTTTAAAAGCAGACTTATTTTTTTTTTTTTACATCGCGAATAATTTTTTTCATTTTGAAATAGGTTCAAAAATTTTAAAGCGATTGAATCACATCTTTTGGATAATTTTGATATTTTTTTTTTTGTGTTCTGCTGAAACCTCTTTCTTTTTAGCAGATTAGACGTGCCCGTGGAAAGTGTTTCTAAAAGTTTTAAAAAATTTAAAGAGCTAAAAAATATGATTGTGGAGCACTAAGGGCAAATTATTTATGGATAAATGACTGACAGTCCTCCTGAATTTATCTCCATTATTAATAATAAAATGCAATTTTAATAAAGGACATAAAAACCATAAATTAATTAATTAATTAAGAGTTTGAATAGGTTCAAAAAACAAAATAAAAATAAATGAATGTTATGAATAAAATATTTAGAAAATATATGAAAAGATTTGAAAAATTATTAAAAAACCGGAATCAAGATGTTTTTAAGCGAATTATTATAAAAAAACCGGTGGAAATCTAATAAATGGTCCTTCGAGCATTTAAGGTTGATAAATTTATGGGATTGGAATTTGTGGGAAATTAATAAATAATAAATGGAAAACGGGTGATGTCGCAAGTAGGAAGAGAACGAGAGAGGGAACGGCAATGGCTGGTGGACTCAAAGGAATTATTTATCGAAAGAACAGGCGAAATAAGAAGGCAATGGAGCGGTCAAAGGAAGAGGATATATTTTTAGTAAAGGAGTTAGTGGAAGAAACGACAAAATTAATTGGGACATTTTTTTTTTTTTTTTTACAAGGAATAATTGAATTTAACCAGGAAAATGAGAACAGGATTCAGTATAAAGAGGATACATTTGAATTTTACGAGAATATGGTAATGATAAAGGCTAGGTTTTACCATTGCCACATTCCTTTTTTTAATAATAATAAAATTATTTTCTAAAATATGTCCTTTATTAATATAAGACATAAATTCAGAGGGACTGTTAGACATTTATCGATACTAAAAAAATATTTTTTTGTGTTTCCGGACATCACTGAAGTTCACATTTTCTTGATAATTTTGGCAATCTTATTTATTTTCCGCTGAAACCTCGCCTCTCCTAATCAGATTAGACGTGCATGTGGAACGTTTTTCAAAAAGTTTTGAAACTTAAATACGTTAAATTATTTTTTGAACTTTCCAGACATTGCTAATCTTCCCATTTTTTTTTTAAAATAATATTGAAATCTTTTATAAAAATCCAAACTTTATAACGTTCAAAATGTGTTTAAATTTTTCAAACATTGCTAACCTTTTTTTTTTTTTTTTTTCTCTCTCAAAATATTGGAATATAATTTTTCTCTCCTGAAATCTTGTTTATTCGTTTATTATTAGACGTGCCCGTGGACAAATTTTGTATATAAGTTTACAAAGAACACCGCACACTAGAGTATTGAAATATATTTCCACAGTTGGTTATCCAGTACTGTAATTTCATATTTTTATTTTACTTTCAGGGCATTCTCAGAGATCAACCCTTCAGAAGGTCATAAGAGAAGGCGAAACAACGTTTCAAAAGTCAACGCCAAAGTGAAAAAGTTAATGAAAGCCGTACAAACATTCATAAAATGAAATTTGAAATCAAATAAAATAATATTAGCTTCTTTTAACTTTACGGTTTGGATTTTTGGAGCAACCTTAACTTTTGGAGAGTCCTAATTATGAAATAACTGATTTACTTTTTCTTTCAAAGCTCGACGTTTTTTAATGTAAATAAATGTTCATAAAGCTAAAAATGTTATGGTAGTAAATAGTTATTCGAATTTGGATTAAGGCACAACTACATTCAATTTGGCAAACCAGATATATAGTCATGAATAGTAGATGCCGAAGTAAAAAAGCTCATGAAAGCCTTTTACAGGCATTTAGATAATAAAGTTCGAAATCAGAAATAAATATTGGCATATTTTAATTTTCACTAGCAGATTTTTGTAACAACCTTAACTTTTTGAAAGACGTAATTATTAATTACTAATTGAATTATTAATTTACTTAATTTTTTTAAAGCTCAAAATTTTTTTATAGAAATCAATTTTTTTTAAAGCTAAATCTCTTGAAGAAATCAACTATTCATTTCGGATTTAAAAAAAACTAACTATATTTATTTAGAGATACCAAAAAATTTCAAAAATCCTGATTATGGTAATAAACTTTACCGAAGATTTCTGTAGTCGAATTCCCGAATAAAAGTTGAATAAAATCTCCAAATAAACGATCGGTAAAATTTTTTAAATCGAAACGGGAGTTATTTCAAAAATGGATTTGGATATTATACCCAAAATATTGATGGTAATATTTCCAAATTTAGATACATTAAAATTACTATTCGTTGAGGAAAATTGCTTTCCAAATTTTTTTGGTAAAATTTCCTATGAATTTTTTCAAGTGTAGGACATTTTGTTATATTCTTGTCCCGGTTTTAGCATGGCAATTTTTTTTTTATTTTCTAATGAAACCTCAAGGGCGTGTTCGCGGATTTTTGCGTCCTACGAGTAACGGAAATACATGTTTAGCTTATGTATCCGCGTTACTCGTAGGACACAAATATCCGCGAACAGACCCTCAACTATCCTTTATAAGATTCGACACGTGTCTAATTAGGGCACGTGTGCCCGTGGAAAGTAAGTTTTGATTTAATCAAATAAGAAATAAGAAATCATGTGAAGAGCATTTAATCGAAAAAGTCGTCAAAATCGGTCGGAGAGCAGGGCGACTGGAAATCGATTTTGGGGGTTTTAGCGTTTTATATATTTTTAAACTTGACAAACAATTTTTCTGATAAGAGCAAATTAATAAAATCTTTCTTATTTGTATCGGATTTATAACATAAAGCAAAACAAAAATTAATTAAATTAATATTAAATCGCTGCGAAAAATTTTCGCCATTTCGTAAATATCGAGTCATATATATGAACAAAATTAAAATAGAATTACATGGTGTTTGAAAATAATCTGCCTCACGCACTCTTTAATTTTTTTTCGCCAAGATTTTAGTTGGTTTTTTTAATGTCATTATATCGTACTGGCTAATGAAAGCCAAGAAGCCTTTTTGTAAAAAAAAGATTTTGAAAAGTCCGTTTTAACGAGTGTCTTTTGGTAAGCGAGCTGACCCTACACCTTAAATCACCACATTTTTCGCCAACCAAAAACCGGAGGATTCAATTCAAATTTTTTTCTTCCTCAGTTTCATTAACTTCATTGCAAAGCTCATTTGTAGCACAAAATATTTTTTTTGAACCGGAATATAAACCCCTTCGATTTTCGATCAGCGAACAAAGACCCTAAAAATCAAGAAAAAAAGTCAAAATCTTACCTTTTTCGTCTGAAGATGCCAAAACCAAGTCCGTGGAAGGTCCTAGAGGTCCATAAACTCAACACCACGAAAGAAACGACACGACTGAAATGACCTGTCCTTGCTAATTACGTACGAATGTACCCTGATGACATCAAGGTGGGGGTACAATGCTACTTGCAAAACCTGTCACAGGTAAATTTATCAAGACCTCAGAATTAAAAGGTATCATCTCCTTTGTGGTAATGAAATAAACATAGGAAATACAAAAACAGATAATATTTTTTAAATCTTACGTTCCAATCCAATTTTGAATAAATCGTTTTTCCTATTTGTACTTCACTTCACGTTTCTACTATTTAGGTTTCTTCTATTATTTTTTCTTATTTACTTCCATTAATTTTGATACATATTTTCTAAATATTTTTATTTATTAAGAGAAGAGTTGTTCCTCCCTTTAAAAAAAATTCATCATGTATCAAATGTAAAGCTGTACAATAAAATTTTTGGGCAAAAAATCCTTAAATATATAGATGGCTACACTGTAAAAGAAATTGAGAAGAAAAAGACAATTTTTAAAAAAGAAAAAAAATTAACATCAAAAATGCCAGATTAGAACTTTTATAGCAAACCATCGCGGTTTGTATAACCATGTTTGTACAATCACAGCGGCGAAAGTTAACGTGATCAAATTTAAAAAAAAAGGAGTGGACCACCTGCCCCTGTAAGCGAAATGACCGTAACTGCATGTTTTTTAAATTTTGAGATAATGAAAATAAAAACAATTGTAAAAAGTAAACAAATATTTTGTTTTTTTGTACAATACAATACGTTTTTATTTATGCATACTTTTTATTTTTGAAAAAATCCACTTTTTTTCTTCTTCATATCTCGCTATTTGGTATAAAATATAATTCGTGAGATTATAAGGATTCGATCGGCGCCAAAATCGCAAAAATGCAGTTACGGTCATTTCGCTTACAAGACCAGCACCATGTCTAAAAAAAATTGAATGTTCAGGTATGTTGGATGTTGAGATTATTTATTTTCAATTTCAAAGCTGAAGATACTTTTAATATTATCACGGCGTTATTTATTTTCATGTTTTAAAATGTGCCAGGTCAACTAGGGGGTAATAAACTTTGACAATTGACAATTAACAATTATACAGTACTTAGTACTCTAATTTTTTAAATTATTTTAAAATAAAGTAATAAACTTTCTTTAATTTTTAAAATTTTTTTCAGTTCCAGAGGCTAAAGCCTCTGCCATCATCTTTTCGTAATGAGAAGAACAAAATATAGAAAAAGCTTCGTCGAAGGCCAGCTTAACTAAGATAACAAGAGGAAAAAAATTCCCGTTTTATAAAGCAATGCTTTTCATGAAGATTTTATCAAACCACGGAAAGGCTCGGGCAACATTAAAACGGATGAAGCGAATGGAAGCGAGAAAGCGAATGCTGACGACCATTTGGTCGTGAACATTCGCTTCAGAGAGCGAAATCAAAGCAAAAGTAGCCGAAAGTAAATATGAAATTTTCATTCCTTGGACTGAAAAGTAGACCATAAAATGTGTTTTCCTCGGAATAAAAAATATTTTTCTTTGCAGGTATCCAAGGTAAATTTCAAGATCGACCAATTACGGCCCTCGGCTTCACCTCGAGCCGTAAACTTGGTCTCGTACTTGAAATATTTACCTTCGACACCTGTAAAGAAAAATACTATATCTTCCTGCTGAGGTTGTAGACATTAAAAAAAAATTTTTTTTTTTTTCTTTTTTCAGGTTCTGGATCTGAGGAGGATAAAGGGATGAAGAAGGAAAAAAAAAGAAGCTGTTTCTCCGCGGTAAAAAAATCCAGACGGCGAAATGGCAGGAGCTGGACGCAAAAAGAATTAAGTTAATGGAGAAAAAACTCACAATATCAGAAAAATTTGAAACGATGTGGTACCGGTACGTACGAACAATCCGAACATTATTCCCGGAATTCAATGTCAATTGTATTTAGATGTAAAAACAATAAATTTAATTTATTTTGGTTGATATTCCTGAGATCACCCTAATAAAACTGAAATATAGGAACGAAATCAACTATCATAAAAAAGAAATTTAACTTAATTTAATTTAATTTAATTTAATTTCTTTTTTCAGATCAACTAAGCAAGACGGCCGATGAGAATTGGTTTTTCTTAAAATCCATTCTCCCGTATATGAAAAATATTATTGCTGAAAAGAAATTGAAAGTCTATATGGAATTTATGCAAATAATAATAAAGGCTTCTGGCAATGAGGAAAAGAGTAAAAAAATAGTAAAGTCTACGTATCACGATATTTTGGCATAATTTTCTCATTGTTTTGTTTTTCAGAATTACCTCGCAGTTCTCCGTTCAGATTTTCAAGATTAAGTCGCCGCATATGGTATTCGTCTCCCTTGGAATGCCCGTTTAACTTTTCACCGAAATCTTCAGTTATTCGTCCCACAGTTGCCGGAAGTAACGAGTCCGCATTTACTTCAGGACCGAACGCAGTTATTTAAAAAAACAGCAACTTCTCGCCTCCAAAATACGAGTCTAGGTCCAAACCCCAAAAATCAAATCGCCGAAAGTGGTTTTCGGGGATTAGATTTTCAGGGTCCTGGGTTTACTATTTTTGGGATAATTCGATTTAATTTAAAAATAATAAAAATTAATTTTTAATATTTCGGGGCTCTGATTTCGGGGTTTTTTCCCTTTTAAATTAAATTTAGTTTTTTTTTCCAATTTGACGAGGAGGTCAATTAACTTCGGGGTCGATTAAGTTTGGGGTCAATTAACTCAGGCTAACTGACCTCAGGTTAATTGACCTCCACGGCAAATTGAAAAAAAAAAAACTAAATTTAATTTAAAAGGGGAAAAACCCCGAAAACCATTTTCAAGGATTTGATTTTCGGGGTTTTGAATAGTAACCCTAAAGAGTTAATTGGGGACCAGGTCAAATCCCCGAAAAACAAATCCTCGAAATAATTTTTCGGGGATCTGATTTTCGGGGACCTGATTTCCGGATTTCAAATATTAATTTAATTTTTAAATACAGTAATTAAAATAATTTTTTTTTTTTACGGGTTTAAAACCCCGATTTTTTCGGGGATTTGATTTTCGCATTTTAAATATTAATTTAATTGGAAATGGAAAAATATGGATTTTAAATATGGAAAAAATCTAAAAAGAATGTCGGGCCTTAATTTGGAACTTTGTTAAGTTTTATTGAACTGGAAGGAAAGGAATTTGATATTAAGATTTGCTTTTCACACAAAATTTTGAATAGCATTAATTTTTAGATTTTTTCCATATTTAAAATCCATATTTTTCTATTTCCATTTAAATTAACATTTAAAATGCGAAAATCAAATCCCCGAAAAATTTCGGGGTTTTGAACCCGTGAAAAAAAGAATTATTTTAATTATTTAAAAATTTTATTAATATTTGAAATGCGGAAATCAGATCCCCGAAAATCAAATCCCCAAAAAATTATTTCGGGGATTTGTTTTTCGGGGAATTGACCCAGACTCAAATAAACAATTAAGTTCCAAGCTAAAGGATTTTCAGAATTTCCATAGCTATGTCATCCGAGTCAACAATGCCCTGTTAACTAAGAAAAAGAAAAAAATTGGATAAGAAATTTAAAAATCTTTTACAACGAAAGTACCCGAGGCATGACATAAAACCAATTCAACTAAAGAGTTAGTCTTTTGATTTTTTTTCTGATTTTTTTTCTAATCTAGTTAGTTTTTTGAAATATTTTATAATATAATAGCATTTTTTAAATTCCTTTTCTTAACGTAGAAATACTATTTCTCTTGCGAAACCATAAATTAATTTTTAATCCCCTGCAAATGATTATAGATATTTACTTATTTTCGTAACGACAATTTTAAACTTTCGGCAATTAAACATCTTGATTCAGTTGGCAAAAAATAAAAAAAAGAAAAAAAAATCCCTTTATTCTCATTGTTAAATAATGTTTTTCAAACTTTATCAGTAGGGAATCGGTTTTTGACCATATTTGAAAAACATACGTAGAAGCAAGCCATTGAATTAATTTCGTGACACAGGTGTCAATGAACCAATTTTCAGGCACCCTCAATCTGCGATTCTCATGATGTCACAATCCTGTTTATTTCAGAAAAATTACCAGGAATTTTGAATTGCATTTAAAACAAAACCAAAAATTTATATAAAAATAAACGACCTCGTTAAAATCCTCATTAATTGCGAGTTTCTAAAATAAATTAATCAATGAACCATTCATTCTAATTTACCTGAACAAATCATTTCGTAAACGAAAATCGTTGTAGCGAAAAATTATCCATAGGTCGAAGCAAAATAATACGATCATAATAGAGACATATAAAATGTCCATCTATGTATATGATCTCAAATTTTCGAGAAAAAAGAAGTCGTTATAAATGGGTGATTAATTAAGAGCCAAGTACGAAACTTATGCCTTTGCAATATACATAGAGACGCTTTATTTTTTTTAAAATTCCAAATGTCTGAAGCTTATTTTCATTTATTCCATAAAATTTTCTTGGTTAAGATACTGGAGTGGAAAAAAAAATGGGCTAGGGTGCAAAACACTTGCTGATGGTATTTCATTTTACAGGTTGCAAGCAACGGTTTTTTTTTTTTTTTTTTTTTATTTTGGTTGTGTAACGTTTTTTCTCTGTAAATTGAGCGCTTAAAGGGCTAAATCCACACTGGGTTTTAGCTAAGCATCATGGAAATAAAATTTTATCATAAATAGCCAACAAGTGTAAGGAAAAAGAATTGAGAATTGTAGTTCCCACCAAATCATTCAAAAAAATTAGCTGGGCTTCCCGTTAGATGGCTCTCCCATGCAGTTTATTGTTAAAAAAAAGTTTTGAGTAACACTGCACTCCCATCTGGTGGTAAAACACATCAACAAATCAACGACTGCGGTTTCGTACATTTCACGCAAGGTGGGACGACTATATTCATTTTTATTCCAAAATTTTTTTTTTCTCACAAACATTTAAAGTTTCAAACTGGATGGGGTACGGCTTTGCGTAAAATCGACAGCGGATCAAGAGAAACTATGTCCAAATAAGAGCCCGGTGAAAAAAACATTTGGTGCGGAAAGGAGCTCCCACCAACATAAACTCATACGATATTGCGATGTCAAGTCTAAAGTCGCAGGTCTGTAAGCGACTTTGCCGCAAGTCTCTTATTCTTGAATAAAGCAAATAAATACTCAATTCCAGAACAAACCCACGGCAAAATTAAAAGCAGATTAATACGTCAAAAGCTTTTTCAAAAGCCCCCGCGATACAGAACTCAGTGTACCATGGTCCAGATCATCCTCAAAGGCCGAGGAATTGAAGAAGTGCCTGAAAGCCCTGGCTTCAGGAAATAAACAGGAAATAGAAGGATAGAAACGATGCGCTTTTTTTTGTCCGGGGGAGCGACAGGCTCCTCCTGGACGATGTGCCAAAAATGAGAGTGGTACAAAATGATTTTTTTAATTAAATGCTAGTTCCTTATAGTAATTCATTCATTTTATTTTATTTTAACTGACTTGCTCTACCAGTTTCAATATAACTCTAATATCATCATCGGAAGCTTAAAGATAAAGGAGAAATTAATTGATCAAATTACAAAATTACGGCTAAATCTGATCGTGCGATGATGACGTAACCTTAATTAGCGAGAATTACATGGACATATCTTTTACATGATTTTGTACGAGTCTATATAATATAAAAAAATAGAAATAAAAATAATTCATTTTTATTTATAATTTTTTATGTTATTTTAATTGTGAGATTAAATGGGACACAAGTGACAGCGCACACGATATAGATTCACCAGCAACAGCAACAATCTTTCCGAGCATGCAACACCTGCAAGTACATCCCATAAATCACATCAGATTGCCAAAAAAAAAAAAAAAAAGTTAATTAGCAAGACAAGGTTTTTTTGCCTAAAAAAAAAATGGTTAAAAAAACCAAAAGAGCGGCAAAAGTCTACAAAAAAATAAATGATGTCACACATTTTTCATCATGTTTCAATCACATTTTAATGTGTCAGGATAGGATTTAAACTTAACTTGATCCCAATTAATTTCATATATCGTAATATTTGATAAATTATATTTGATGAACTATAACCGTTAAGAACTCGACCTTTCATATCGACTAAGTTATAAAAAGAACTCAAACCGAATTCTTAGTCGACAAAGGGATTTAATTATTTTAAAATTCTGACGACAATTAATCAATATTAATCGTTTTTTGTTTTTTTCTGTGTAACTGATTCTTAATAAAAATAATTGATGAATGAAAGGATCATCAAAAGATAAATCCCCAATGTCCGATTGTAATAAGAATCCAATCAAACCTGTTCCTAGCATGAAATAAAATTAATGTGGAGCGAGAAGGGGTTTACAAGTCCTTCACAAATTAGGCTCCTTTCAAGGCCCTTTTTGCATTCAACAAGAAGTAAAGTGGAGAAATGAGCAAAAACTGTCCAACGTTAGAGGCGCTGAGCTGAAGCAAAAATTGGAGGGAGGAGGGAGGGATTTGAGAAATATAGTCACATTTAAAAACGTACCAAGCAGATCTGTCGAAATCATACCCAGCACCTTTTTCCTTCGGCTCACCCCAAAATAAAAATTATTTTGTGAAAATTAATAGTTAGGTTTAAATGGAGAAAAAAAAAACGATTTATTTTTTTTGCCTTTTTTAAAAAAAAATCCCTTTTTGTACGATTAATAGGAAGTTTTATCGCACCTATTAGTCTTTTAATGATTAGGTGCGTGGAGAAAAAAATTGATGCCATTTATTTTCAAACTGACAAATGACATAACATGACAGGTTCGAAACCTTCAATCCAGGTACAACTCAGGGTGTCGTAGGTACGCAGCTTTCAGGTCTTGGGAGAGGATATTTAGCATTAGGCAAAAACTTAGTCGAAAATTTTGCAAATGAAACACGGTTTTTAGTTAGTGGAACAAATTATTAGTCTAAAAACGGTTTCAATTCTCAATTGGAAGGAACAAGCTCATCGACATTCCTTAAAAAAATTTGTCAACGGCGGCAACTTCGATGGTCAAAAAGCCTCTTTTTACTCAATCAGAAAATGCGGTTTTTTAAAAGTTTTTTTTTTGGGCTAAGGGGTTAAGCATGATTTCTCCTGTTTGCAATGGTAAATATTGTCCATTATGGAGATTTCAAATGCAGTACAACCTGCAGCACATACTCAAGACGTATAAAAACAGCAAAAAATACACTCCCCTAAACAATCATAGACATTACGGT
The DNA here is from genome assembly GCA_037577465.1 of Liposcelis bostrychophila. Taxonomy (NCBI): domain Eukaryota; kingdom Metazoa; phylum Arthropoda; class Insecta; order Psocodea; family Liposcelididae; genus Liposcelis; species Liposcelis bostrychophila. Next base: position 1,660,191 of record CM075213.1, on the reverse strand, counting down.
TATCATCATGGAAAAAGGCCGTAAGTAATTATTTTCCAAGACGATTTGATGAGATTTTCACGTCAAAATGATGCCACAGGAGTGATAAAAGATTTCTTAAAATTTTTGCAACAAACGAAAAACTGGTTTAAGGCAGGGGGGGGGGGCGTAATTCTCTCAGTTGGGCAGTATCGGTATTGGGATCAAAGAGGGAACGGGAAGATGTTCAGTAAAAGAATAAACCAGAGGTACTCGAATAGTGGACTTGAACCACCGACCTTCCGTTTTCATGACGACTGCTTTACCACTGAGCTGAGTGAAAATTATTAATTCATCCATTCACATAACCCCCCCCCGCTTTGATCTTATCTCGGGTTTGATTCTCCTGAAGGATTAATCCTCAAATGGAGGCATTCCCTTGAAACTGGCCGAAAGAGTTATAAAGTGCAGATTTCTAGTTCAAATAAAAAAAAAAAAAAAAAAAATAAAAAAAAAAAAAAAGCCAAAATATTAAACTGATATTTTTAAAAAGACGAACTCCATACGCAAATTTGAGATAAATATGGATCCGCCCGTAATCGAAGGTCCAAAAACACTTCACACATCATCACATTTGATGTAATTATTACGATCTACGCTAACCATATTTTTTTTATATTTTATCAAAAGCACGTTGCCCTTGACCGAAAAACTGACCTTTTTAATAAAATCGAAGGAATGAAATCATGCGCGTATAAAATTTAAAAAAAGTGCATAACCCCGATCGAAGAAATAAGAGGAAAAAAAAAAAGTCAGATCGGGACTCGAAAAAAAGTGACCCCTTGAGGAAGTGAGTTGGAGCTATCTTTTACCTGTAGCCATAGAGAAGTAAACGTGAATGTTTTGAATAGTTTATTAATGATGATGTTGTTGTAATTTCAACAATATCCTATATCGTACCTGGTTATCTTTGTCATGGTGCCCTGCTGCTATATCTTCAGAAATTTTTATCTAGATTTTTATTTTTTATACAAGAAAAAACAAACCGACTTCTTCATTCTTAAAATTTTTCAAAAGATGACGACAAATTGAATAAAAGTTTTTATTGAAAGCTTAAAAATGTTAACGGCCTAAAGAAACGACTTCGCGCTAATATTACATAAACAAAAAGAAAAAAAAAAGATTTAATAAAAAATAAGATCGATATCAGAAAAGAAGAGCCGCCAAAAGAATGATTTGTCATTTATGTTCCCGAACCGTCGATGATTTTACTTTTTAACATTATTATTCACGTAAACCGGTCACGTCACGTCAATTATCGAAAAGAGTCATTCATGACTTTTTGGAGAGAGAACACCTGGATAAATTTTTCTGGTTTTTATCTTAGGCCGCGAAGCAATTAAGACCTAGATTTTTACGAAAAACAAAACAGGATAAGGATCTCTCGGGATAGTGAAAAGTACGGACCTCACACAATTTAAATCCAATCAATGAAGAACCTACCCAGACTAATTAGGCTCACACTTTTGTAGGATAGCCGAGCGGGAATAAAGAAAAGTCGGGGGTTTTGAAAACAATCGGAAAAGGCTTCGACCCTACCGGACCAGCATGACCGAAAATACTGGCAAAGACTCGAATATGTCCTCGGTATTATATAAGAGATCGAAATAGGATGTTTTGATAAAATATCAAAACATCCTATGCCGATCCGAATCGAGGGCATATTTGATACTAGTTTGCAGGCCTACAAGGTCGGTTGTGTTTTGAAAGGTAAAAGTGGGAAATGAGCGAAACTCATATCCCACAATTCCAGGGGGCAAAAACACAACCAGCCTTGGCGTTGTGCAAACTCAGATGGTGGTCAGATAAAATCGAAGCAAACAAATAACGTATATTGAATAAAAAATGAAAAAAACAACAATAACAATAACAGAAAAAATCGTAAACCAGGAAGTACAAGAAAAAAAAAATTAAAATAATAACAGTGAAAACAAAAATTTCGCTGACAATGCATTTAGGAATAATACCAAAAAAAAATTAAAAAGATGGCATGGACCATCATAATGCTACTCAAGCCGATTTTACGCTCAGAAGTTGCTAAACTTCCTGAGGGATTGTTTTTCGACCTTTACTGGTCTAGATCTGCTGTGTTTTAATTTTCGGCAACCTGGACGAAAGAAAGTTAAAAGACTTTAAACTTCCAGGACACAACAGTCTTGATAAGCCTAAGGGCCTATCCGCGGGTATTTTGCCCTAACACCGCAGCCTGTTTTCTTATTATTCGGTGCAGTATGGCTGCCTGCCCGGATTTTTTATCGACCTTTTCTGGTCTAGCTCCGTTGTATTTGGCTTAAATAAGCCGGGTGTGGTTCTTCACCACGTACAACGGGCTGAGATCGAACAGAGGCTAGAGTCCCAATCCTCTGCAGAACATTATTTTACGCGATGCTCGATCCCTGCAGATTACTCTGCTGGTTTTGCAGAAATCTGCCAATGCTAAGATTCCTTATTTATTCTGTTTTAGTCGGAAAAAAGGCGGCTCGTCTTTCTGTACTGCTGCAGCACTAAATACATTTATCTCTTAATCACAATATCAACAACTGACAGCCAGCAAGAATCCTTAGAGCACCAAATAAACCATACACTACACATCTCTTTCCCGACCAAAAGGAATAAATAGTTTAACATACCTTCTAACTTAACATTGCAGATTTCTGATCCGATATCGTAGACCCATTATTTAAAACCAATTTCTTTTTTCCTTTGTAGCATTATGATAGTGCAAACCAGCATCCAAGAAATAAAAATATACATCCAAAAATCCTAAATGCGTTGACATCATAAAACAATTTTTTACAGTTGAGTTTCCTTAAAAAGAAAAGAACATTCAAAGAAAAAAAATTTATAAAAAAAATGTGATGTCGGTCAAAAAATAAACAAATAAAAAAAAAAATTAAAGTCGGCAGGATCGAATAATGAATAAAAAAAAAATCAAGGTCGTTAACATATAATAAAATGATTTGCTTATTCAGCAAACCGTCTTATTATGCATAGAACCGTTTACGCGACGCGAGAAACAAAAAGGGAATAAATATTGAAAATTTTAGTCTTTCGGCTCTTCGGGGGAACGACCGAAAGTTTTAGCGCTGTTACCAAAAATGTAGGGACCGTTTTCCCCAAAAATTAAAATAATTTTGGGGGCCCACCGCTTCCACCAAAATGTAGGATAGCCGAGCGGGAATAAAGAAAAGTCGGGGGTTTTGAAAACAATCGGAAAAGGCTTCGACCCTACCGGACCAGCATGACCGAAAATACTGGCAAAGACTCGAATATGTCCTCGGTATTATATAAGAGATCGAAATAGGATGTTTTGATAAAATATCAAAACATCCTATGCCGATCCGAATCGAGGGCATATTTGATACTAGTTTGCAGGCCTACAAGGTCGGTTGTGTTTTGAAAGGTAAAAGTGGGAAATGAGCGAAACTCATATCCCACACTTTTTTCGAAAAGGACAAAATGTTGGGACTCATCGAACAAGGATTAAAACCATCCTGTTTTTTGATAATTAAAATGATGTAACGAGAAATTAACGTGAAAACATTTTTAACGCTTCATTTAATTTACATAGGGAAAAAAAAATTCATAAACAACTTATGAATGACCGAAAATATTTCTTTTTTTTTTTATTATTACATTAAGACGTAAAAGGTAATGAGTGTGGCTAATGGGTAATGATACGTTAATGTTAACAAAAAATAAAATAAGAAAATATGCGTATTTATCACGGCATTATTTTATAAATATCGATAAAATTGATTAATCGGCGAATAACGTTTTAAAAAAAAAAGAGAATTGTAAAAAATGATCCGACGGAATGAATGCGACTTTTTTTTTTTCCTTTTTTTTTATGATGTCAGAGAGCAGCAGTCAATTAGGCGTGAAAACAAATATAAAGCAATAACCCTGGTAAAAATTGAAGTCGGATTTTTTTGCTTCCAATATCGGATTCAAATCGTGAATCCAATACGGTAATTTCGAGATCGCTGCATACCCGAACGACATCGAAAATCCAAAAACGGGATTTCCGATAACAGACCATGATAGATCGACATCAGAAAAAAAAGTTAAGGATTACATGTTTTTTAACTTGAAAGTGCGATATCTGTTCGGGATGGATAAATCAATTCATAATATTGTAATACCGATCATGATATATCTATTTCGGTGCAATATCGAAAATCTCGGTTATCATATTTAATTATTAATGCTGACCTTCCATCATCCAACCATTATCAGTTTCTAATGTCTTAAAATGACATTCACCATAGCTATATCGGTGCAATATCGAAAATCTCGGTTATCATATTTAATTATTAATGCTGACCTTCCATCATCCAACCATTATCAGTTTCTAATATCTTAAAATGACGTTCACCATAGCTATATCGGTGCAATGTCGAAAATACAGGTTATTATATTTTGCTATTAGTGGCGACTTTTCAACATCTAACCAAGATCGTTATGTTCACGGTTCAGCTGTAAAATTGCGAATTTGATATTTCCTATCTGTTTTTAAATGTTTTACTATAATTATGGATTTTTCTGTATCTGACCAAGATTGTATTTTCAGTTATTATAAGCAGCATTTTATAATAATGAAACTATACCGTTATAAAATTATCAGTGCCTTACAAAGATCTGATTTAAAAATATTCACAATTATTAGGTAAGAATTAAAGGTTTTAAGGTAAGTGTTGATATTTTTAGTGAAATTTCAAGGTTTCCTAGCTGTTTTTATAAATTATTCTTCTTACTTTTTTTTAAAGTTAATATTGTTTAAATGCATTCAAGAATTCTTCAAATTGCTGGCATGGGCAAGAGAAATGTTCTATGTGGGTTCCTGCCGATATTAGAGAAGTTTCTGATTTACATAGGAAGGATGGTCGTAAATTCTTTTCGCTTGAAATACTAAATTCGCCGACGCTGTCATGTCGAATAGACGTAGTATATTCAACTTTGGTCCGATGTCGATTTTAGCATGGAATAGACGTAGTATATTCAACTTTGGTCCGATGTCGATTTTAGCATGGGTAAGAAATATTATTTATTATTTATTACTTAGTGTTGCCTAGATACCTCTAATAATAAATAAAAATGTCGCGAGTGCAAAGGTTTAGGCAAAGAAAAAAAATTAGATTAGAAATTAATAACTCAATAAAAATTTATGATAGTAGTGGTAGTGATAGTGAATTTAACGGTAGTGGTAGTGATAGTGAATGTAACGGTAGTGGTAATGATTGTTTAATGGATAGTGATGATTATAATGGTAGTGGTCGTAGTGGTGATGGAGGTGGAGGTGACAGTGGTGGTGGTGATGATGACGATGATGATGGTGGTGGTAGTGATGATCAAGATAGTGACGACGATAACGATGAGAATAATGATGGTGCTGGAGTTAGTTGTACGAATTACGATAGTTGCAATGAAGATGGTAATGATAGTGATAATAGTGACGACAGTGATCATACTAATGATAGTCAGGAAGAAGAAATGAAAGATCACAAAAACTTGCAAGAGTGGCTCATTGAATCCAAAACTAAACACATTCATGCTAATAGTTTATTGAAATTACTAAAAAGACGTTTATTGCCGAAGTTACCGATGACAGCAACAACCTTTTTAAAAACCAACAAGAAAGAGATACCAATTTTTGAAATTCCCGATAACGATGAAAAATCTGTTGGCGAATATATGTACCTTGGATTGGCGGATGGTCTTAAAAATTGCATAAATGAAGAGCTTCATACAGACGGGAAAATATATTTGCAAATCCATGTGGACGGTATCAGAATGTTTAAAAAGGGGGACAATGAGTTGTGGCCAATCCTCTGCAGGGTTTTCACGAGACCGATCATGTACAAACCATTTGTGGTAGCAGCGTATTACGGTCATTCAAAGCCAAAGAACTTATCCGATTTTCTGAATGATTTAGTCAAGGAACTGAACACTTTGCTGAAAAATGGTCTGGACTTCAATGGAAAACAGCTGAAAATTTTTATCCACGTCATTTTAGGTGATACGCCAGCCAGATCCTATATCAAAGGTACAGTGGGCCACGCTTCATTCCACGCTTGCGAAAGGTGTACAGTTGTAGGAGAGAAAGTCTTAGGCGTGACAGTTTTTCTATCGACAAACAATGAAGCCAGAACCGACAGCGGATTTAGGAATTTTGAACATCCCGACCATCATTTTAGCGACACTGTGTCTCCGCTGTTATTCATCGATCCAGAAATCGACATGGTAAGCAAATATTGTATACCAACGGAAATAATAATCAGTTGCCATTTTTGAAGCCGAAAAAAAGTTTTAGCTACGAAAAATAAGATCTAGCCTAACATGGTGGAAAATATTTTTCAGCGCAGCAGTAATATTATTTAAATTTTCTTATGAATTTCCAACAAACCTACAAACTGCTTTAAGGCGGGGGAGAGGGGGTGTAATTCTCTCAGTTGGACTTTATCGGTATAGGGATCAAAGAGGGAACCGGGGGTTATGTTTAAATTGCCGGGGGGGTTATGTTTAATTTGCCGGGGGCAATTATTTAAATTTTTTGTCTAGGTTAAAGATTTTATACTCGATACCATGCATTTATTTGGAGGAATAACGGAACGAATAGTAATGTACAACATGTCTCCAACTCATAAAGACCGGAACATTAGTGCCACTATGAAAGAGGAAGTGTGTAGACGGATGGAAATAATAAAAAAGGACCTTCCGCAAGAATTTTCTAGAAAAATACGACCTCTTAAATTTTATAAAAATTATAAGACAGTGGAGTTTAAATTTTTATTGGAAAAATGCGGTCCCATAATTTTTAAAAAAATTTTCGACGAAGAAAAATACTATCATTTCCTTCTTCTACATGTCATCAGCCGCCTCGTAAATGCAAAGGATGCAGTCGATCATGTCCAACAGGCGAAGAATCTTGCAGAAGAATTTATTAATAAAAGCAAATCGGTGTATGGGAACGACTTCGTTTGCATTAATGTCCACAATTTGTTGCACGTTCCGGAAGATGTAGAAAATAAGGAAGTTAGCGCCAATGACATGAATTGCTATGCTTTCGAATCTTATTTAGGTGAAATCAAAAACTTAATAAGAACAGCACATAGAGTTCTGGAACAACTACAGAATAGAATAGAGGAAAGAAATACTTTTTTGGAACAGCGTGCTTCTTATCCCGAACCCTTGAAAATTTTAAAATCGATAAACAACAACGTAAAAGAATTACTATTCAACGAAACCGTAATCAGGCCGAAACACCCGGATAATACCATCTTATTAAAGAACGGAGAAGTAGCATTCGTCAAAAGAATTTTCGCAGAAAGAGATGACATTTTTCTCGAAGTAATTCCTTTCAGAAGGAAAACATCGGTTTACAACAAGCCCGTTGATTCGAACGCAGTCGGTTTTTGGGAACTCCAAATGCAGTCTCGGGCAAAAGATAAAGTAATTCCCATCGCCAGTGTAGAATCCAAATTAATTCGCATGCACATGAATTTCGACAAAGAATCTCCTAAAAAAACATTTGTCGTTAAATTTTTGCACAGTTCTTAAACATTTTGCCGCAAGTATTTTTAAAAAACATTTCAAAAGTTTATTCTTCAAAACAAAAACAAAGGAACAAAAAACAAAAGAAAAAAAAGTCGGATGGTAAACAAATATCGCGGAAAAAATATGGGTAAAAAAACGTTTAAATAAATAATAAACTGATAATTCTTAGTGATTAAATTTACGTATTGTGTTATTATAGTGCAAACGTTATATGATGATTTATTTTCTTTTAGATTCAGATGATGAAACCGAGAATTATCCGTACCAACTGATCGAATTTATAAAAAAAGGTCGGCCGTCAACAAAAGAAATCGAGCTGGTACCGACTTCTTGGATCAAATTTGAAAGCGGGGTAATAAAATGCCTTTACCCAGAAGGTCCCTATACGGAGGAGGTGCTAGAAGAAGTCCGCAGAGCCATTAAAAATCAACTAGATCCTCAAGGGAACGT